>CM076580.1:1450775547-1451105538 GCA_034641835.2 Pinus albicaulis
TGTTGGGCCTCAAAATAGTCCCTATTTTCACTCCATTATTCATCAATATCTTCACATTTTACCTTCATGTCACCTCCATTCCACCTCCATATCATTACATTCACCTCATTATTGGGTCATAACTATGTTTTTCCAAAGTTTATTAATTCTTAACATTTTAAAGTGAATTTATGGCTAAAACTTAGAAAATAATATGCTTATACTTATACCTAACAATTAGCATGAGTTTGTTGGCATGTGTAGGCACAAAGGAAGCTTCCAAGACACCTTTATGTGGCCTTGGATGATCAAATTCGAATTTAAGAAGATAAACCTCATGGAAAAGATCATGGAGGAGATCATGGAGGATAGGGTTATGTGTCTAGATGGTTGAGAAATGTATGGAACTAAAAGAGAGATTAGTGGATCATCATTATGAGTTTGTTATCTCATCTCATTGTATAAATAGGAGTACCTCCTCCATTCCAAAGAGGAGGACTCTTAGAGCATTGTATCCAATTGATGATGGAATAGAATAAAGCTTCATTTTTCATATATTTCCATTATGTAGTTTTAGATGTAAATTGTGTTAATGTAGAGTATGAATTTATGGAATTTATGTAGTTTTAGATATAAGTTTCCTTAATGTAGTATATGGAATAATTTGTCTTGTTCTTAAGAGAATTGAGCTCACTCTAAAAGGATGAGGGAAACATTTTATTTCATATTAGATTTTGTTTCATTTCATTGCTTAGATATTTAAGGATTTGTGTGTGATTGATGAATGAGTTTTAAATTAGAATCTTATCAACATGTGAGATGATATCCAAGGGTCTAAGTTAGGCATTCTCTCTATTTGATTTGCATGATAATTGAAATTCATTCTTTTGCTTTTATGTTTCAAGTCATTTAATTTCTTATGCTTATGAATGAATCTTAGTTTAGTTTGGATTAGTACATGAGAGGACAATCAAAAGACTAAGTTAGTCTTTCTCTCTCTTTGAATCTGAACAACAATTAAAGTTCATTCTCTTGTCTTTATTTCAAGTTTCTGGTTTTATGAATGATTCCTCTATGATACTGTAGGGAAGGACAACCAGGACCTCCTAAGTTAGGAGCCTCTTCCCTTGCATATTATATTGAATCATAAATAATTTAGTTAGACATAGAGTTAGTTGCCTACTCCTGCATATATATTACTGGCACCATCACAAGCTCACGAGATTCCCTGGTCGATAATTTAATGCAGCAATTTGTTCAAATAAATTGCCCAACATTTTGGCGCCGTTTCCGGGGATGGTGCTAAGGGATTAGGCATTAGAAATTTAATTTAGTACGAGTATTTTTCTTTAGACAAAATAATTTGTGAACCTTGGTGACAGCAGGATCTTCACAAAGGAGTTTAAGTTTGAATTTTCTGATGTTTTAATGTTTAGCTAGTTTTAAATTTCGTCATTTCAAAAACACCCCCCTGCATAAATAAAAACAAATCAAGCGATGAGTATGCTCTCTTCCTGCGCTTCGTGCGATCAGGAAGATCAGAAAATCTGTTGATTTTGTTCAAATAAAAATACTCTTGCTAGAAAATTAATCTGCGATATGACAATAAAGAATTTTGTGATAAAAAAATTAGTTTTCTTTTAATTTTAGTTTAAAAAATAAAAATTAAAAAATTTCCCACAAAATAATAATAATATGTATATCATATATATATTATTATTATAAAAAAAATTAAAAAAAAAATAAAAAATTCTTTTTGAAAACTAGCCATTTTTTTTAGATAGATTGAATTTCATTTTTTTTTTTTTTAATAAAAAAAAAACCAAAAACAAAAATTCACAATAAACAAAATGTTAATAAAAAAATATTGAAATACAAACCATAAAAAAAATGATGAACATTTTTGTACTATATAGTATTATTGAACTAACATTTTTAGATAGGTTCAATTGCATTTTTTTTTTAGATTAAAACAAAAAAAAAAATTCAAACTAATAAAACAAAACGAATTAAAAAAAAAAAAAGACAACAAAACAATTAAAAATAAAAAAACCCCACTACCAAACACACCAAACAAATATTCACGTCATAAAAAGAAGGCCGAAAGCATTCAAACAAAAAAACTAAATATTAACGCTGCATCAAAAGTCGCCAAGAGTCAATCCAAAGAAACATTGAAAAAATATATTTTCCTTTCCCTTCCTCGTCCTCGTGTGAAAATTCGCCTGCAAATCAATCCAAGAAAAACAATCGATTTTTTTATTTGAGGTTAGATTTGGGCTAGATTTGGAAACTGAAAAATTGATTCGGCTGATGAAACAATGAATTCAAGCGAAAGGAGGGTTGAGAATGCCCAGAAGGCAGCTGTCCCTCTCAACAATTATGCGTCTAATTTCCGGTAATCAATTATCCAAGAGTCTGAAGGATCAGTGTGCTGCGAGCAGATCTTCCTTCTTTACGCACACAACGCCCAAATTCATTCACTATATCTGCAACCACGAATGAAAATCACATGTTCTACACCAGTTTATGGTACCCGCTGATATTCTGAGTCATTCAAAAATCTCACCCACACATAATTCGTGTGGCTCGTCGCTCTCAACGCCACCTTCAAAGACTTCTCCCTGGTGCATGCATACCATCAAAACTTGCGCTCTGGAGAACAAGTTTCTGTGAAATACATCAATTCAGATCTTAACAGAAACAAGAGTCACAGTTGTTAAATCATCAACAAAAATCGGCACAAGTATTCTTCCAACAAAACCATTCCTATCTTGCCTCAACGAAAAAAAAACCTCTAAATCCAGTTATTTCACATATTTTGCCTTTTTGTGCGTTCTGTTTGTTTGTTTTGCATTTTTTTTAGTTTAAATTTGTTTTGTATTTATTTTTGTTATATATTTAGTATTAATTTGTTAGGATTTAGTTATATATTTTTAGTTATAATTTGTTAATGTTTGTTATGTAATTGTAATTTGTTACTGTTATAATTTTAATTGTAATTTCTTGTATATGTTTGTTATGTTATTAATTAATGTTTGTTATAAAAATTGTAGTAATATATTAATTGTATTAATTATATTAATATATTATTATAATTGCATTAATTAATTTCTTGTATATAATTTGTTATGTTTGTTATTTAATGTTTGTAATTGTTATTTAATATTTGTTATATTTGTATTAATATATTAATGTATTAATATATTAATTATATTAATATATTATATGTTGATATAATCGTATTAATTTTTATAGTTATAGTTTGTTATTATTTGTTTTGTTGTATATAATTGTAATTATGATTTGTTATATATGTTTGTTTGTTATGTTATTTAATTATTAATTAATGTTTGTTATAAAAATTGTATTAATATATTAATATATTAATTGTATTAATTATATTAATATATTAATATGTTATTATAATTTCATTAATTAATAATTATAATTTCATATTATTTGTTATATTGTTGTATATAATTGTTATGATTGCTATGTATTTTATATTTCTTATGTTGTTTTATACTAGATATGATATTATGTTTTTTATCATTAAAAAATAAATAAAAAATAAATAAAAATTGTTATGTGTTTTGTGATTGTTTTGAAGGATTTGAGGGGTGAATATTGGCATTTTATAAAGTGAAGGACATTGGCATAAAAAAAAAAAACTTTGGTGATATGCATATTGAGAGAATAATGGAACTGGATGAAACCGCAACAGTTGGTACAAGGGAAAAATAAAAAAATAAAAAAATAAACACACTTTTCACAAAATTCACGCAGATTTGAAAATAAATAATGGAACACTTGGAAACAAATTTTGAGAATAAATTTATCAAACATTTGGAGGATTCTATAGATGATGATTATCTTGTTTTGATAGCTTCAAGTTGGCATTAAACTCATAATATTTTCTGTTGAATGCTTTTATGTGACATACTAATTCAAGCGTGACACAATAGAGCTTTCCAATGCCAATCTTTTTGCGAAGCACGTCATGAGTTATCCTGACAGTAGGACGTATTATTTTACATGGTTATTTTTAAGAATGGATTGAAAATGATCTCATGAATTGAGTTACTTTCAACACTTTGATTTTTCTTACATCATGCTTTTATTTGGTATGGAAATTTTTGCGTAAGAATCATGGAGGAAATGCGCATTCCTTCTCGAACACACTTATGTTTCTTTACTGCCAGTTTTACGGAGTTACGGAGACGACACAGAAATCATTGCGGAGACTACATTGTGACGACAATTAGTCTTCCAAAGACTAAATTCATGAAAAATTCTCAAGACAAATCCATCTCCACAACCATTACCTTCCACCTCCCTTTCGAAAAGATTTTGAATCTCCATCAATCTGTACATCCATAACGCATGACATTTCCATATCCATTTTTCACAGCAAGAGTTCTTGTTCATACATCATGCATTTCCTTACATCTTTGACAAGCATATTGCCATTTTTCTTCTCATCACGATTTCTCTTCATTTTCATTAATGCACAGAAACCACGCTCGAGTCAAAGTCCTAGAGTCTAAGTATCATTGAAAAACACCTAGAGGCTTGCATGCGTAATGGCAAGTACTCTTGCCAATGAACAATGGGAGTACATTAATATCCCTTGTTCGGTGGATCTTGCTCGGATGACTCGACCACGACAAATTTATTTCGTACCTACAGAGATGTGTTAGGCATCCTCGGCTCATTGGAATCAATGGTGGGAGCTCTCAGTGTCAGGCCAGGCGTTCATTAACGGCCACTAAGTCAACAGATTCTTGCTATCGTTCGACATCGACACATTTAATCACATAGCAAGATTTGTGCCAATCGAGCACTGAAAGACTTGAAAGACCCATATTTTGGCTAGCGACTGAAGCCACTTCCATTCATTGTATTTCCATTCATGGTATTCATTGTATTTCACTTGAGGACATAGTCGATAAATAAAGGCTGCGGGAGGAAAATGTAACTTCTATGTTTGTGTGCTTCGAGCCTTATAGATTTATCAGCGATACGTCAGCAAAGCTCGTGCGTATCCATCATCCAAGAAAGCAGATACAACAGCCAAGTCTCGCCAGTGCTCCTCATAATATTTCATCTAGCAGTTGTACAGATCCAGGCGCTCGAAACGGCAGTACAGAATCCATCTTTCATCCACACCATTTTCACTATGATGCTTTGCGGTCACACATGCACGACTCTCACCTATTTTTGGAAGGGTACAGTTAAGGTATGCTATTTTCTAGCTTTTAACCATTAAATTCCTTGACAGTGTTAGGAATAATACCTAGGAAAAAAACTTCACTTCCTTTCCTTTCATTGCCAAAGCCATCCGTTTAATGGGGAAGGATACATTTACATACATGCTTTGTTTCATTCATCTTATTAGGTTATATATCATTCTAAACATTTGCCTTCAGAAATAAGATATTTGTTTATTACATGAGCATTACAAATATGGCTTTGGTTTCTAAAGTATTTAGTTAATTTGGATGCCAATAGAGAATCATGTGGTTGTTACACATGAACCAACCATGATGCATCTTCAACAAAATACTCACATATACAAAAGCACGTGTCATTTATGCAAAGATCACACAATGAGCGTAATAAACAAAATATGGTTGAAACACAAGAACCAAACCAAGTTGTAGTTCATCAGAAAATAGCAGCACTGCCAAAAGGATTGTCGTAAATGATCTCATGCGCAGGTTTAAGCCAAAGCTCCAGATACCAAAAAGTAATGTAATAGATTGCATGAGGACATGCTGATACCTTCAGCTTTGATGTGTTGAGCTACCTCAAAAATAGTCTCTATTTTCACTCCATTATTCATCGATATCTATTTCACATTTTACCTTTCATGTCAAATTTCCATTCAATCTCCTCCATATCATTACATTCACCTCATTATTGAGTCATAACTATGTTTTTTCCAAAGTTTATTAATTCTTAACATTTTAGAGTGAACATGTTATAAAACTTAGAAAATAATATGATTAAAGCGATACAACAAATAGCATGAGTTTGTTGACAGGTGTAGGCACAAAGGAAGCCTCGACGCATGCTTATGTGGCCTCTGGATGATCAAATTCGAATTTAAGAAGATAAACTATGGAAAAGATCATGGAGGAGATCATGGAAGATAGGGTTATGTGTCTGGATGGTTGATGAGATATTAGTGGATGATCATTACGAGTTTGTTACCTTCCATTTGTATAAATAGGAGTGCCTCCTCCATTCCAAGAGGACTCTTAGAGCATTGTATCCAATTAATGGTGCTGGAATAGAATAAAGCTTCATTTTTCATATATTTCCATTATGTAGTTTTAGGATGTAAAGTCTAATGTGTTAATCGTAGAATATGAATTTATGGGAATTTATGTAGTTTTAGAATGTAAAGTTTCCTTAATGTAGTATGTGGAATAATTTGTCTTTTTCTTAAGAGAATTGAGCTCACTCTAAAAGGATGAGGAGAAACATTTTTATTTCATATTAGATTTTGTTTCATTTCATTGCTTGAGATGTTTGAAGGATTTGTGTGTGATTGATGAATGAGTTTTAAATTAGAATCTTATCGACGTGTGGGAATGATATCCAAGGTGATCTAAGTTAGGCTCTCTCTTCTATTTGATTTGCATGATAATTGAAATTCATTCTTTTGCTTTTATCTTTCAAGTCCATTTCATTTCTTGTGCTTATGAATGAATCTTTCAGTTTGAGTTTGGATTAGTACGTGAGGTGATCGACACCGCATCAGACTAGTCTTTCTCTCTTTTGAATCAAACATACTAATTAAAGTTCATTCTCTAATCTTTGTTTCTGAGTTTCTGGTTTTCATGAATGATTTCTCTACGATACCGTAGGGAAGGACACCTCCAGGGACATCTAGACTAGAGCCTCTTTCCCTTGCGTATTATATTGAATCATAAAGCAAATACCAGTCAGACATAGAGTTAGTTGCCTACTCACTGTATATATTTGGCCAAGCTGCATCACAAAGCTCAATGAAGCATAATCGATAATTTAATGCAAAGCACTTTCGTTCAAATACATTTCCCAACACCACGATTAACATTTGTTTGTTTCGTCATCATGAGGTTCTTCTACTATCTTTTCACCATTAGGAAACATTTCTTGTATCAACTTTTTCAAATCTTCGATGTTTGATTTTAGATCATCCATCTTAGATTCCATGCCAGCTTCGATGCCATCCATCTTAGCTTCCACGCCTTTCTTCAAACCATCCATCTTCACTTCCACGCTAGCCATCTTAGCTTCCATGCCTTTCTTTAAACTTTCCATCTTCACTTCCATGCCTTTCTTCAAAAATTCCATTTCATTTTTTGTTGCTCTTTGCAGAGTGAAATTTGTTGCACTTGCTCTTGTAATTTTGATAGATCATGTTGCAATTCTTCATCTTATGAGTCATGGTAGAGCCGTATGAAGGCTTAATGGGTGTTGAATTATTTTTAGGTGTCATTTTAGAATCCAATATTGATGCTATTCTCGATCTTCCCTTGAATCAATTCAACAGTTCTTCAAACAAGACTTATGTAATTCGGAAAACAAATACACACCTTTTACTGCTTTTGAGGAGCTCGATATTGAAATTGAATTATCTCTGTACTGAAAATCTTCAATGTCTTAAATTCAGCTGTAGTAGCCCTATGAAGCTTCTTTCAAATGCCACAAGTCTGATCTAATTTGGATTCCCCAAGGCAGTTGTGTCCAATCCCCAATGACCTAATTGACTGGTTTCAATGAAACAAACTGTAGGACTTGCCACGTGTCCTCGTTTCATCCTTTGTCTCCGAAATTGATAGAAACGAAACTAAAGTCCATGTACCTGTGAAAAAATTTTACTGCACTCAAATCCACCGCTTACGAGAGAGAGTTATTGAACTTCTCCACGATCACCTCTTTGAGATGAAATTCAGGAGGGCCTGAAAAAGCACTACCTACGGATCATATCTCCAAAAATATTGCAAACCCAAGCTATGAAATTTTTTGACAGAATTTCCTCGGGATATTATCTTCGTACCATTACATTTCAGATTTCGGAACCTTTCGTAGAAAACAATTTATAGCGAAAATTCCACCATCACCGTTTGAGAGCTTGAAATAGATCTAACTTCCACAAATAATATCCCAGAAATATTGTGAACCAAGCTCTGAAATTTTTGAAAATATTCCTCAGTATTTCAGCTTTGCACCCTAAAAATTTTCACCTTTTGAAACTTCTGTATTTATAGCGAAAATGCCACGATGACCTGTTTGGAGCAGCAAAACCCTAGAATCCAAAGCTGATAACTACTAAATGGTGTGTAACTAGCTCCAAAAATAGAAGAAAAGAGTATGAGCGCGTAGAAATAAGACACTTTGAGGGGAAAACACTCCAATACATTACATAAAGTGAAAACAAATTCTTGGATGATACAATTTACAAAACCTCTTCTATATATAGGAGTCCATCTAAGACCACTAATGTAATCCTAGTGGAGCCCGATGTAACCCTAGCCGAGCTAACAATAATAATTTAAGGGCACAATAATAACAAAACTGGGGGTTACAAAGGGTACAATAATAAACAAATAATGGGGTTACACTAACAACAATAAGGGACTATACTAGTAATATGGGGACTCCACGGTATCTAGTCTAACTGATTGATACACTAGTGAGAGTGGGTGGAATTAATTGTTAATTAATTTACTAATTATTAACTCATTAATCAACTGAATAATTCATCAGTTAACTATAGTGCATGGACAGGTTTAGGTGGAGATCAATGGAGAGGTAGGTGAAGAGAAAGTAGACTATCATGGCAGACTATGTATTGCATGATTTGCAAACCACAAGTGGTTGGAGATGCCAATGAGGATTGTGTGAGCAAAGGTTGGACCAATTCAAGTTCATTCAGCACATATTTCGACGAAGTTGCAGCAATAGAGCGTAGGCTATCGAGTGGCGGTTTGGTGTATGGGCATTTGCTAGATCGGACCTGATTAGTATGTAGCAATTGGAGATTATGCTACGAGAGCATGTGAGAAGCTTTGTATTATGATTGTTACATGATCTCTATGACATATATTATACGTATAGTTGGGGGTTTTCGGCTTTAAGCTTTCCCATAAATCACTATGTTCATATGTGTGAATTTTTATGGTTTTAATGTGTGCATGCAATTGATTTTATTTCCGCAAGTAATGATCAGTAGTAGAAGAGATTATGTATTATGCATGAAGTCAAATAGTGTGTGATTAGGATAATCTTGGATGTATAATGCATTAGTTATATAATTTCTACATGCACATAGCCATGGAGGTCCGTTTTGTAACCGAACTAAAGGTCTCTGCGCTACGAGCTAGTAGGAGCCTTTTAGAAATAGATGCTTACATAGACTCAATTAATATCAACATATGTTCATTACATCCATTGCAAACTTACTAAAAAATCCTTTATTGAACTTGATCTAGAATTTTATTTATACCTTATCATGCTCATACTCAAGGTCTTCAAAGCGTCGGTTTGAGACTCCTAGATTTACCCTTTGACCCAATTACAAATCATGAAGGACTTTGACCCACCACAAAGCCCCTTTATTGTGCATTTCTTAGCACACACGACTCAAAAACTACAAAAAACTATATTATTTACTCCAAAAAAATGCGATCTGGGGACCATGCTCCAACATTCCTCCAACATAATCTTGACCCGCTCGTCTCGAGTCACGAAGGCTCTGAGTTATTCATATTTGTCTTTAGATCTTTCATGGAAATAGTTGAGGGCTCCGGGGATGCCCATGCTCCAGTGGAAACACTGCAGACTTTTCTAATGACATTGTCGCAATGTCGGACCTTCGGCTGCTAGGCGATCCCACAGTGAGTACGGGTCGAGAGTCTTTACAACACCATAGGTATTCTACAATAAATTCATGGATTCATCAGCCAGGACTTCATATGGGTGGTCAGAAAATTTTCTTCTTTCGTTGCGGATCCTTGATTTCATTGACTTGATGGGATCGATGTTCTGGGCCCGGATATCCATAAAACGGTCTAGCACACAACCCTGTAAACACCATAGCAGATGCACCTCTTGATGAATCGAGCGTTGACATTTTGTATGATCCCATCCCGCATCTACAAATAAACCATAATCTCTCCACATATTCATCACTTGCACCCCTTGAAGGTGGGTAGCTTCATATGCACAACCATATTTCTTCTTGGTGGCGGAGGAGGAGGTGGTGGAGTAGGAGATGACTTAACCACGCGCAGGTTCGATGTGAGGGTGGACGGGAGGGGCTAACTACGTGTGTCTCCATGGCCTCACGTTATTTGCATCATAATTAGGTAGGTTTCTAAAGAAGTGTGTATGACGCATATATCTCCTCTATGGTTAACCCAAAGTAATTTCCATTGCATGTGGTGCTTTCAACTTTGTTTGGGGTCATTCACTCAGGGTGTGTCTGCACATAATACACTACTTAATAATATAATATTAATCGAGAAAAGGTAGAGAGACATGAACTTATCCTCTCGGTCCTTTGGAAAATCTCCTTTCTAGCTTTAGAATATTGACATAAAACTGACCTACCATAAACTCTTGTCACAAATCACCTGAATGTCATCGACGATAATTTAGGGTCTGGAGATGGAGTTATCGATCATTTTAAATGTTGGACCAACTTGAGTCCATTGAGTGATCTTATTGTCCTTCCATCAAGTATAAAAGCTTAGTTAGTCATTAATAACCACTCATATAATTCATGGGCAAAAGGTTGCAAAGAATATTTCGTAAACCTCTTTGAAAATATACTTGCGTTTTCAATATTAAAGTGACAACTTCTTACTCGTTTTTCTTTTATGGAGAATTCTTTGTACCTTTTTCTTAACAGGTCTTCTAATTCGGTTTTAGATGATTGCCACATCACCTATTCTCTCTCAAAAATTTCACAGTCGTGGAAACAAAATATTTTATTATAGGTCAATTTTGGGGACCATTCACAATGACCTGGTTAAACGTAGGCATCATCCCCATAACCAATGAAATAGGGTCTATCATCTATCATTTCGGTTGTTACATTCCTAAGACAAAGAACAAGAAAAAAATCATCCATGACTTCCATGCAAGGTTTCCAAGATTTGAAGTACATGTTATATCACCTATGAGCTCACTAAACACGACCTCTCAAGGGACTAACTTCTTTACGTGTAGTTTAACTCCATTCAGCAGTGCTGCGCAAAGCACTTCTAAACATTCAAGAGTGAGTTGGTCGATTGGGAGTGAAATTATCATTCTTATGGAGTCTCCCTATGCTAGTGCCTTCTAGAAGAGTCATATGTGTCAAACTCGAATCCATGTGTCTATATAACACCTACGAGCTTTGGGAACATGTCTTTTCTATTATTAGAAAGCCAAATTGATTAGGAAAATACATTTAGTCGCATTCTATAAATTGAGCATAGATCCTAGTGCTTGGGAAGGAATAAATTTGGTAAAGAAATGTTGTTGAATTATCAATTGAGTATTTTATTTGAGTGATATGTTGTTGGAGAGATGTTCATTGTGATGAGGTTGGGATGATGCTCCGAGTTGGTGACATCAAATAAATCGTTGATTGTAACCTCCCCCTTCTATCGATTAATAAATATCATTGCTCATTTTCCCACATATGTATCTTTATATGATTCTATCTTTCATATCATGGATTTTTTAGCTAATATATATGTTTCATGTTTCATTGATTTAGTCGATACAGGTAAATAGCCATATGTATATTTCAATCTCTTTTTGTTTAGTTTTTATGTGGGAACTAGTCTCGGTGATCAAATTTGGTTTAGGAAGCTGCAATAAGAGCGACACAAGGAGAATAGGAAGTGCTTGGAATCCAAGTAATTTCTCCATCTTTCTGTGCTATATTTACTCTTACGAAAAAGTGTCTTTAAAGTCTTTGATTTGTTGTTCTAAATGCATAGCACCACATTTAGGGAATGTGTTTTATCTTTGAATTCATAATTATGCATAACAAATTGGCAACTCCACTTTGGGGATTTTACCTTCATCCTTGGTGCGTTTACCTATGATTATCCACCCTAATAGCATATACTCTCAATTATTAGGATTTTTAAATAAAGAATTACATTAGAAGTGTGTTTAGTAGACTTGATTTTTGTTTTCTCTCCTGTGCAACGCATTATTGGTCATGACATGGTGATTTTCATAGCACTATCACACTGGGAGAGGTTCTTTGCAATGCACTTGTCTCCCTTTAGAGATTGTGTTGCCTCCTAAGCCAACCAAACTCCCTTTGAATTTTTCATTTCCAACACTTTCAACCTTTTGTTTGCTATGAGCTGCACTAATGCCTTATAGAGACCATTGAATTTTCTTGATTCTTCCTCCTTTGAAAAAGTAAATTTTTCCAATGTCTCTTTAATTTTATTTATCATTGAAAAATAAAATTCAAAGTATTTCTATTTCCGCATCGAGATCCATTTGTTTTCTTAAAGGAAATTATCATTAAATTCTTCATTTCCTATAGGAAAATTTGTAGTTCCATTCTTCATTTTTCCTAAAAGAGAAATTTGTTGTTAAATTCATCGTTTCTCAAAGAAGAAATCATTTGTTTTTGTTGATTTTGTAATATCCCAAAAGGGATAATGCGATAATACTAAAACACAATATAAGAGTTATAACAAAGAAAACAATAAATCTATATACACATCGGGAATGAACAGAAAGTAGTTTGAGGCATTTTATTATATTGGAGGTGTAAAAAACAAGGTACAAACAATGCTCAAAACATGAGACACTCAAGCCACGAGAGTAGCCTAGAATGGCTCGTGGATGGTATCCGAGAGGGCTCACATGTCGTGCTGCTCTTTGGAAAGGGTGAATCGTGTTGTCCCTCCGCGAATGTAGGGAGCGCAAATGTCTAACGTATAGAAAGGTTAGATCTAGGAAGAATGGGGAGCTCGATGATGCTATATTGTAGATAGGGCTCAATGATGGATCTCAAGATAACCCGGGGGAGGAGTTTCTAATATCACGTAAGTCTAAGACAACCTTCCTCTTAGGGCTTCACATATATTCTAATGGTAATGCGTATTTGAAAGCTAGATACGACAAATATGATGGCTGTGAATGATGTACCAGTCGGATCTATGTAAGAAGGGCTGATCCCTGCTCATCGTGGGATAAAAGCTCAAGATATAGCTCATCCAATATCCTCCACTAAAAATAGCCACTACATGAACAACAACTTCAAAAAACTGTGCCGTTAGAGAGGAGGCTCCTTAACCTACTACTAGATATGTCAAATGAACCACGAGTGATGGAAACAATAGATGCAATGTGAGGAGGTTATCCCTCATAGTATTTCCACTGAAATACTAGAAACTTCCTTCCTCCAATAGACCTACAAGACCGAATTGTAATCCTTAATGGACTCTATTGCATGGAGGTAAAACCCAATGGCATGAATTCAAGATATAGATTTGCCGTGCTCGGGAAAGGTCGATCAAGAACAAAGTGGTAGGATGAATCCTCCATTGGTTTCCTAGCCAAATGCTAGAAACAACCTCTCACGATGGCACCAATGCTCGATATGGAATGAAGAACAATCCTCTTTCTGGGAGAGCTACTCAAAGAAAGAGGTGGGATTCCCTAATTTGGGAACACTCGTAGCTAAAGCTATCACAACAAACTCTGCTAAATAGCCCAAGATTGCATAGAAATGTCCTAAGACAAATCTAGATCTAAATAGATCAAGAAATGGATAATCTAAATCATGCCTTCCTTTATGTCTTCACCTTCATTATATGCCATGGTCTTCCATAGCCAGGGCCCACTCCAACGCATCTGCACATGTGGGCATAGTCTCCATGTTTGATTGTTTTGTAACCTCATGTCCTCCATCATGTTCACATGGGATGATCACCCTCTCCATCATATGTGCATTAAATGCACCACTTCCTCACTGTCTTATCATAAGTGCTTCATGATCTTCTTTGAATGCACTATGATCTCCGTTGAACTTATCAAATATCCTCATGATTTTATATTTAAGATCCATGACCTTATTTCAACGTTTTCATCCTCCATAATCTATCTCATAAATGAGGCATGATCTCCATAAATGGAGTTGCTCTACTACTCCATGATTCTATATCTAGATCTAAAATATCCACATACACACATTAAAATTGGATTTTATTCATCTTTGGGGTTTGTGGGTCCCTCCATCCTTTTAATTTACTTAATTTATTAAGAAAATCAAAGGAATCTAATATTCCAAATATGATGTGAAAATTTGGGAATATTACATTCTCAGAAAAAATGTTGTTTGTCCTCAAGCAAAATCCAAAATTAGATGCAAAGCCATCTATTCCCATCCAAAGTGCATCCACATAAGGAGAGGCTTCCTCCATTTTCTGCAATGCATTATGCATGTTTGGTTCCAAAAGTTGTCTTTCAAAAATATATAGAATGAATTCCAGCTGAATGGTTAGATGTCCTCCTTCCATCATGAAGTACCAAGTGAAAACCATATGATGTCTGACATCATCATTAATACATGAGATACATAAGATAAAGTGGCTCCTTTCCACGAAAGGAAAAGATCCATCTCACAATACATCTCTCCATCCCATGCTTCATGAATTTTGTTGAGCATTCAAATATGCTCTCATCCTTAGCTGATTCGCCTTGTTGGATCCAAGCAACATTCCAACATCATGAAAAAAGAAGAAATGGAGATATATGGGTAGAAAAATATGTCAAAACATATTCTCCTAATTGTAACCACCGGAAGTGAGGCCCTTTATGCTACTATCCTCCATCTCCTCCGATGTTTATATGGACAAGCCAAACTCCCACAAAAGAAACCAAAGAAACAAGAGATCTTGCTACTTTCTCTCCTCCTCATGTGCATCATGGAGTAAAAACATACTCGATAGACATATGGAATGTCACATCATCCCAATACAAATGAACACACATCAATACACATCATGAGAGACATCATGCCAAGCTTTACCTAATACAAAACACATAGACATAGGAGATGTTATGTGGTGGCCAAAACTCTCTCGATAGAAACATGCCTTCTTTTGCTGCATTCTATCATTGATACACAAGGCATGAATCAGAAAATTATGAGCTATTGGGTGGTAACCATACTTGCCCAAGTGCAGCTACACTAATGCATGCTTCCTTCTTCATTTCATAAATTTTCTTCAAGGCATGGATCAAATAAGATAGGAGCCTTTGGGCAGGTGGAAAATATCGAGGAAACACAATGCAACCAAGCTTGCTGACCCATGTCATAAATGTGCAAGTGGTCATGCAACCCCTTGCTTATCATCCTCACCCACCATCCCAATGTGGATGATGAATGATGTGTTGCATACTCGTGGTATCCTCCCATTTGTAGAATACCATCCTCCCCAATGATGAAGAACTTTGCACTTCATGAAATGTTGAAGCATGCACCTCCAATGAGATTACTCTTTTCACCAAAGGCCCTCCAAAACCAATGAGGTTTTGGATTTTGCTGTAGGTAGAAGTTTTCTCTTTGAGCTATGAGATGCTCATTGAGAAAGGGTCATTTAGAAAGGAGTAAAAGGTTTCTCATCTCAAGATTTCTACCCTTTGTCATCTTTACCTCCATTGCTTCATGAGTGAAGCTACCTTTAGAAATGCTTCAAGAATGATGAGTGCCCTTATTTATCACAACTACTAAGTGATATGCCTGTAGATACGCATGGTATTACATGATTTGTCTCAAAAGAAAGACACAATCTGATCTCATAACAGTTTATTGTACATAGAATCATGCTAATCCCACTTTTTGAAACTCTACACTTCAACTCAAAGCGTTAAATTTAGCTCAACAATGATGAGTGAGACAATTCTCAATCTCCTCCTTGATTAGAATCAAATATCCTTTTCATTGTGATATGTTGTTGCTTCAGGTATCATTTTGCTCTAATGTCTCTGCATACCTAGGGATCAACTAATGTGTGGATATCTCTTCCCGAACACAAGAGTTCCCCTAACAGGGACAATAGTGTCTCCAAATGCTAGTAAGAGTGATGGCTTCTCTCTACATGTACCATCACTATAATTTCCCTCCTCTTCACTCATGCATCTCTAAATCATGCATGTGGACTCTATGTGTCCAAGAAACTCAAGGAGCCATCTTACAAAAGTTGCAAGTGTATCTTCTCTGGATGCAAGTACTTTTGCGATGTGGTAGTGAATGTAGTGACTTCTTATCCGGGGGTGACAAGATTGACATCCTACTTTGTTTCTTAGGAAATGTCACTTTGTGACACATCTACAGTTTTCTCACATCAAAATCACTTCCTCAGCTTATGAAAGAAATCTGATATTTAGTCACATTTGCATGCTCCATGTGACCAAAACACCAATCATTGGCTTCACCTAAAAGATGAAGTGCTACAATTTGAAAAACCTCTCCTTAAGCTATAGGTTGTAGCACTTAAAAATGCATCTAAATCTCTCCTCCAAGCCTTAAAAAATGCTTGAGGAAGATCCATCAAATGTAGGAAAATAGAATCTATTATGCCTCTTTCTTCTATTGTTGCTATAGGATTCTCTTTCTTCTTTGATTTTGAAGAATTGTTGGAGAGTTAGCTTCTCCTTGAATGATGTAGCTATCGTGCTTTGTACTCTTGAAGATATGCGGGAAGTCTCATGAGTCTTAGGTTCATCCCTTTCTTCATTTATACACCTTTCACCTTCTTCAAAGAAAGTGGAGTCATAGTGGATCTATGAGGAGATCTAAGATTCTTCGGTTTTCTTCTTTGCTGATAGGAAGTTCTTGGACCTTCCTCATCACATCTTCTTCTTGGATCTTCTTTTTTTCCTTCCTTATTCATTGGATTGACCTCCTTGGAGAGATATTGCATGGATCTAAAGAAAGGAGTAGCGCGAATTATCATCCTCCATGATATATCTCATCTATCTGCTTCTTTTTTGATGCGAAAGATGAGGTATCCACAAAGTGAGCTAAAGATCATGCTGCGTACTACTGTATTATCCCAAAGGGAGAATGCGGTAATAATAAAACACAATATAAGAACTATAGAAAAGTAAAAAATAAATCTATATACACATCATAATGCATACAAATAGCTGAGCCATTTTATTATATTGGAGGCACAAAAAGCAAGTACAACAATGCTCAAAATATGAGACACTCAAGCCACAAGAGTAGCCTAGAATGGCCCTACAATGATATCCCAAGAGGGACCGTGTACTGCTGCTATTTGGAAGGTAAACTACGTTGTCCCTACTACTACAGTAGGGACTACAAGCGCTGAAAAGATAGAAAAGTCGGATCTAGGCAGAATGGCAACTCCAATGATGCTAAAATTGTAGATCAAGAGCTTAATGATGGATTTCCAAGATAACCTCGGAGGGGTTTCTTAGATATCGTAAGTCTAAGACAACATTCTCTTAGGGCTTCACACATATGTTGCTGGGAATGCGGATCCGAAGCTAGATCTCATAATATGATGGTTGAAATGATGTACAATCATATCTATGCAATAAGGGCCGATCCGCGTCACTAGATCCTTGGGATAAAATCTCAAGATATAGCTCTCCTATCTCCTCCCTTTGAAAATAGGCTATTGCATAGCAAAAAAATCGTGAAAAAATGCGTTGTCGAAAGGGAGGGCTCCTTGGCCTACTACTAGATATTCCAAATCAGCTCTCACGAGTGATGGAAACAATAGATCCAATGTGAGGAGGTTATCCCTCATAGGATTTCAGATTGAAATACTAGAAAATTCCTTCCTCCAATAGATCTACAAGATTGAAGTGCGTAATACTTTAAGGGAATGTTGTTGCATGGAGGTAAAACCCAATGGCTCTGAATGCAGGATATAGATTCTGTTCACATAAAGGTCTGGATACGAGAGAAACAATGTGGTAGGATGAATCCTCCACTTTGGTTTCCTAGTCTGAATGCTAGAAACAACCTCCTAAAGTATGGCACCAATTCTTGATATGGAATGAAGAAAAAATCCTCTTTCCAGAGCTAATCGAAGAAAGGAATTGGGATTCCGCTCGGGAACACTCACTATGCTAAACAACACTACAAACTATGCTAAAGATCCCAAGCTTGCATAGAAATGTCCAGAAGACAAGTCTATGTCTAAACGAGATCAAGAAATGAATAATCCAAATCATGCATTCCTTGGTTCCTTCACCTTCATTTTATTCATGAGCCTTCCATAGCTTTCAGGCCCACTCCAAATTTGTGTTGTGCATGTGGACATATTCTCCATGTTTGACTATGTTGTAGCCTCGAGTCCTCCATCATGTTCACGTGGGATGATCACCCTCTCCATCATGTGTGCATTGAATGTAACACTTCCTCCACTATCTTATCATAAGTGCTTCATGATATTCTTTGAATGCACTATGATCTCAATTAGACAACTTATCAAATATCCTCATGATTTTATATTTGAGATCCATGATCTTATTTGATTATTTCATCCTCCATAATCTATCTCATAAATGAGACATGATCTCCATAAATGGAGGCTGCTCCACTACTCCATGATCTAGATCTAGATCTAAAATATCCACATACACACATTAAAAGTGGATTTTATTCATATTTGAGGGTTTGTAGGTCCCTCCACTCTTTTACTTAATTAATTTATAAAGAAAATCAAGGACTATAATATTCCAAATATGATGTGAAAATATGGGAATATTACAGATTTGATGCATATAGTTTTCATTTTTCATTCACATTAAGGGGGATTGTAAAGAAAACCCCGCATTTTCATATAGTGGATTGTGTGTTTTGTATAGGAAAAAAATTATGAAATTTTTGCATATTAGTTTGTGCTCTTTGATGTTTTCTCTCAAAGCTGATTTCTCTTTCCCTTTAATAGCTGATATTTTCATTTAAAAAGCTAAAGTGAAAATTTTCTTATCATTTTAGTTTGCATTTTTAGGAATTTCCATCACATTATCGTGGTGAAACTTGAAAAGGAAAATTGATAAACAAATCAACTTAAAATTTACATAAATTTACCTAAAAAAATAATTGGAACCATAACGATAACATTTAGAAGGTGCGGGTTAGAGATGTGTTTCAACATGCTAAAACATGAGCAACTATCGTTAATTATACTGTGATACATTTCGAGATGTGATACCTCATTCCACGTATGTAAGTATATTCCTTTGGGTTTATTAGGTGTTGTTATAGTATAAGAAAAGTATAAATAGGTGCTCTCACTTTATGGTTTCACATTGGAGAGCACTAATACAGACTTGGGCCTCCATGTACCTTCGAGGTATGTTTGGGAGGACAACTTTAGTTTGTTGTCCATCCACATAGTGAATCGAGGTTAACCACCTTGTAAATTGTGATGCACCAAAAGCAACATTCATGGAGATTTCATGTCCGTATTTCTTGGTTCACTTTAGAGGTATTCATAGTTCACTGGTTTCTTGGTAAACCTTTTTACCTAGCATTACCCTTTTATTTTTTTATTTTTTTAGTCATAAAATAAATTAGTCATCGTGGAAGAAGAAAATCCATTTCCCCATCGTTCGCATAGACTTGCATTGAAACCACCTTTACCACCGAAGTCACTACGGTTGGTGAAGGTGACATTGCTCTACTAAAACCGATATCATCAACACTTCTCTGGTGAGCATCATCTTCCTATATACTAGAGTTGGCACAATTTGTTTCTACTAATATTGGTGTGACTACTCTTGTCGAGACTGAAAGTCTCACAACCATATGTGAGTCACGATCCATCCAATCAGTGAGACCATACCTCTCGAACTCGACGTTACTCAGCTGGAAGTTGATCAGATCCTGTCTCTTTTTTCTAGAACATTTGCATCCCGAAGTTGAATGACCGGAATTTGTTCTATGTCGGTCACTCCACAATATATTCTAGCCATTGAGTCTCCCATATCACGTAGTCAACCTCCCACAAATATACTTTGGGCTTGATGGCGAAATCCTTCCCATCTAGTTTAATTTCGATTGAAGAAATCCCACAAGACGAAACTACCTTTAACTCAAAATCATTTTGGGAAGGATCCTTCTGTATGAGTCTTTTCCTCAATCACCACCCTATGCTTTTGTTGATCTTGTTGCTATTCAGAATTCCCATTGATTTAAAAGGGTATACATTTGGTCAAGTAACCATACTACAGACCAACATCTTGGTTGAACCATCTATTTTTGATTGCGCCATCATCCTGCTCTTGCTACCACGTCAATGTTCACAACTTCACCAAAGTCATATTTAAATGGTGGCTCTATGGTCCCATCAAGTTATAAATCCTTATACGGGAATTTTATCCGGTGCATATTCAAACCCATCGACTTCACCAATGTCATATTTACGTATT
The DNA here is from genome assembly GCA_034641835.2 of Pinus albicaulis. Classification (NCBI taxonomy): domain Eukaryota; kingdom Viridiplantae; phylum Streptophyta; class Pinopsida; order Pinales; family Pinaceae; genus Pinus; species Pinus albicaulis. The sequence goes on from CM076580.1 coordinate 1,450,795,972, forward strand.
ATAACTGGTAAAACCTATAGTGAGTACTAAATGACTTGATCCTTTATATCCATCATCGGGGAAAATATCAAGTTGGTCCATCTAGGTCTATTCCATCCGGTATCATCTAGAACTAGACTCCACTGCATTTTGGAGAACAATATTTTCGATCTTATTATACTCCTCATGTCGAGGAAACCTATGGTCAACCACTTTAATAACACTACTGTCATTTTTTGGTCAACCTAATGTCAAAATGAATTTTTTGTCAATGGCAGCCCACTTTGCCTATCCAACCACATATTTGTTGTACCTCGTATCAATCGGTTCAACTCATTATACCCACATCAATTCCACTTGTTAATACATCTTTACCCCTATTACGGACTCAAATTGTTGTACAAAAAACCATTTCGGGTGGGCCCTTAGACTCCAACTCCTTCGGATAATTTACAACAACAACTAATACACGGAACCATTTTATTCACAAGCTATATTACCATATTATGGGATGTCTCAACCACACCCCGGTTATACCTATCTTCAACGAAATACAACATATTATAATTTAGGTTATAAAATTGGATGGACCCCTTAGCGACCACGAGTGCAAATGCCTCAACCTTCATTTTCAAGAAATATCATACCCTGAGTTTTTGATCGATAAAATCCTCAAGATGTTTTCTCATCAAAACAACCCTCTATCAGGTTACTAGCAAAGCATATTCCTTATGTTGGTGCTCGGGAAGCCTATTTCCCAAGCAATTCCATCATACCCTAGCTATGCTCAACTACGACCTCAATCGAAAATTTCCCTTTTTTGCAACTTTAAGAGTTACGATTTAACCAAACTCACCAAAGATCCAATCAAATATGCTCCCTTGGTGGCGGTGATACCTCATAAATTGCCCTTAGATATTCCTAAGTTCAATGGAAACCATGGGGAAGCACGATCAACTCATGTTATGACTTATCATTTTTGGTGTTCATCGAAACTCACGAATGATGACTTCGTTTGGCTACATCTTTTCTAGTGTATGCTCACTAGTCCAACTGCAAAAATGGTACATTGAGTTACCTAGAGCTTCTTTTGATAGTTTCACTTCCCTAGTTACTATATTTTTGACTCACTTCCGATTACCCTTACGATATGAAACTAGAACGAAAATCTTGACTAATTTTAAACGAATAATGCTACTCACATTTCTAATCATATTCATGAGTTGCGTCATTTGTCATAGAATGGTTAAGACATTTTCTCCGATCAGCTCCTTGCTAAGTGGTTCATTAAGTACATGCTACCATCTATAGCGAGGATGTGGCTAAGAGTGGCGTCATCCTTTTGAAGATGCGAGTTACTTCTCATGCCCAATATTTGGACTTGATTTATACTCGATCTGGCACACTCTATGAGAAAATTCCTAACGCGTCATGATCTAGTTTTATTGTTCCTCCTCCATCGAAAGGACTCGCATCGTCGAGACGGTATGATCGATCGTGCAAGCACACATCATACTACTGCATATAATCCTGTGCCTTCTTCAAAAATCAATGCTGTGTCATTTGATAAAGGAAAAAGTGATAGAAACACGGAATTAAGAAAAAAGGGAAATCAAAGAAAAATAAAACTTCTAATCCGCAAGAAAGATCATCTAATCACTCATCTAGAAATAGGAAAAACTTGTTATCTTTGCATAATATGTAATGAGGAACACTTTGTTCGGGATGGTCCTCAACTGCGCTAAAGTCTCAAAAATGGTTAAGACCTCACATGCAGTCGATTGTGTTGACGTGATTCACTTCTAAATCTAGACACAAATTTGGTTGCTACGGATCTAGGTTCTAGGTTCCAAGTGCTTATGTTATCCGTCACAAATCCATCGACAAAGATTTTCGGTGTCAAAATGTAATAAATATTATGGTAGTTGGGATATTGATAAACCTACTACCTCGACCACGAATCCATCTACGGAATCAATATCGCCACCTTCTATTCTTGAATTCACATTAAAGCCATGAAGGGAGTCATTTATAAATCAACATTTAATCCTAGAGCAAGAGAGTGCACAATATTATATTATAGTTGAAAGATTTGGCTCAATCCCCTTCAACTATGTCAGCTCTTGAGGTATTAAAAAAATTGTCCCACCCAAAAACAGACTTTATTGTTGGCTATTGGTGGAATTGATCTCTAGTGATTCTAATCTCAGTAGTCTTTAATCATACGAAAGACTGTATTGCCACAATTACCGACTAGAATTGGCATTCTCCATCCAAGAAATGCTGTTCTCAATCACCTTGTTCATCGTACTATTATTGATGAGGGAGAATCTCACGTGCATTATGTCTCTAAAGTTGTTGGAATTAACTTGGCTCATCACACCTATCTCAATCATCAATGACGTTGAATGCTTTTGACGTGAGTTACATACAATCCTTGCGGTGTATCAATAACCTGCATGTTGAACTAGGGGGAAAAATAGTGAATGTTGAAGTTGAGGTTTTTGATGGACCCCTTGAGTATAATATGTTACTTGGAAGGCCATGGGTATATAATATGACTCGCAATTGTTTCTACATATTTTAGAATGATCGCCTTTCCACATAAAGGTGTTATCACGAGTCATCAATCAACTATCCTCCTTTGAATCCACTTCCTAGGTAGTGGAAGTGTTCCATTCGTTCACACACCCAAACTACGCACTTCAAAACATTGGTGTAGGAATTTTAAAGGATTCCACTCTCATGGGAAACCTTTGCATTACTGCTCGCCTACGACGTCTGTAAAAATTGCAAGTATAGAGACTTGCTACATGACCTCTTCCACTCCATACGGATTAAGGAAGAGTACGAGTGATTATGAAATTGTTACGTTGGATGAGTTTTGCCTACCTAGCCCTATTGATTTGGCATAGCAATCCATCTATACGGCTTGGGCGAGAGAATCTGAAAATTAGCATCGCCGATTGTTTGGGTTGACCATTCCTTGGATTTTTGTACTCCATACGATCCTTTTTCCTCAACTTTCTTAACAAATGAGAATTTTTTGTAAACCATGATGTCGGAGGAGAACCATGGGAAGATTATTGTCATCATTCCCATCTTCTGATTATGAAGTAAAATAATCTTAGTGAACTATATCAACCATCGATCAAAAAATTCTTTTTTGAATTCTTTTCCTATTAATATAATCAATTCCAAGCGAAATCTATCAAATATTGAGGAAACCATTTCTATATATATTTCAACCAAACCCGGAATTGTAGAAAAATTCATGTCAGATTGTCTTGTTCTCCATTAGAACTTGAAACTTATCGCTCTCTCTCTCATGAATTTCAAGATATATTTGCTTGGTATTACGAGGAAATGCCAGGCATAGATACTAGAATCATTGAACACACTATTAATATGTATCCTAATGTGAATCGAGTACATCGATACCTTCGTCCTCTTCATCCGAAGAAAGGTCTGCTACCATTAAAGTAGAAGTTGAAAAAAAATTTGTGTGTTGGTTTCATTTACCCTATTCGCTAACTAGGGTGGGTTTCCAACATCATTACTATCATGAAAAAAACAAGGAACCATTAAAGTGTGCGTCGATTATCGGGATGTCCATCTTGCTTGTCCAAAAAGACTGACTCTCCTACTCCCTTTTTCGACCGGATTATTGACGATTGTGTCTGGATGCGAAATATTTTTTGTTCATGGATGGATTTCCAGCTATAATAAAATCAATATCCACCCTGAGAGGACCAATATAAGACAACATTCATCTATCCCCGGGGGTACATTCTCTTATCGGAAACTACCATTTGGTTTAAAGAAATACGGGGTAACATTTCGAAGAGAAATGGATTATGCTTTCAATGACATCAAGAAAATTGTTGCAACCCTATCTAGATGATTTACCGCACATTCACGAAATCGGAGTGATCACTTGATGCACTTGAGAGCTATCCTTTTACTCTCCCGACACTAAAAAATACACCTCAATCAGATAAATGTGTGTTTTATGTTGATTTTTATCGTTTTCTTGGATTCATCATCTCAAAAAGAAAGGAATTTAAATCGACTCATTAGAAGATCGAGGCCATTCTTGATTTGCCCGCACCATCAAATTTACTTTAGATACAGAAAAATTTAAGGAAAAGCTAACTTCTAAGGAGATTCATATCCAACTACATCTAAATGGCTAAAGGATTTACTTGGCTCTTGAAAAATTGGATTCCCTTACATTTGGATCAATTTGTGCAAGAATTTTTTCATCTTTCGTCATGGATACTCTTATCGAAGCGTCATTAATGTATCTGCAATTATGAAAGTGATTATTTATTATATATCGTCCCAGCTAATATGACCATTTCTATGATATTGTTCCAAGAAGAAAATAGGATAGAACATACGATCTATTATTTGAGTCATAGTCTCAATGATACGAAAGTGAAGTATTCATACATAGTAAAATCTTGCCTTGGTAGCTATTCAAGTTGTCCAAATATTTTGCTACTATATATTGTTCCTAAAAACCATTGTCATTTCGGGATTGCAACCCCACGACTTATATTTTATCACGTCAATTGCTTTTGAAGTATTCAAAATGAATTGTCATTTTGCGAGAGAATTTGATTTGGAATTCATCAAATCTAAGTCAAATAAGTCATTTATTTTTTGAGTTTGAGCTTCTCTATGACCTTCCCTCTAATGAGTATTGCTATTACATTGGAACCATCTATTCCTTATGATTCTCTGTTTCTGATCGCATCATATGATCCTTGGTATGGGTATTTTATCTCTAGACCTAGAATTTTCGACTGATACCTCTTTCTCGACCAACAACGTATTTCGATAAGCCAAATATTATCTAATCGTTAGTGATACACTTTATCGTCATGGTGTTGACACAATTTTAAGAAGGTGCCTCACTCATGAGGAGGCCGAAAAAGGTTTTAAATGATTTTCATGTTGGGGCTTGTAGTGGACACTTGTCTAGATATGCTACCACGTAGAAAATACTCCAGTGTTGAGTTACTTTTTTGCCTACCATATTTAACAGCTGCATCCTCATGGTTAGAAGTTGTCATGCGTTCTAGATATTTGATACGTAAAATCAGCAAATCGCCGGTGCCAATGCATCATGTCTGTCTGCAGCAGGACCATTTTTGAAATGGGGCATTGACTTCATGACATTTAACCCTCGTTCATTCAGGGGGTATGATTATATTATTATCACGATGGACTACTTTACAAGTGGGCTAAGCGATGCCTACATTCAACAACACATGATAAACAAGCTGCATTGTTTTTCTTTAATCATGTCATTGCATGGTTTGGGTTCCACGAACTATAGTCATAGATCATGGGAAGCATTTTTCGCAACCACATGATGATTGAATTAACTACCAAGTTAGGATTGTCACATGATAGTTCTACTCCTTATTATCCAAATTCAAATGGAAAAAGTTGAAGTTATCAACAAGAATCTTAAACGTATGCTTCAAAAAAATGATAGGAGTTCATAAAAGAAACTTGCATTTGATCTTGTACTTGGCCTTATGGGTGAGAAACAAAAAACGGATTTTCTCCCTTTTAAGCTTGGGTGTATGGTCTAGAGGCTATCTTTCCAATCCAATGTGAAATACCGTTGTTAAAACTCGCAATCAACTTGTTACCTAACACCTAAGATGAAGAAGCATGTTTTTTAACCTCATCCATATTGATGAAAGGTGTCGTGAAGCCCAATTGGCCAACAAAGCGCATAAGAGACGTATCTAGGGGAAGAATATGACAAAAATATCTAGCCTCACATTTTCTCGAGTTCGACTTGGACCTTCTTTATGATCAATAAGTTGATGTAATAGGTACGGGAAATTTGAGCCATTGTGGCATGGAACCTATTTTCAAAAAGAGTTCTTGCTAAGGGTGCCTACAAGTTGGTGGATTAGCGATGGAATTACATTGGCGCAACCCCGAAATGGGTTGTATCTGACGTTACTTGTTGAGCCTCAAATTGTGCTTTCTTTCATCCTACTTTACCTCATTTTCCTTTGTCCATTGCTATCCTAGACCCAATTGATCAATGAATTTAGTTAAAATTACTTTTAGAATGATTAACATGACTGACTTGCTAAAGTTTTGTGATTTTTTGCCATTGTAATGCATTTTGACTGAACTAGCTGCGAGAATGCGAGACATTCCATAGCTAACGGCGATCTGCAGTGTCTTCATGTTTGGGTATGTTCGAAGTGTCCTCTAAAGAAAAAACCGCATATGGGCATATTCCACGTCATGTCTACATGGTTACGTTGCTCACCATGAAGGAAGAAATGAATTCTTGACATGGTTTTGATACGTGGGAACACATTTAAGAAGGCAGGACTTCTAGTAGGGACTGTCTTAGTCTAGATGTCCTTTTCCTCTTTTATGCGGCCCACTCAAGATTTCTAATGTTATTTCGATAAGGAAAGACAATGATCTGAAAATTGTTGTAAGTCTTGTTATGTGCATTTGTTATATAAACACTTGGGAAACTAAGAGCTAGGCTAGATTTTGTTCTAGATTTTGCTAGATTCTATGCTACATTTATGAAGACACGGAAAGTGCTCTGTTCAGAGTGATTTCACCTTTAATGAAGCGAGACGATGTTGTTTTGAAAGCGTTGATTTGATTTGGAGTTAGATTCCGTCGGTGGTAGAGGGCTCTGCCTCTTTCACGGATTTATTTGCGTAATTTAGATAAGTATTCTAGCTTCCTTTACGTGTTTTGAAGTTGAATTCATAGTTGCTTTCATTAGCTACCGTATTTATACTCATTCTAAAAAACTCTTCCAAAAAGAAGAAGCTCTTCCAAAAGATTATAATGATGAATGGGAAATGGCTATAGTATTGTGGGATTTAATTTGTAATCTCTTTTATTCACCATCACGAGTTTATACTTATGCTAAGCACTCTTCCAAAGAAGAAACTCTTCCAAAAAATATTTATATTGTCTTAAGCTTGATTGTGATCTTGAACGTTTTAGTTGTGTGTTTGTCACTAAGTACCATAGTTGTTCTTGCTCTTAAACGCTTGTCCAAAATATCCATAATGATGAGTGGGAGATGGCTATGATATCTTAGTTTTTCATTGCTTTTAGTCTTTACATTTGCATTTTTCACTCGATTACACGTTTAGGATTGTTTTAAGAAACTCTTCCAAAATACCAATCATGATGGACAAACGCAGACGGTATAATTTCATAGAATAATGCATGATAGCTTAGTTAGGATGCTACGGAGTTTAATTGCACTTAACTCATGCTTAGTTGTTCACTAAGTTTGATAACGACTTGTAGCTCAACACTTTGTTTTAGATTAGTGACATTTTAAGTTCCGATCTTAGCTTAACTCATTACATACACTCCATATTCGAGCTGTCATTCTTTGCATACTAGATTACTTCGATTGTTAAATTTAACAAAACAACCTTCATTATTTACAAACCTCTCCTTGTTCTAAAATATATAATTCGCTTCATAACCAGAACGAAAGACAATATCATTTTAAGGCTCACGAACTTACATAACTTACTTATCATCTCACAAACAAACATTTCCTCAAAAGACTATTTCAAAAATCCATAACCTTTGAGTGAAGTGTAGTGTCATTAAACTAAGTTATCGAGAATAGAGTTAGGAACTAGTCTTAGAGTAGAAGATCTTATGATGGTATCAATGTTTTACTCCAAACAAACTTCAACAAATCTCTAATCAAGGAAAAAAATGTTGTATCATTATAAGTTAGTTGTTTAAACACGTTTAGTTAGGAATATTTGCATACTTAGTTGACCATGTCTCAAGCTCTCTCTCAAATGCCTTTGCTGAAATAATTTGACAAATTTAGTTTGTGTTTTGAATCATTTGCTTAAAATTAATTATCAAGCTTTGCTTTTACTTAGTCATAATTTATATTTGATTCGATTTAGTGTTTACAATTGCATTTGTCATTTGTCATCAACCAATTAGGCTCCACTCTGTTTTTAATCACCAACTCCTTTCCATTAGATTTCTAGTCATTTTTCATGAGACATAAAACCACCAAGAGATCAAAAACATCATAAATCATCACAAAATACCAAAATATCACAAAACACTACACATAACGCATTAATAAACAAGCACCTAGGTACATACGATACACTTCACTTCAGCGGTTTACCAACCACGAGTTGTGCGATTAAATGAGCCCAATTTAGGAGACTAGCTTGAGACCAAACATTTTTGGCGTTGTTGCCGGGAAGTGACTAGGTAACCTTTGCTTTCTTAGCATCCAAAAATAAATATATGCGTAGGGAGAGAGATTCAAGGGGAATATTTATAAGCGACGAGAGGCGAGAAGTTTGATTTCTAGAACACCACTTGTTCCATCTAGATCCCAGGCTAGTACACCTTCAACTCAAATCCATCTTCCATCCTTTACTGATCTCCGGACTTGTGAAGAGCGAAATCAAATATCCCATTAGAGAAACCTTCCACTTCATCCACCGAACTTGCCATAGAAAAATATCTAAAGACTCCCGGTAGGGACATAAATATTTCCACTTCCCACGGGAGAAGTCAACCATGGCGAGAAGAAGGAAGAGGAGGGAGTTTTTAATGGAGAACACACACTATTTGGAGGTAGAGGTAGAGGTAGAGGAGAAGGAGGTAGAGGTGCATATGGAGGAAAGAGGTAGAATAGGAAATGCTCTTTTAGGTTCCCTATAATTGATGAAGAAACCAATACAACCATGAAAAACATTTCACTCTCGTCCTTCCAAACTTCTATGGACTTAAAGCGAAGATCCTAAAACTTTCTTATTCGAATTTGAAGTGTTGTAGAACTTATGACTACTTAAAATATGCTCAAAAAGCGAAATTATTTCCTTCAACTTTGAAGGGCTGACATTGAAGTGGTTTATGAGTCTAATCGAGTAGTTCTATTAGAACATGGGAAGACATGAAAGCAAGCATTTCTAGAGATATTTGGATTATTGTATCGTTAATCATAAGGAAGAAGTGTTCGAAAGATGTTACAAAAAGAACATGAAAATTTGGAAGATTTGTTGGAGATATTTAATTACAACATCAAAAGGGCAAAAATGAGAAAACCTAGATCAAGACACCTTAAAAGATCTTTTGTTGAAAACAATTAGGGATGAATGGTTGGATATCCTTAACATGATGGGAAAAGGGGATATATCACAACTCACATACCCGAAATATCGCAGTAATGTAACTTTCAAGAGGGAAATCTAAAAGCTGTCAAAGGTCCAAGAGATCCCGCTCTCATGCAAGGGCAAGTAAAGTCTCTGCACCGGATAGTAAGTAGATCGAAATAGGACATATTCTTGATGATTTTAAATCTAACATCTTAGGGAGTCTTAGTGAACAAATAGACACCCTTAAAGATACAAAACCAAAGCAAAGAGGTCAATCCGATGCTTTGGCAATCTTTTGTCCCAAATGTAGAAAAAGCATGCCTTGAGAGAGTGTCCTTTGGATGTAAAAGTTGTAGAAACTGTTTCATTTGTTCTCGAGAAACATGAGACCAAGAATTTTCCTTCTCTTCCGGGTCTCGAAAGTTGTCTTTCAGAGGAAATCCCATGATTCCATAGAGTATCTCATTTTGTATCTAGAAGACCTTGAGCAGGACCTCAAACACAAGGATTCCATGATCAAATGTATAAGCAACCTCCACCTTGGAATTATTGGTAGCAACCTTGGCCCCAATTTAAAAATCGGTCTCGATCCCAGGCACAAGGACACGAAAGTCCCTATGGTAGATACTCTCCATACTATCGGTATCCACCATCCTATCCACCATACCCACATTTTTATCCTCAAAATCCTCAACAAAATTTTCCTCAAAAATCTTCAACAAAATTTTCAACAAAAATCCTCAAACATCATCATCGAGAACCAACCACATCAAAATGAACCACTTCCATTACCATTCCCTCAAAAATAAAATCAATTTCCGGCTCAACCCCATACCAAACCCCAATAATAAGAACCCTCATAATACATACATGCATAGAAGGCCAACGGTTCAACTTATTCAGCTACTCCTTTAGACCTTAGCAGTGTTCAATGCAAGGTGCGGAAGAATACTTGAAAGAGGAAACCTTTCAGCAGTGATCATACAAGAACAAGATAATTATGAGGAAGACTCTCTACAGGGTAAATAAAATTCTTGAGGAAGACACATCCTTTGAAGACCCAAACACTAAAAACTAAAACAAAAAGATCCAATAAATCCAACTCACCTGTATTGAGCAGCCATCTACATCTACTGCTATACCTCCCTTTCGGAAAGATTACAAATTGATATAGGTTTAGAAAAACAAATCATGGTGCTCAAATTATGATTTCTTAGATTAAGCGAGAAATGTTTGCATTAAAATTCCATTATTACAAGCCATCAAAGAAATCCCAATTTTAGCGAAAACAATAAAGGAGTTGAGTACGAAGACAACAAGAAAAATAAGAGAAACAAAGAAAATTCAAACTGGTAGGACAAATAGTAGACATTATGATGGGCAAGATGGCTATTCCAAAGTATCTTGACCCGAAAGTCCGTGTCAAAATTCACATCAATGGAATTGAAATTCAAAACACACTCATTGATTTAGGAGCGCGATAAATATCATGAGTAGACAAATTATGGACAAAGCCGAAACTTCCTAATCTTCTGGCATCTACACTATTACAATTAGTAGATAGATTCGTGATCAAACCGGATGGGGTAATAGAAGACATTCCGATGTCCCTAGATTCTTGGGAGTACCCCTGTGGATTCTCAGGATCCTAACTCCTAAGAATAATCTAGGAGGCCATCTGTTATATTAGGAAGACCTTGGTTGGCCACGGTGACTGCTTTTATTAGTTGTAGGTCGGTGATATGTATATCTCCGATGGTAGTTCAACTAAGAAATTCACTTTATATCCTCCAGACTAGGACAATTACGATCTAGATGACACTCAATGGATAGAGGGATGAAGAAGATTTACAACCACTCTTCACAATTTCAGAAATTAGTGAAGATAATCAAATTTTGAATACTCTAGAAAACTTTGAATCCTCTCCCGTAACACAAATGTGAATCATTTTCAAGAGGGATCCAATATTGATTTTTTGTCATCTGAGGAGATGTCTCTTCATTCTATGGACAAATTTGGCAGACTCTACAAGTGAAATTTTTTCTGATGCAAAACTTTGAACATAAACAAACGAACCCAGAGAAATTTCAACAAGAAGAGTTAGTCAAAGTATTAGCGTAGACATTCATTCCAGCTATGCATGGGAATACACCGACATGAAAGGGATAAGCCCCAATACTTGTACTCATCACATCTATGCAGAGGCAAATTGCAAACCAATCGGACAACCTCAAAGATGGATGAATCCAAATCTTAGGGAAATTGTTAAAGAAGAATTGCAAAAATTGTTAAATGTTAATTTTATCTATCCTATTTCGGATATTCGGTGGGTTCTCCTTTGGTAATTGTGCCAAAGAAAAATGGAAAATGGAGGGTGTGTTTTGACTATCAAGAACTAAATAAAGCTACTCTTAAATACCACTTTTCCCCTTACCTTTCATAGATCAAGTATTGGATACATTAGGCTCGGAAAAAAAGTACTTCTCATTTCCTATATGGGTTTAGTGGTTACAATCAAATCCAAGTAGCACTTGAAGACCAAGACAAAACCACATTCACACAGTCCTTGGGGGTACTTATGCTTACTCGAGTATTGCCATTTGGATTATGCAATGCACTCCAACATTCCAAAGGGAAGCATTAGGATTTTTTTCGGATCTAATACATGGTCAGTGTAGAGGTGTACATGGATGATTTCACGGCTTATGGGAATACATTTGAAGAGGCTTTAGAAAACCTGGAAAAAGTCTTAAAAGATGTCAAGAAGCAAACCTTTCACTTAGTCATGAAAAATGTTTTATGATGTTTCACTCGAAGGTATTGTTTTAGGGCACCACATTTCGAGGGATGGGATTAGAGTTGATGAGGCAAAAGTTGAAGTCATTTCTAATCTATCCAAATTTCCAAGTTGTCGAAAAGAGATGTTAGAAGTTTTCTAGGATTTACGAGTATTATCGAAGATTTTATAGAAAACTTTACCAAGATAGCATCTCCACTCTTTCGAAATTACTCACCAAAGATTGTGAATTCAAATGGACTTCTAATTGCCGGTAGCTTTTTGAAACCCTGAAAACCAAAATTTTTGAAGCACCTATATTAAGGGGACCTAACTCGAAGTTACCTTTTCATATCTCGACGGATGCTTCCGATAATGTGCCTCTAGGGAGCGGTATTGTGCGTAGAAGACTTGATTCCCTATGCCATCTATTATATCAATAAAAATTTGACTCCCCGCGAGAGTTAAACTATCACCGTGATCGAAAAAAGAGTTTTTAGCCGTTGTTCATGCCATAAAAAAATTTAGACACTATATAACGGGTATGAAACTTTTATTCACAATGATCATTCCCGCAATTAGATACCTAATGAACAAATCAATCACTAATGGCAGAGTTATAAGATGGTTATTGCTCTTACAAGAATTCAACATTACTATTCTAGATAGGCCTAGAAAACAAAACACGATGAGCTGATTTCCTATCTAGACTCCAAAATATCAAAGATGACACTGCGGTTGAAGATAAATTCATCGATGAATATATTTTTTTCAATCTCTACTCAAACTCAATGGTTTGCGCTGATATTGCTAATTATTTAGTTTCGGGAAAATTTCCGTCAATTATGAATGCAAGGGATAAAAGAAAATCATTAATGATAGTGCAAATTATTCATGGGTTGCTAATGAGTTGTACAAGACGAGAGGTCAGATTTGATCATTAGAAGGTTTGTTCGTGAAGATGAGATGCCTTCTATTCTCAAGGCATGTCATGATGAACCTTGTGGTGGACACTTTGAGATAAGAGGACATCCTATAAGATCCTTAATTTAGATATTATTGGCCATCCTTGTTTAAAGATGCTAAAGAGTATGTCAAAAGGTGTGACAAACTTGCCAAAGGGTAGGGAAACCTTCTCCTTCGGGCTGAGATGCCATTACAATCTCAGGGTACATCGAACCTTTTGAAAAATGGGCTTTGGATTTTGTAGGACCTATTAGTCCTCCATCAAGACAAAAGAAATATATATTAGTTTGCACCGATTATGTTACTAAATGGGTAGAAGCTAAACCATTACTTGTTCTAATGAAGCATCTCGTAGTGACTTTTCTTTTTTGAGGATATTTTTATTCGTTTTGGTGTCCCAAGGGAAATTGTTACGGATCAAGGAGCTCAATTTACATCAAGGCTAGTGGAGCAAATGATGGAGAGGTACAAAATCGGACATAGAAGATCTACTCCTTATCATCCACAAGAAAATGGTCATGGAGTCTACTAATAAGGTCATTGAAGGAATCCTAACAAAGGATTGTCCATTTACTTAGAAGAGATTGGGTAGATAGGCTTCCGCGGCCTCCAGTGCCTATAGAACTACATGGAGAAACACAACAGGCCATACTCATATGAAATTTTTTATGGAAAGCAAGTTTTGTTTCCCATAGAGTTCCGTATTCAAACTTTCAAAATGGCAGTTCAGCTAGGACTTGATTTAATCTGAGCACATAAAGCTAGTAGACCGGAGCAGAATTAATGAATTGGATGAGATCGGACGAAGATGCGGTTCAAAAAACAAGTCTAGTCCAACAAAGCAAAGGGCTAGTATGGCATGACAAGTACATCAAAAGAGAAGAAATTCAAAGAGGGTGATTTAGCTCTCTTCTTTGATTCAAAATTCAAGGATTTTCAAGGTAAATTTTAGACACATTGGCTTGGGCCATATGAAATTGTTGAAATTTTTGATAATGGGGCATAGAAAAATCGGAACTATAGATGAAGAAGAGGTCACTTTTCTTGTGAATGGTCATAGATTGAAGTCATGTCACAAACCACTCTCAAGAGAAGAATTTGTCAAGAAGTTCCAAGAATGCAGTTGATGTGAAGTTAATGAAAAAGAATTTTTCTTCTTCATCGACATGATTAAATTTTACAAGTATTTCTCTTTTAAAAAAAATAAAAAAAATAAAATAAAATAAAAAATAAAAATAAAAATAAAAAAAAAAAAAAATAAAGGTATAAACATGAAAACCAATCATTGATTGGCATGTTTATACGTAAAGATAGGGTGAAAAATCGAGTCTCTCCGACACTCTAAATTTTCCCTTTTTTGTTTTTACAAGCAATTATCCACAAAATCATAAGTTCGCATCCATGGTGCTTATGATCCATCTCATTCTCATTTCACTCCATTCACTCATCCATCCATACTCCATTTCATTCATTCATACTCTACTTCATTCCATATTTCATTCATCCCATTCCATACTCCATCCATCTCATTTTCATGTCAAAATTTAAAGTTTGATGTCTTGCTATAAATGAATAAAACATGTCATGGATTGCGAGTAGTTCTTATGTTCTTCCACTCCATTTCATAAACCGAATCCATTTCATCTCATCATCCACTTCATACATATCATAACACATCATCCATATTCATTCATATCATATAACATTTCACCTATATTCCAAAACAGCTCCATTCCATGATTAAAATATCCTGCTGTGCACATTCTAGCAGCTCACTGCATTACACTGCAGCTCGATCAACCTTTCGCGACCATGTGTACCATTCTCATGACTACAAATCCTGAAGGCACCAACTCAGCCAGACATTAGAATTGCAACAAAGAAATGATCCGTAATATCCATTAATAAGAAACATCAAGAAGAATTATGAAGACTCTTCCAAAGGTGAACAAAGAAGACAAAGACTACAAAGAAATCAAATGAAAAGCAGAGGTAACAAGTTTAGATTATAATGGAATTTCATAAAGTTTAGCATAGTTTTAGTTATGAATTGTTTGAAAAGGTTGTTTTAATTATTTTTATTGATCATGACCAATAAACCCTCCACGAAACTTTGGATTAACTCTCATTTCAAATTCCATGCCCGAGCATCATTTAAGCAGTTCAAATGGCCGAAGTGTTTGAATTCTTCACGTAACCCAACCAAATCATTAAATGATGATTCTCTTTTCCGTTGTAAAAATCTCTCCGCCGTCTTTTCAATCATTAATTAGCTTCTCCATCCTCACTCCATTACTTCATTCCGTAACTACTTTCCATCACTCCATTCGTAGCCGGCACTTCATTCCGCGAAACAGAGATATTCTTATCACCGTGAGTAGAGCAAAAGGGTATATCGGTTTGAATATCAAACCACTATCATCGTGGCGAGAGATTGAGCATTATCACTGTAAACACGGAGGTATAGCGGTAGAAGAATTTGAATTCATTTGCCACTGAGAGACAGAGGTATAGCAGTTGAAGAATTTGAAGCCATTTGTTACCAAGAGACAGGAGATATAGTAGTGTGGGAATTTGAAGTTATTTGCCACCGAGAGATAGAGGTATAGCAAAGTGTGATAATTTGAAGCCATTTTTCACTCTCAACCAGAGGCATATCGGTCCAAAATTTGGAAGTCATTGTTTCACCGTCAACCCGAGGTATATCATTCGAAAGTTTGAAGCCATTGTCGTTAAGAACTTGAAGCCATTTCAATTTGAAGTTGAAAGTTATTATTTCTCAGTGGGTAGAAGAGTGTTAATACACATTGAAAAAGCAATTATGGGTTTCATTGTAAGAACTCGAACCAGATGGGGTTCAAAAATTCCTAGAATGCTACCCTCAATGTAAAGAGTATTTGCAACAGATAGGATGGCTACAATTTTTGGAGAAATTTAATGGCTTCCACAAAGAAGTCACTAAAACATTTTCAAGATCATTTCAAGGAAGCTGAAGTTGAAGTGGGAGATGTCAAATTCACTATCACTCTGAAGTTTTCATGTGTGAAGCCCTATAGGGTTGCTTAGAAATGGAGAGAGATGGTTCAAAAATAGAGAATTCCACAATGAATCTCGGAAGCAAATTCTAAAATCACCAAGTATGGATGTCACATGTGTTTAAAAAGGAATTCCAAGTTCACGCATTGAAAAATAAATGGAGAAACATACTACTTCTTACGCAAAAATTTATTACATGTGAGGGTAGATATGGCACATTTTATGTCTACCACATTAGGCTGATAATGCATTTTACGGGGGAAGACTTAAACCTACCTTATTTCTTGCTTCAAAGTTTGAAAAAAGATGGCTTCACGTGTTCAAGAAAGGGTCTCAATTTTTAGAGACAACTCTATATCATCATGGTTTGGTTAAAATTTTGATTGAACACCATTTAGCCAAAACAAATGATACATGGGACAATTTCTTGATAAGAAATCATTTTGAAGAGCCAAAGAACCCTCACACGAACGTACCTACAAGGAGAAGTAGAAAATGGAGAGCCTCAAAAATTGAAATTGACAAAACGAGTCCAAGAAAGCAGTGAGGAAATCATCTCGAGAAGCCGACTCAAATAAAGAGACAACTTAAGAAAGAAAAGGTAATCGTGAAATCGCCATGGAGAAAGGAGAGGGATCTTCTCGACCAAGAAGAAGCCACGAGACTAAAGGGGAAACTCAAGGAAAATTCAAATCAAACAAACGAGGGGGTGATTAATATAGAAGATGAGGAAACATCCATTGAAGAAGATGTTGAAGAGGATTTTAATGAAGGAACCCCGAAATTGACCCTCAGCTCAAACGAAGAAGTTTATGATTATGTTGAAACTTTGGAAAGGAAAGTCAGAGAGAGAGAGAACCCCTAGTCCTCCACTGTTCGAAATATATCTACTAAGAAGGGATAGGTATGAGTTGGAAATACTTAATAGACACATCAAAAATGAGAATGAAATTCTCAAGGATCGAAAGTCAAGCTCAAAAATGATATGAACTCAACCTTATCCCTACATATAGACAAAGTGGAAAAAGACCAATGAAAAGTTGAAGAAGAGGAATAAAAAAGCTAATCGGGGCACTTACCAACTTAAGGTTCAAGTCGGAGTTTATCGGAAAACCCGAGATGATATTTGGCTTCTGCAAAGGAGAAGGAGAGGATTAGATGTTCTTGCAGAAGCCTCGCGAGTTCATGGGATAATTTGCATCGGGACATGCAAGGAGAGAGCAAGTGGGGGTATGTTGAACCTCAAAATTGTGCTTTATTTCATCCTAATTTACCTCATTTTCCTTTGTCCATTGCTATCCTAGACCCAATTCATCGATGAATTTAGTTAAAATTACTTTTAGAATGATTAACATGAATGACTTGCTAAAGTTTTGTGATTTTTTCCATTGTAATGCATTTTGACCGGAACTAGCTATAGAATGCGGTGCATGTGCAGCTAGCCAGGCGATTCATGTCGTCTTCACGTTTGGGTATGTTCCGGTGGCCTCTCAAGAAAAACCGCATATGGGCATATTTCACGTCATGTCTACATGGTTCATTGCTCACCATGAAGGAAGAAACGAATTCTCGGGTATGGTTTTGATACATGGGAACATTTAAGAAGAGAAGACTTCTAGTAGGGCTGCCTAGTCCGGATGTCCTTTTCCTTTTACGCAGCCCACTTCAAGAGTTCTAATGTTATTTCGATAAGGAAAGATAATGATCCTGAAATTGTTGCAAGTCTTGTTATGTGCATTTGTTATATAAACACTTGGGAAACCGAGAGCTAGGCTAGATTTTGTTCTAGATTTTGCTTAGATTCTCGTGCTACATTTCGAAGACACGAGTGCTCTGTCTAAGTGATTTCACCTTTAATGAAGCAGATAGGTGTTGTTTTGAAAGCGTTGATTTGATTTGGAGTTAGATTCTGTCAGTGGTAGAGGGGTCTCTGCCTCTTGCACGGATTTATTTGCATAATTTAGATAAGTATTTTAGACGTGCCTTTACGTTTCGAAGTTGAATTCGTAGTTTCTTTCATTAGCTACCGTAGTTATACTCATTCTAAAAACTCTTCCAAAAGAAGAAGCTCTTCCAAAAGATTATAATTATGAATGGGAAATGGCTATAGTATTGTAGGATTTAATTGTAATCTCTTTTATTCACCATCACAATTATACTTATGCTAAGCACTCTTCCAAAAGAAGAAACTCTTCCAAAAAATCTTATATCTAGTCTTAAGCATGATGTGATCTTGAACGTTTTAGTTGTGTGTTTTCACTAAGTACCATAGTTGTTCTTTCTCTTAAACGCTTGTCCAAAATATCATAATGATGAGTGGGAGATGGCTATGATATCTTAGTTTTCATTGTTGATCTTTACATTTGCATTTGCACTCAATTACACGACGAGATTGTTCTAAGAAACTCTTCCAAAATACCAATCATGATGGACAAACAGATTTCGTATAATTTCATAGAATAATGCATGATAGCTTAGTTAGATGTCTGGGAGTTTAATTGCACTTAACTCATGTTCGCTTGTTCTGTTTAAGTTTGATAATGACTTGTAGCTCAACACTGTTTTAGATTAGTGACATTTTAAGTCGAGCTTTTAGCTTAACTCATTACATTTGCTCACCTATATTCAGATTGTCATTCATCAGATACTAGATTACTTCAGATGTTAAATTTAACGAAACAACCTTCATTATTTACAAACCTCTCCCTTGTTCTAAAATCTATAATTACTTCATAACCACATGAACGAGAGACAATATCATTTTAAGGCCCGCAGGGCATTTCCAGCAACTTACTTATCATCTCACAAAAAAACATTTCCTCAAAAGACTATTTCAAAAATCCATAACCTTTGAGTGAAGTGTAGTGTCATTAAACTAAGTTGCAGAATAGAGTTAGGAACTAGTCTTAGAGTAGAAGATCTTATGATGGTATCAATGTTTTACTCCAAACAAACTTCAACAAATCTCTAATCAAGGACAAAATGTTGCATCATTATAAGTTAGTTTTTTTAAACAGCTTAGATAGGAAGATTTGCATACTTAGTTGACCATGTCTCAAGCTCTCTCTCAAATGCCTTTGATGAAAGAATTTGACAAGTTTAGTATGTGTTTTGAATCATTTGCTTAAAAGTCATTATCAAGCTTTGCTTTTGCTTAGTCATAGTTTAGATTTGATTCATCGCTTCAGGTGTTTTACAATTGCATTTGTTATTTGTCATCAACCAAATTAGGCTCCACTACTGTTTTTAATCACCAGGCTCCTTTCCATTAGCTTTCTAGTCATTTTTCTTGTGAACATAAAACCACCAAGAGATCAAAAACATCATAAATCATCACAAAAGACCAAAAACATCACAAAACACTACACACAACGCATTAAGAAACAAACACCTAGGTACATACGAGTACACTTCACTTGACAGTTTACCAACCCCGGTTGACAATTAAATGAGCTCAATTTACGAGACTAGATTGAGACCAAACAGCTTACTATGCTTAATCATGAGCGTAGTAATTTTTTGTATTATACCGTATATATATAAGTTGTTGATTTTCATTGACTGCCTTAGTTTGTTTTTTAGAGTTTTCTTAACATTATAATCGCTTTACATTTCAATGCGGATATCTGAATCTTTGGAAGCATTTGTTGGATATTTTGATGGTGCTAGTCATAGTACACTGAAATATATCCTTTGCAAGCGTGGGCCTTTTCGCTCGAACGATAAGCTAGTGAGTTTTCAAGGGATTTGTATCGCATGAGATCAACAAAAAAATTGCTGAGTATAGTGCGTTGATCGAACTTGTCTGCGATGCCATTTCATTTGCTATTAACCGCATCATTATAAGGTTAGACTCATGACTTGTGGTATTACAACTTACTAGTGTTTATGCTATTAGAAATCCAGCGAATGCATCATTTTTTTCCTAAGAGTTTGACTTTTGGAAAGACACTTTGATTTTGTTCAATATCAACACGTTTATAGAAACTTCAACACATTGGTCGATTCTTTAGTTAATCATGTTATAGAGAGACATTTGCAACATATGTAAATATACATTCACATAATTGAATAGGATTGTGTAATAAACATAGGAAAAAACTGAAATAAAATAGATAGATAG
Source organism: Pinus albicaulis (assembly GCA_034641835.2). Classification (NCBI taxonomy): domain Eukaryota; kingdom Viridiplantae; phylum Streptophyta; class Pinopsida; order Pinales; family Pinaceae; genus Pinus; species Pinus albicaulis. The sequence goes on from CM076580.1 coordinate 1,450,816,026, forward strand.
TTATAGGTTTTTACAAAAAAAAATTCCAAGACACATTGGTCATCTAACCTCAAAATGTATGAAACATTTCAAAATTAAACTAGTGATGCTAATGGTAACATGCTATAGATCTAGCTATCCCACGCGATGAGCGCATCCAATGGTTATGAACACCTATAGTGTGGCATGTGCAATCGCATGAGTAACTCTTTGATCCGGAAATATGGAATCTCTAAGTTCAACACCTCATGCGCTCACCGAAGCTCAAATAGAGTCTCAGCCATGTCTAAATCTTGGAGGGATGCTCTCTGATGACCTCTCTCATTGGTTCATCCACTCCATGCTCTAGTTCCTCCACCCGTTGAACTCGACCAACATCTCGCATTGCATTAAAACTTTAGTTTAGTCTTGGGGAAAAAACATAAAAAAATACAAAAAAATTGTATAAACCTTAGAAAAATAAAAAAAATCACGATCAAAAACATTCTTACCTATTGCACCCCCACTTAGCGCCTTCTAGTAAAGCTAAGTGCGGATCTCCTCGGAAATTTACGCTCGCATATGCATACTAATTGATGGCAATAACTTGTTGCACAGACTCGAGTGAAGAATCTAGTCAAGAACATGATGAGTGATTGGCCCGCATGCCTAGCCATTAGTTCTACCCATCTCTACATCCTTGTATATCCGACGTTAGACACACCCAATGTCACATGCCGAGGTTGCATCGGTGGAATCCCGCTTTAAAGAGAATGAAATGAGGATCGAACCATAACTAAATTTTTTCTTCCTTCCTCCCTTTGCCTTATTCGAGTATTTGAGAAAGTACATCTTTAGACTAGTTGATGACTCAGCTCCATGCGCTCTAGTGCATATTGCATATATGATATATTTGCTACATGCGAAAGTGTAACGAGTGTCGGAAATCTTTCGATCATGAAAAGAATGATTCTCAAAGGAAAATTGTGAATGTCATGAATATTTATTTCCCCATCCTTGCTTGGCTACGACCACCCGAATAGAAATACTACAAAACATAGTCTCTCACTGCCTCTCCTGCGAGAAAGCGGTACCCTCGAGAGGGAAATAGGCAAGCCTCTCCTCGACAAGTCCGTTAGGAAATATACGTCCTCCATTGTAATAGGAACCAATTTGTTCCTAATGTGAAATGATTCAATATTTGGATCCCATGGACGAACTAATAACTCCAAGAGTTCTATTTCTTTCCTCATCACCCGACAAGTGGAAGTAGCTTTAATAACTCACAATCTATCGTGGGCTCTTCTTGTACTTGGATTATTTAGGAAATCATATTTTTTTCTTCATTCTCTCTTGTCTCTCCAAGTAATCATCATTCTAGTCTGATGAATCCATGAAACATAACCATAAGACTCATTAGATTTCGTTTCATGCAAAAAATTAGGCACATTTTGGGTACAATTCAAGAATCAAGAATGTGAATTGCACCCAACACAAACGATTGAAAAAGAGAGAGTGCATTACATATGCACCCGAGGCTTCAATTTAGGTGCTCCACAATGCGGTTTTTCAATGCTCTATGGTGCGTTGCCATCTTTTGAAAAAATAATTTACCCTAAGGGACCCAAAACCCTAAAAATTTGTTGTGAAATGAAATGAATTGACTATTGAAAGAAAGAGAGGGTTTATGGCACCAACTTGGATCCAAGAGCGATGAAAATTGTCCATAGAAGTGATTAGTAATCGAGGGGATCTTTAAAGTTTCGAGGCAAAAAACGAGGTTCAAAAGCTCCAAAATGAAAATGGTAACTTTCGAATGGCAAAAATGAATAGTAAAAATATTTTTAATTAGTCATTTTATTATTTGCAAATCATATTTATTGTTGTGACTATGGTTTTATTCTATTTTTATCATGAAACAGTGTATTTTTTAATCCATTTGATGTTGTTCGAACGGTTCACAAAGCGATGAGCGGATTATTCATGCACATTTATTTCGAGAATGAATTGACCACAAAGCATACTTTTACCCTTATTTTTTAATCTTTGATAAAAAATGAAAAAAGGACTTGAAGCGCACTTTTGTCTCTTTTTCAAGCTTCGATAACAATGAAAAAGGAACCCATGGAGTCTTCTTTTATCTCTTTTCGGACTCTGATAATGTGAAAATATTTTTTGAGCACTTGTCTTTTCGAGCTCGTAAAAGTAAAAGAATTGGTATCTACTTAGTATAAGTTTAACCCTTTTTTGGATTGAGATAGATTATTTACGAAAAATGAATGCCTTAGTCAAACATGGCTAGGATGTTCTCTAAGATATTATTTTACACTTTTTTGGATCCGAGCGAAAATTTTACGAAAAATTACTTATGGAGTTTTCGTTTGTCCTCCTTTTCAAACTCTCTAAATATGAAAAAGGTTCAAGTTGTCATCGTTAGTTAGGGATCGTTAAAAAATAAAATAGCAATGGGATTTTCGATCATGGAAAGAATCGAGTTTCATTCATCGCTATACTCGTTAAATTATTAAATAGCGATTCATTACTCAATACAAGGGTTGAATTATAGATCAATCATATGTTACCGTACTCAAGCTTGTTAAAAAATAAGGAGGCACTTCGGTGGACAAATGATCGGGGAAAATTTGGAAAAGTGAACAAAACATTTTACGGTAGTAGGTCACTCTTGAACATGACACTTCACTCCATCATCATGATTGTTTGGGTTGGGTAATCTTCTTGATAGTTCATTCATACCTATGGTTCATCATACCTTCACTTCAGCTTTTTGGTTCAATGCTTCCAACTCATCTCGAAAGTGTCGTCGATATCTTCAAGAGAAGTCATCCAATGAATAGTCATCCTTCTAAAATACGCTTAAACCTTCATTCTCATGACAATAATCCCTGAAAATTACTATATCAAGTAATATTTTGTCTCCAAAATCGATGAGATCCCTTTTCACAATAAAGTGATGTTGAGTAACCTGACTTCAAAAAATAGAAGAAAAGAGATATCAACACCTTAGAAATAAGCTACTTCGAGGGGGAAACCTCCAATACATTACATAAATGCACAATTCTTCGATGATACAATTTAGAAAACCTCCTTTCTATATATAGGAGTCCATGGGGCCATAATGTAATCCTAGTGGGCCACAATGTAATCCTAGCCGACCTAAAAATAATAATTTAAGGGCACAATAATAACAATATGGGGGTTACAAGGGTACAATAATAACAATAAGTGGGGCTACACTAACATAATAAGGGACTACAATATTAATATAGGGACTTAACATGCCCCTCTCCTTCAAACAAGTGTTGTCCTCAACGCTTGATTATTTCTTGATGCTTATCGTATAAAATTCTCATCCTCCCATGTAGAATCTTTACGGAAAGTTCTTCCACTTATTTGAGATACTCTAAAATTGATCGTACTTGTCGAGTTATTTTTTTTGATCAGCTTGCGAACTTCTTTCGATGTGATGTTGATATTCACGTTGTTTCATTAGATTCGCACCAAAGTTAGGTTATCCTTTGAGAGTTGGAGAACTTGTTGTTGATGCTCGATGTCATCTTCCACTAATTTATCATCCATATTAGATATTATTTTATCCTTCAAACCATCCAAATTAGCCTCCATTTCTTCTTTTAAACCATCTATGTCGGCTTCGGTTGCTCTTTGTAAGATCGAAATTTGTTTCACTTGGTACGTAATTTTGATATCTCATACTTGCAATTCTTCCACTTCATGCATCATAGTATAGATTTATGAGGATTTGATGGGTGTTGAATTATTTTTGGGAGGAATTTCAGAACAAAATACTGAAATATATGCACAATAGGCCCTTGGAATCACTTCAAACTGATTTTTTCAAACAAGATTTATGCAATTCGGGAAAAACAATACACACCTTTTACTTGCTTTGAGGAGCTAGATATTGAAATTGAATTATATCTGTAATTTAAAATATTAAATATCTAAAATTCAGAATTGTAGTAGCCCTCTAAACCTTCTTTAAAAATTCCACAGAGTCCGATCTAATTTGGATTCTCCAAGACAAAGTTGTGTCAAATCTCCCACAATGACCTAATTCTGGACTCGTTCAGTAGAGCAAACTTGTACGACTTTCCACGTGTCACTGTTTCTTATTTTGTATGTAAAATTGATAGCCAAGAAACTAAAGTCTTTCTACTTGCAACCAATTTTTACGGCACTCCAATCCGATGCCCAGAGAGAGTTATTGAACTTTTCCCACGATCACCTCTTTGAGATGAAATTTAGGAGCACGAAAAAGCACTACCTTCCACAAATCATATCTCCACAAATATTGCGAACCACGTTCTGAAAGTTTTTTATGAATTTCCTTAGGATTTAAGCTTCGCACCATATGAATTTCAGAATCTGAACCTTCGTAGAAAAAAAATTATAGCGACAATGCCACGATGACATGTTTAGGAGCTTGAAAAAAGACCTAACTTCCATAGATGATATCTCTAAAAAATATTGTGAACCAAGCTCTGAAATTTTTTAGACAATCTTCCTCAGGGATTTCAGCTTTGCACCCTAAAAATTTCAGCTTTTGAAACTTTGTATAAAAAAATGTTATAGCGAAAATTCCACGATGACACGTTTGGAGCAGCGAAAACCCTAGAATCCAAAGCTGCGATACCAAATGTTGTGTAACCTGACTTCAAAAAATAGAAGAAAAGAGATATCAATGCCTTAGAAATAAGCCACTTCGAGGGGGAAAACCTCCAATATATTACATAAATTCACAATTCTTCGATGATACAATTTGCAAAACCTCCTTTCTATATATAGAAGTCCATGGGGCCATAATGTAATCCTAGTGGGCCACAATGTAATCCTAGCCGACCTAACAATAATAATTTAAGGGCACAATAATAGCAATATGGGGGTTACAAGGGTACAATAATAACAATAAGTGGGGCTACACTAACATAATAAGGGACTACAATATTAATATAGGGACTTAACAAGTGACTTCTGTCGACACCAAATCATCATGCGGGAAGTTTACTTAGAAACATCATCTTCCCGAGTACCATGAGGCTTGTTACAACATCGAGAAGATCCTCGCTTCCGGACTTTTGACCAAATTTTTTTTTCTAGAATTCGACATCAAATCATCTATTCATGCTTTATGAAATGTACTTGCAGTACCTTGAGGGCCATTGACATCAATGGTGGTTCTCTCACATTTGTTAAAAACTCACATCATTGGTTGGTAATCAAACAATGTCTTACCATGTTCGACTACAAATCATATATTCACACGGCCGGGACTTGTACCCGAACAATCAAGTGAATGAGATAAGAAGACCTTGGTTCTATTTTCGGCCATCTAGGCTATGATTTCAGGATTTTTGTACACACCATATGTAGGGTGACCTTACATATAGATCTTCATCCGAACATGGGCCTATATGTCGTAGGCATGTCCGTATTCGGTAACATTCCAATGTAGACGAAGTTTTGCACTATGTACATGTTATTAGATTATGTGTTGATCATGGTAATGCCTTCCCTCAAAAATTCATGATCAAGAGGATATATCATGATGTAATTTATTATAATATTGATGAAAAGTCGCCACTCCACTTGATCCAACCCATCATAGTGTAAAGCACCTCATTCCAAAAATAACGTTATCATTATTCTAACTTCATTCTTTAGGGGGGAAATATTTTATAGGTCAATTTTGGCACCATTCCCAATGACCTAGTTAAACTAAACATCATCCCCAAAACAAATGAAGTAGGGTCTACCATCCCCTATCATTTCAATTACTACATGCCCTAAGACAAAGAACAAGAACAAATCATCCATGACTTCCATTGCAAGGTTTCCAAGATTTGAATTACATGTTATATCACCTATGAGCTCACTAACACATCCTCTCAAAGGACTAAATGATTTACAAATGTAGTTACCTCCATTCAAGGGTGCTCTGCAAAGCACTTCCCGACATTCAAGGGTCTCGTTGGTCGATTGGGAGCGAAATTCTCATTGTTCACTGATACGCACATGGCCGGTGCCTTCTAGAAGGGTCCATATGTGTCAAACATTGAATCCATGTGTCCATATAACACCTCTACGAGCACAGGAACATGTATTTCCTATTATTAGAAAGTTAGCGATTGAGAACTACCCTCGGTTGTTCTATAAATTGAGCACGAGATCCTAGCGCTTGGGAAGGAAGAAATTTGGTAAAGAAATGTTCTTGAATTCTCAATTGAGTATTTGATTTGAGTGATATGCTACTAGATAGATGTTCATTGGGATGAGGTTGGGATGATGTCTGGAGTTGTTAAAATCAAATAAATCACTAGTTATAACCTCCCCCTTCTATCCATTAATAAATATTGTTGCCGATTTTCCCACATATGTATCTCGTATATGCTTCTATCTTTCATATCATGGATTTTTTAGGTGATATATGTGTTTCATGTTTCATTGATTTAATTAAGGTAAATAGCCATCTCGTATATTGCAATATATATTCTTTTTACTATTTATACTTCCGAGAACTAGTGTAGAGTTAAAGTTGGTTTGAAAGCTACAACAAGAGTGACAAAGGGAGAATAGGAAGTGCTTGGACTTCAAGTAAGTTTCCCCATCTTTCCGTGTGTCTATTTACTCTTAGGAAAACGTGTCTCGTAAATTCTTTGATATGTTTTTCTAAATGCATAACACCACATTTAGGGAATGTGCTTTATCCGTAATTCATAATTTTGCATAACACCATTTATTGGATAGAGGGGTCCCGACCTAGGTTCGAGTTTGCGCACAACCAAAAAACCCCTCTTACTACTGTCCCTTTTGGAAACGAACTACTTACGTACGAAAAAGTCTCACCCTAAGTTTTGTATGGGGGGTGGGGTGATGGAACCAATTTCCACACCTAGAGAGAGAATTAAATGAAAGGGGTAGCCTCGGATCTATTTAATGAACATATTGTCTTATGCACCGTAAACCCTAGGTGAAGTATCATGGGTTAACCCTATGTGCGTGCATATACACTTGATCTGCAATCCCTTTAAGCTGTTCTAATCATGTATTATTTAGTCCTTACGAGTACTAGATCGATGCATTTATCATTAAAATCAATAGTAGGAACAACTACGCAACCCGATCCGATCGAAGATAATATAAATCATATGCACTAAATAGAAATCATACACAAACAGATCATAACAAATCACGGATGGATTTGGTACATAGATCTATCAAAATATTTCTTTAATCATCAAAATTTTGCAAAAACCCTTACAATCCTTCAAATATACCCACGCACACACCAAGTAGGGTCCGCATACGACCGAACTAAGGTCTCCATGCACAGATCCATCAAGAGCACTGCTAGGACACAAATGATTACATAGATTCGCTCCAGATCAACATACATTCATTATATCCATTAAAAACTTACTAAAAACTGCCCTATCCAACTTGATCTAGAATTTTATTTATACCTTAGCCTATGGTCATAATAAGGTCTTCAAATCATGGTTTGAGACACCTAAATTTACCCTTTGACCCAATTAAAACTCATGAAGGGACTTTGACACACCCCAAAGCCACTTGACTCGTGCATATCTTATCACACAAGACTCAAAACTACAAAAATTCTATTATCTACTCCCAAAAAATGCGATCCTAAGGGACCCTACTCCAACACATGTCTTGTGGACTAGTAGATTTGTCGAACTTAACCTTCTTTTTATGCGCCACCCTCCTATGGCTACATTCTATTTGTAATAAATGGAGAAGAGGGGCCAAATAGATCTATTCCTATATCACTGCCAATATCATCCCCTTCATTTTCTCGGGAGCGCTAATTTAGTATCATTCTTCTCGATTGGCGTAGTGGGCTTTGTCCCGATTGTTTTTGTCATCTTTGTGCCTTCCTCGCAGTGAATTTAACCAATCATGTGACCATTGGATGATGATGGCCTTTACATCTTCCTCTTTGACCATGTACGGGAGCTCATACCCGGACGCACAATAGGTCCTTCCCTCGCTCGTATGTGGATGTGGTGGAATTCTACTTTGAAGTCCATAATTTTGTGATATTGGTCCATAGTGCCTAGTGACGACCATGGATTTTGGCTGATCACTATCCTTAATCTAACCTATACTCCGACCCGGAAAAAAAATTTATATACAACCCCTTTCGGTTTGTCAAATTACATAGCGAAGCATATTGGGTAGCTTCACGGAGATGAGGGTTTGCAATATTTAACTACAACCCATCGAGTTCCCTCCATTACATCAATGCAATCAAAAGTAGGAGCAACACGTAGTGGAACTACTTGCCTTCTTCTTGTGCAACCCCGAAATATTCGAGGAACTCTTGACATAAATAACTCGCCAAATTGTATACCATTTCCTTAGCACACTTTGTAGCTCGAGGCAGTTAAAAAGAGAGCACCTCCTTGGCATGAATCTTCCTCATGATTTTTTCCCTGCCAAGATGTCCGTGGTGAAGCACACAGCTCGTTAGAGATAGAACTAATGAAGTACCCTCGAGATCCCTTCATAAGCCCATATTTGTTCTTCATTTTTTTTATAAGCTACTTGTCTTGGATTTTTCCCACCAAGTCCTCCACGTGGTTCAATACTTAACAGGGAAGGGTTGTAATTCTCCCGATCAACATCTTCGTAATGGGGATCTTCTTCCCCAACCATATACAACTGTTGTGCAAAAAGGACAGATGTCTGGCATAGACAAATAATATTAATGTTACTTCTCCCGAAGTTCGATATCTATAGCAAGTTGAGTATCCCTACCTACACGGATACCCTTTACCCATTTCATCGACTCTAAACATTTGATCCTCGCCTAGAAATGATTGTTGGTGAAAATAAAATCTCGGTTAAAAATGATGGTATTGGCTTCTATCATTGAAATCCCAATTCTACATTCGTAATTGGGGTACCTTAGCTATTATATCACCTTTAACTAACACCTTTTTAGGAATCGGCCGGGCGTGAACACCTTATACTTCATTGCATCGAGGTCCTTCACTGGGGTTCTTAACCTATAGCTTCTTGAGAAGAATATAAGGAGGTAGCCCGGAGAGAGGCTCCACCTCCTCGACCTTCAATTTCTTCCCGGTACCTCCTCCGGCTCCTCATCCTCTTCTCGAATCAACATACACAAACCCATTTCTTTTCGTTGTTGCTAATTTTCCCTAGGTTTCTATTCGTTGGAGGGTTTCTTCTAGTGCAAGGACCACACTACTAGTTTCTTAGGCTTCACGGATGGATTTGTGCCTATGGTCTACTATCTAGGTGACCTCGGCCCCGTGATAGTCACTAGTGGTGTAGCCATAATGATGGACCCTAAGCCTCTCTAGATAAATTGTCACTCGATTTCTTCTAAACTCTTCTCGAACATGTAGCAATTAGCCCAAATTTCTTGCAAACAACAATTCTATTTTATAATACTTAGCGTGAAAAGTGGTCGAATCGAGAGTGAGCTACTCGATATATAGAAAATTTCAAATTATAACCTCATCATCACCCTTAGACGCTCTTCATAAATGATGATTTGGTAGTGGATTTGGCGATATATCCCATTAATTGCATTTTTCCCTCTCCCTCTAATGGCTAAGTCATTTTCCAATCAGTTCAATTGTTCCAACAATCATATTTTGGATGAATTTCATGAGATTCATCCCTTTAGCTAAGTCATGCTTTCCTTGGTGTAGTAACGTCCCGACTATGCACTGGATTTTTTCTATTGCATAGAACCCCTACTACGCTGGAGCCATCCCCCAACACAAGCGGTCTACATCCGGTCTTCATAATATTCGTAGATCTCCTCCCCCAAAGACAGAGTGTTGTGAACCATGTCCCTCCCCAAAAAAAGTGTTGGTTAAATTTGTGAGGCTTTTTCCACTGCGCATCTTGATATGGCTATATTAGGGTCTTTTGTTCCCCTGAATAATGCGGAATAATCCTATTTTTTACTTGTTGAAAATCCTTAGTAATGCATTCCCAACCATCATAGAAGTTATATGTCAACAAGAACCCTTCGATCATATCATCCCAATTTTTTCATTCCATGGTGCGCTTTTTGTCTCAAGATACCATTGTTAAGGTATCGTATCTAAAGAATGAAAGAACATGTGCACCCATTCTAGTCGAGGTTTTGCTCCGCACGTTATGGTCTAGTGAGCTAAGATCTCATGTAGATCCTTCTAGCCATCATACTTCTCAAGCAATTCTTGTGTCAACTCGACCAAACCTCAACCTTATTAGTTTGAGAAATTCTAGCCAACCTCCTAGAATTTCTCTCGTGCGCACCACAAAATCAAGCCGGGAGTGGACCTTAATGAGAAACCCATAGCCTCATACCTTTGTTCCTCCAACACTTTCCACTCAAATTATTCCATAAATAAGACAACATTCCCCATTCCATCATAAAAAGGGTAAGTCACACACTTCTTACTTGACACATCGTAGAAGTTTTGTAACCCTACTACAACGCTTCATGGTTACTTCATGCAATCTATTATGCTAGTGCTCAAACTCTTCATCGGAATCAGACATGTACAAATTATCACACTCCCAACATATTCTTCCATCCGTAGTAGGGTTAATCCAATCTTCATCTTACACAGTTACTCGATAAATTTGATCAATCACAACATTTCCATACACATGTTGGACAAAAATTTGTATAGTACACACCTTCGGAGAGATCCAATGGCACAAAAAATTAGGTACCATCCTTCTCAAGCACCATTTTCCTATTCTTAGGGTTTATTATAGCATCCATATCATACACCCAATTAAATCCTAACAACACAAGGTAAGGATTACTATATCAACAATCTCGATGACCTCAACATCCACCAACACACTTTCACCATCAATATCTATGTTGACTCCCTATAATCACCCCGTAGGAATGATATTTAACTTATTCTACATCCTCGTGCTGAATAGGTGACCATTGCAACTTAGGCTTTCCCATCCACTCCCATGTATGTTTTTTCATAACATTAGCATATGGTCCTAGATCCGATAATGACTTGATCCATCTCATAGTCTCCGATCTCGCACAATTAATCACATCTCTCGACCCAATTATCCTCTTATTATTTTACACTTTATTGATTATGAGTTTCTCTAGCTGCATATTTTCCTTTTCCAATTCAGTTATCAATCAACTCATGTAATCCTTCTACAACCCTCCGGTCCCTTAATAGCTTCATGCATGTCCATAGGAAATATGTTAGGATCGATGAGTTGTCTTCCTTCACTTCAACATTCTCATCAAGCTTGTTTTCCACTGGGAAAAAAATGTCTTTGTGCGATTGATGTTGCAACCTTATGAGTCATAAACAATTTATTCGCATCCATGAATGTCTCCTTTTCACGCTATACATCAAACCCAACAATCATATCTTTAGCCTTCCTTACCCATGTCTTCGGCACTGCACCTGCGTGCATCACGTGTGATTTCCTCTAGTATTCATACCACTATGCATGAATATGTTCACACTTGAATCTCCTTGGTGCAGCTTTAGCCTTCATCATCTAGATATTCGTGTATCTACCGATTGTGCTTCTCCCCGCATTTTAGCTAACAAAATAGGAAAATATTCTATTTAATGAACAAATTCTCAAAAATACTTAGAGGACACAACAATATCATTCTAGAAATCTTGAGAAACGTGTCCAGGATATCCATTAGAGTAATTTTGAGGTCTAAAATGGGCCTCCTAAGGAAATTATAAAATAATAGGGGAAATAATAAAATGAGATTTGATTACATCATCAAATGTTAGAGGGAAAAAAAAAGAAAAAAAACTTTTTTTCAACTCAGTATTTTCAACTTATCTCAAATTTTTTACTCAAATTTTGAGCTGGGAGTACTCGTTGGATGAAAAACTCAATTATTCATCCAAGGAGTACCCATGTTCCATAATTTTGATGGATCCTTCTACATGAAAAATGATAAATACGTGAAAAAACGTCATTGTAATCATGTTTTTTCAAGAATTTCTCATTTTTTTTGTAGAAAAGTCCATCAAAAGTATGCAACATCAGTACTCCTTGGATGAGAAATTAAATTTTTCATCCAACAAGTACCCTCGCTCGAAATTTGAGTAAGCACTTTGGGAGATAAGTTGAAAATACGAGTTGAAAAAGTAGTTTTGTTATTTTATTATTTTTTTAATCTTTTTACCCTTTTACTTAAAAAAATAGTGAATCATCCCCCCATGGTTGACATCATCATATTGAATCCTATTGGTTCTTATAAATTTTATTTTGGTTGTACATTTTTTCTTAGGAGGACTATTTTAGACTTCAAAATTCCCCTAATGCAAGCTTGTAAAAAAATGATTTTTCCTCTTGCTCAACCAGAGAATTCCTCCCTCGGTCACACCCTTGACCTTGAAAACCTCCTCACGCAGCTTGGTGAACCCATAGCTTCACGATATTGGTACTTGCATTCGATATGTGCCCGAATCTGTTCTCGCAATGTTAGATCATAGCTCCTATAATGTTGTTCATTGTGCCCTACTAAACTACATAAGTTGCGTAATAATTTCTTCAATGATCCGACCAAATTTTGTAAAAAGTGACAAAAAATATGTGGAATGTTGGCCTACAACTTCGTAGATACTAAATTTAATATTTCAAAATGGGAAAGACAAGAATATATAACATATGCAACATTCCAAAAAAAATCAAAACAACAACATAGCGCTAAAAATCCGGAAAATGCTCGGAAATATACTGTAACTGCAAATTACATTAACACATCATAATATATAAGTATAAAAAAAATGAAGCCATATCATTATATATAGTAGCAAATGAAATTACACGGTGCTCCAAAAGGAATGCACTCAAGCCACAAGATGGTCGAAATACACTAAAGAAACCAAGCATTGGAAATGTTGTGTTGCTCATACTGCATCTGCGTTTGGAAAATGTTGCTACGGGAGGCGAGGAACCATGTGCGGAGGGCTGTTAGAGTGCTCAAAATGATCCACACTTTTAACCACATATTCTACTTAAACACCCCGAAAAAAACCTAGAAATGGTTTGGCCAGATTTTAAGCTTTGATTTTCGGCCTTTTTTTGAGTTGCCCACGACATTTCGATGCTTGAATTACACACTCCCTCGGAATTACTACCGATATGGGGCTGCAAGAATGATCTATAAAGTGCAACAATACCCAATCAACTCAATAGGTGAAGGGTTGGTCCCCTCACCGTAAAATAAGCTAAAAAATTGGAGAACTCTCTCCTCCACTGCTCGCACCCCCCGCAACACAACACAAATTTGATCAAACACTTCATTGTAGCTAAAGACTGAAGCTTGGAAAGAATGAAAAAATATGTGTAAATGGTAGTATAATACTCTTCCAAGAGGCTAACTCAAGGGAGGAGGTGGGATTCCCTGCTTGGGAACACCATGTGCTAAACAACACCGCAAGCTCAATCGAACGATTTCGAAGGATACAAGAAGTCATACAGAACCGCAAAATCAATAATCAATAACATAAATCACTATGGATGCCTTTCCCTCCTTATAAAAAATGTGAGCCTTCTCACCTTGGGTCCCACTCATTAGGGTTTCCACCATCATGGAGTCTTCCTCCCCTTCACACTCGCGTTGTCTCTTAATGATGATCCACTCCCTCCATACAGTCTGTTGTTGACTTGGTCAAACTTGACCTTGTCCACATGTATTAGCTCCCTGTTCACACATGAGGGTGCTTAATCCAGCTATGGATATGATCCATTTTTACATTAAGAGGGATTTTATGCCTACTAAAGATATTTATGGGCCTCCCTACCCATTTATTCAACTAACTAAATGATAAGAGAAAAATTAATATTCCAATTAATCGCATCCTAATTTAGGAATATTACAGTCCTCCCCCTCCCAAATGTTTCTTGTCCTCAAGAAACCGTAAGGATAGAACTAAAGATCCTCCTCTCCTCCTCCTATAACATCCTCATATGATAAAATCCTCTAAGGAACAAGATTTTGTCTCATCAATAAATCTCTAAGTTTCCCCTCCCAAGTATGCAAGTTAGCTTTTGGTAACCATCCCAAATAGCTATCATCATGAAGAAGTAAAACACCCATGGAGGCAAAAATGTGTTTTCTAGAGGCCTTATTGAGGCATCAAATCTGAAATATATTGGGAACTATCATTCCCATGTGAATCTCCCATCCCCAAGCTATCATCCATACAAAATGAGCCTACCATGCATTTTGAGTAGGTGAAAAGTGAGGTCCATAGATGAGCCCTCCCATAAGAATATCCTCATAAAGGTTTGCAAAATGAAGGTATGCATACTCCCCCCCCTGGAACACTCTAGCAATAAATCCATACTCCCAAGTGACAACGCCATTGGCCTTAGTGATAAGGCTCTTGCCACTTTATGAATCCATTATTTGACATGCCATATGCCAAATTCATCCACCATCATGTTGTTATGTGTGGGAGTCTCCTTCCTATGTGGAAGTACCTCCCGATCCTTCAATACCGAAGGGTAGCCTCCTTGCACTTTGATTGTGACATTCCTTCCTCTTGAAACATACTGCAAATTATGGGAGAAATACAACCCATACTCTCCCAATTGTAGCCAAAGAAACAATAGCTCTTGCTACCTCCCCACACCTCCATCATAAAAATCATGAGATGAAAAAAATGATTATTGATATGAAGAATTCCATATGAACATAATGCACCCAAAATCCATGCTTCCATATGATGCAAGTTCCATGCCACATCCCATCCACTAACATACTCTTTGAAATGGAATGTGTCATACGATGTCCAAACTCTTTTCGTAGTAGCCAATGCAGCCCATGTCTCCTGTTGCCTTGTGTCATAGATATGTAGGTGACTCACCATCATATTGCTCACCATCCACACCCATTCATCCAAATGTGGGTGTCTCCTACCATGCTCCATCTTGGTATTCCTCCAATGGAGAATACCATCCTCCCATATCATATTTCTACCTTTGAATCTCATGGGATTTCGAAATACAATCTCTTGGAGATCCCCAAGTGAAGACCACTCATCAATGACCATGTTGAATCCATAGGGATCCAATTATGATGAAGGAAAAGGCTTCCAATTGAGCTGTGAAATTCTCATCAAGAAAGATCCACCACAACAGTGAAAGATAATATGTCGCTCATCAATCATCTTCCCATCCAATATCACACAAGTAAAATGGTCATTAGAATGCTCCAATAATAGTTGGGCCCCCAAACTCATCATTATTTCTAAATGACAGTGTTGTTGATCTCCATAATGGTGTATTTGTTGTCTCTTTCTCATACTCAATGTTGAACATATAGTTCTCGCATTGGATTGTTTAGGAAAAATTCTCATCCTATCCTCCAAAAAATCCACACTGCAACCCCAAGAGTTGTGTGCATCTCGCCAATGAATAATTAAGATGATTGTTTATCTCCTCTTAGAACCAATTAAGGCCCCTTAGTGCAATGATAGTTTGTTGCTCTAAATCAACGAGTGTATTTTGAACCTAGGTCATGCAATGGCATATTCCCACACTTTTCCATAAGATGTGCTGAAATGATATAAAGTGGAAACATTTGCATACCTTGGTTTTTCTTGGGAACATCTTGTATTGCTACAAGGGTTCCTTCCTCTCGGTGTGATGACTTCCCCAACTACTCGATGATGATGGTTTCTCTTGTAGGGTTGCATTAGCGCTGGTACAAGTCTCCTCTTCCTCATGCATCTCTAGGATAGTGCATGGGATTCTAAATGTTAATAGGTAAAGTCCACTTTGGAAAGGTGAAAGTGCTCTTTCCTTATGCAAGTGCCCTTGTAACAAGTGGTGGTGCGAGCCTCTTCTCCTCTAATTTCTTCTTGTCAAACTTCTTGATCAACCTTTGAGTAAAATCTACATATGAATTCACTCTTGCATGAATCAAATGGCTAAACCACCAAATGTTTTCTTCACCCTCAAGGTGTACTGCTGAAATCATGACAACTTCTCTCTCTACTATTGGATGTAGCAAGAAGAATGCATCCAATTTCATTCCCCAAGCTCTTGTTGTACATGTGGATGTCCCATCAAATGTAGGCAATATAAATCTATTGTTGGAAGGTCTTCTTTATTCTTGGAGCTAAATGAACTATGGGAGAGTTATATTGTCCTTGAAAGCTCTAGGTTGAGATTTATAAGGTACTCACTTAGAATCTCATGATATAAGTGTCCTCCATCTCCATACCTTTTGTCTTCTTCCTCAAAAGGAAAGGGCGTAGTGTATTTCTTTGGAGCTCTCTACAACACCTATTTTTTTCTTCTATTAATAGGAGGTATATGGACCTTCCTCTTCTTGAAACCCTTTTGAGGTCTCATTGCATCTCTCCTCTTTCATATACTTCACCTCCTTAGAGAGGTTCTTCATACATCTAAAAAAGTGATGATATAAAGCTCATTCCTTCCATAATTTTAGATCTCGTCTTCTTCTCTTCTTATTCTTATAGCATATTGGCTAAAAAATCACAGAGCTAAGCCAAGTCTATTCTCTCGATACCACTGTAATATTCAAAAAATGGAAAAGATAGGAATATATAACATATGCAACATTCCAAATAAATCAAAATAGGAGCATAGCACTAAAATCTGGAAAAATGTCGGAAATATGCTTTCGTATCGGAAATTACATTAAGACGTTGTAATCTATGAGCAGAAAAAAATGGAGCCATATCATTATATATAAGGGAAAATCAAATTACACAGGTGCTCCAAAAGGAATGCACTCAAGCCACAAGATGGCTGAAATACACTAAATAAACCAAGCACTAGAAATGTTGTGGTGCTACTGCTACTGATGTTGGAAATTGTTGCTACTATTGTCTATGTGTTATATTAATTCTATGAATAATCACTTGTGTCATAGGGGGGTGGCATCCCCCTCGTCGAGCTCCGAGGCGGCGCCCCCAAAAAAAAATTTTGGTCCTTATTTTTTCGGTGGGCGGATCTACCCAAGGTTTTGTGCATGGGTTTGCACATGGTTTTTTGGGTACAATGGTTTTCGGCGCTCGGTATTTTGTAGATCCGTTCAAGGGAACTACGGTTATGTTCTAATCCAAGGTTAATGGATTGGGGTTTATCTATGCTTCAAACGATGTATATATATGTGTTGTAACACTAAAAGTAATATAAAAAAAAATCAAGATGGTCATCTAGATTTGGGATCCAAGGGAAAATCTATGTGTTTATCTATTTTATGTTTTAAGCTCTCACTATTTTTTTATTTTCTGTTTTGTAAGATTTGCTTGTAGATAATTTCCGTACAGGGATTAAAACCTACATTTGGTATCGTAAACAGCTTTCGGCTTCAAGGGGATGCCTTTGCTATCGAGGGTTTTTTTACTTGGGCCCGAGGTAGACCCCTGTTCGATGGGATATCGCAGGGATCGATTGTTGCGGTGAAAGAAGATGGATAGGGGCAAGAAGATAGATATTGAGAAATTTAATGGTCATAGTTTTAAGTTGTGGAAGATCAAGATGGAGGATCTCGTCGGTGGATAAAGATTAGTGGATCGTGGTAGATCCAGGTACTAAACCAAGAAGAATGTTAGATGAAGACTGGAAGAAATTGGATCTAAAGGTAAAGAGCACAATATGGTTGTGTGTCTCAGATTCGGTATTTTTTGAATGTATTTGGAGAAGCTATAGAAAAGACCTTGTGGGACAAGCTAGGGAATTTGTAACAATCTAAGTCTCCGAGTGAATAAATTGTTCCTATGGAAAAAGTTGTATAACCCGAGGATGAAGGACTGGAGACTCGGTGAAAGAGAATTTGAACGCCTTCAATACTGCGGTAAGTTAGTTGTCATCTATTGATATTAAAATATCAAATGAAGATAAGTGCATCAGTGTGTTGTGTTCTGTACTGCACTCGTCGGACGATCCCGTTATTGTAATAGGTAGCAATATAACTACCTTGAATTTTGATGACATTGTCTCAACCTTGTTGTTGGAGGAAATGAGACAGAAATATGGAGGGTGGGAATGGATATGCCTTATCTCGTATGAGGAAGGTCCCAAAATAGAAACAAGAATAAGGTTTCGAGTGGGAGATCTAAATTTAGAGGGAGATCTAAATCTCCCTGGAATGTTTGTAAATGTGTGCCGGAAATGCGCAAAGGAAGGGCACTACAAAAAGGATTGTAGATCTAAAGCTCTCGAGAAAGGAAAGGGATCTAATGATGATCCTTCCGCAGAGGAAAAAACCACCTCCGATGAAGGTGGGGATGTGTATTTGGCTTCTTCTTTAAATACACATGTAGATCATGAGTCATGGTTGATTGACTCGTGTGCATCCTTTCACTTCACTCCCCATAGGGAGTGGTTTTGCGAGTGTGAGAAATATGATGGCAGTGATGTCTTCTTAGGTGATGATAAGAAGGCTAGAATCATTGGACGTGGAAAATTAAAGATGAAGATGCAAGGTGGAAGGATTAGAACACTCCCTAGTGTTCAGTAAATTCCCCGCATTGGCCGGAAATCTGATTTATTTAAGAAATATGGATGATGCGAGGTGTAAAAAATAGTGTTCGAGAAATATACCTGTAAGATGGTTCAAGGAGCACTGGTATTAATGCGAGGGAGTTCGGATTGGAACTTTATACAAGATTTAGGGCATAAATTTTATTGTTGGGTGCAACAGCTTTTGTGGTTCTAGAAAGTGGAGCGGAAAGCCTAGCGGTCTCTCGGAGAAAAAACCATGCTATGGCATCAAATGATTGGACATATTGGAGAGAAGAGCCTTCGGATATCGCATGGAAATGGTATGGTAGAAGGTATGTCAAATAGCTCTCTATATTTCGATTTCGTGAACATTGTGTATATGGGAAGCATAATCGAGTGATTTTTTCTTCTCGGTGCTAAGAGGGCAAACAAGATATTAGAGCTTTTGCACAGGTGATGTGCTTGGACCTATGTCGGTTCCATCACTCGGGTAATTATGTGTACTATGTTTCATTCATAGATGAATTCTCAAGGAATACATGGATATATTTCTTGAGGAAGAAATCTGAAGTCTTTGACAGATTTAAATAATTTAAGTCTCCGGTGGAAAACCGGACGAGAGAAGAAGATAAAGGTGTTGAGGACGGATAATGGTGGGGAGTTCGCAAGAAGGAATTTAAAGAGTTTTCGTAAGAAGTGTGGTATAGCGAGACATAAGACTACTCCATACACACCTCAACAAAATATATTTGCGTAAAGAATGAACATAACACCGATGAAAAAGGCAAGAAGCATGCTCAGTGGTACCGAGTTAGGACAAGAATTCTAGGTAGAGGTAGTGGAGACTACATGTTACTTGGTTAACGGATCACCTTCATCGGCGTTGGAGGATAAGACTCCACATGAGTTATGGATCTGGTAAGAAACCCTCTCTTTCACATCTCGAGGGTATTTGGATGTGATGCATATGTACATGTTCCAAAGGAGAAAAGGGCCAAGTTGGATAAGAAATCTGAAAGGTCCATCTTTATTGGGTATAAGGATGGTTTAAAGGGTTACAAGATTTGGAACCCGTAAATAAGGAAGGTTGTGTACAACTGAGATGTAGTGTTTAGAGAGGTGAAAGATGTTTTTAAACATGAATTCATACCAAATGAACTCGATAATATAGAGCTTGAGCTAAATGAGGACGAATCAAACTCTACAACAGAATAAGACTCGAAGAGGAAGAGCCACAAACTCCAACCTGTGAGAAGATTAGCTCAAGAAATAAGACAACCAGAAAGGTATAGTCCATCTACTTTTTTGTTCAAATTTTTCTTTAACTATAACCGATGATGATCCCAGAACTCGTTAGGGAGGCGGTAGATTCAGAGGATTGAAAACTATGGAAGGAGGCCATGGTTGATGAAATGGCATCCTTTCATAAAAAATGAGGCATGGGATCCGGGTGGGGTTGTCGGGTGGAAGGAAGCCCATCGGGAGCAAGTGGGTGTTTAAGAAGAAGATGAATGTAGAAGGCAAGGTGGAGAAATACAAAGCTTGGTTAGTAGCAAAAGGTTATTCCCGTGTGTCGAGAATTGATGTTGGTGATATTTTTTCTCCCTGTTGCCAAAGTTACTTCTATTAGATTACTTTTTATTTGTTGCTACGCATTTGATTTTGAGGTAGAACGGATGGATGTGAAGACAAAATTTCTTCACGGGGATCCGGAATAGGAGATTTACATGAAACGACCTAAAGGATTTATGGTTAAGGGGAAGAAATAACTAGTATGCGAGGTTAAAGAGGTACGTGTATGGATTAAAATAGTCACCAAGGATGTGGTATCAAAAATTTGATACCTACATACGAGGGACTTGGCTTCACCCGAATAAAGGAGGATCATTGTGTTTATTTTAAATTAATTGGTGATCATGTTGTTTATTTGGTCTTGTATGTGGATGATATGTTTTTGATTGGAAACGACAAAGAAATTATCCAATATTTGAAGACCCAAGCTGTTCTCCAAATTTGACATGAAGGATCTTGGTGCTGCAAACTATATTTTGGGCATGGAAATTAAGAGAGATTGGGCAAAGAGGAAGCACTCGGTTAAACCAGAGGAAGTATGTCGAGACTATATTGCGCAGGTTCAATATGCAGGGATAGTAAACCGGTGAATGTTATGATTCCCTGTAGGTACAAAGCTATTTTCCGAATATTGTCCCAAGACACAAGAAGGAGAGGAGGATATGTCCCATGTTCCATATGCAAGTGTAGTGGGTAGCTCTGATGTATGCAATGGTCCCAGTACTAGACCGGACATTGCACATGTAGTCGAAGTATTGAGCGGTGTTTATGTCAAATCCATGGAAGGAGCATTGGACAATATTGAAGTGGGTTTTCGAGATATTTATGTGGCACTAGTGATTATGGCTTGTGCTTACGGGGAAGACCAGGGATTGGAAAGAGTGTTGGACATTCGTGGTTTTTTTGATGTAGATCGGGCTAGATATCTCGCACCAAAGAAGATCTACAAGTGGGTATGTGTTTAGCCTATTTGGAGGTGTAGTCAGTTGGATGAGTAAAAGATAGTTTGTAGTGTCTCTTTCAACTACGGAGGCTAAATACATAGCAACCACTCATGCAAGCAAGGAAGCAATTTGGTTGCAGAGATTGTGTTCAAGTATGGGGTTGGTGCAACAAGCTATAAGGATAGATTATGATAGCCAAAGTGCAATTTTCTTAGCTAAAAACCTTACTTATCATTCAAAGACAAATCACATTGATGTTTAATATCACTTTGTGAAAGATATGGTTAAGGCTAAAAGGGTGCTACTGGGTAAAGCTGGACAATTTGAAGAATGTTGTAGATGCATTGATGAAGTATGTAAGAACTCGAGAAGTTCTCTCGGTGTATAGAAACAATGGGTGTTGCAGAATTGGGCTAATGACTAAGCTCTCCTATGGGATATGTTTCATATTCTTTCCACAACTAATCATGCGTGGGGGGGGGGTCGAGGGGGGGAGGTAGCCCCCCTTGTCGGGGAGTGCAAGGCGGTGCCCCTGAAATAATTTTTTTGGTTCTTATTTTTTCGGTGGGCGGATCTACCCATGGTTTTGTGCATGGGTTTGCACATGGTTTTTGGGGTACGATGGTTTTCGACCCCCTGGTCTTTTGTAGATCCGGTCAAGGGAACTATGGTTATGTTCTAATCTAGGGTTAATGGATTGGGGTTTATGTATGCTTCAGACATGTATATATATGTGTTGTAACACTAAAAGGAATATAATAAAAAAATCAAGTTGGTCGTCCCGATTTGCGATCCAAGGGAAAAATCTTTGTGTTTATCTATTTTGTGTTTGATGCTCTCGCTATTGTTTATTTTCTGTTTTGTAAGATTTGTTTGCGAGATAATTTCTGTACGAGGGTTAAAACCTATAGCTACTAAGGCTAAGAACCATGTGTGGGAGGTTGTTAGAGTGATCAAAATGATCCACACTTTTAACCACAGATTCTACTCAAACAACCCGAAAAAAAACCTAGAAATGGTTTGGCCAATTTTTTAAGTTTGTATTTTTTAGCCTTTTTTTGAGTTGCCCACTTCATTTCTATTTGCCTAACTTATGCACTCCTTGGGAATGAATACTGATATGGGGCTTAATGAATGATCTATCAGCTTCAACAACACCCAATCAACTCAATAGGTGAAGGGCCAGTCCTCTCACTGGAAAATAAGCTCAAAAATTGGAGATCTCTCTCCTCCACTGCTGCACCCCTACAACACAACACAAATCTGAATAGACACTGCGTTGTAGCTGAAGACTAAAGCTTGGCCAGAATTTTTGATGTTTGGATATGATAGTACAATACTCTTCAAAGAGGATTCCTCAAGGGAAGAGGTGGGATTCCCGCTCGAGAACACTGTATGCTAAACAACACTGCAAGTTCAACTAAATAGCTGAAGGATGCAAGAAGTCATACAAACCACAAAATCAATAATCAATAAGGTAACTCACTATGGCTGCCTTGCCCTCCTTATAAAAAATGTGAGCCTTCTGACCTTGGGTCCCACTCATTAAGGTTTCCACCGTAATGGAGTCTTCCTCCCATTCACACTGCAATGTCTCTTAATGATGATCCACTCCCTCCATACCAGCGCTGTTGACTTGGTCAAACTTGACCTTTTCCACATGTATTAGGCCTTTTCCACACATGAGGGTGCTTAATCCAACTATAAATATGATCCCTTTTCACATTAAGAGGGATTTTATGCTTACTAAAGATATTTATGGGTCTCCCAACCCATTTATTAAACTAACTAAATGATAAGAGAAAAATTAATATTCCAATTAGTTGCATGCTAATTTAGGAATATTACACTAAACCATACATTGGGCCCTACACTTGGCCCTCTGCTCGATCCAAGTTTTAACGGATTTGGCATCACATCGCCCACATAGTCTCTAAAAATAGGATATTGGTCCTTATAGTTGTATGGGTCCTGTGATTTGGCTGATTGGCAAACCAAATGACAAGGCAACATATAAACCAAGCTTTAAAGCTCTAGGATCTAGCCCTCCTAGTCCCAGAGAGGGATCTCTCAAGTTTGTAGGGATATAACTTGATGCTTTTAAGAGGTTGATTTTAGGCTAGTTATGAGGTGAAAATTTGTTTGTTTGTTGGTTGGACATAGATGATCTAGGAAGCATAGATAGAGTGTGAAAATATACAAGCCACTGGGCAATGGAGTCACGTGGAATTATAAATAGTTATGATTAATGAATTTGGTGAACCAAAGGGAAAATCTAACTTAGTCGATGGATCTGTGGGATCATATAGGTGGGATGAGATGAACATCAAGGATTTGGAAGGAAAAGTAGAACTTTAAGGGCTGTTAAGACTCCTTAATCATGCATACTTTTCAACAAAGGGACTTGCAACCCTATCTAAACATAAATAAATATTCAATATCTAGGGCTAACCATGAATTCTACCAACATACTTTATGCAAATAACATATACAAGGTAGACTTTTAAGCAAGACAAAGAAGGAGAGGAACACTTTGTTTCTTCTAATTGTTTCACTTGAAGGAGTTAGAAAACATATAAGAAACACAACTAATTGCATCCATAAAAGGGGGAACAACCAAGAATCTAAGAATGCAATTATAAAGACCTTCAAATACGAATATCTCAGCAAGAAACAGAGGGTAAGATCAGAACAAATCCTCTCTGACAGGATGCATACAATAACGTTTGAAGGATGATTTCAGAAATAGCTTTAGAGAGGCACCAAGCAAACTGGGCAAACCATAATTCAACCTTCACACCAAATATTTGAAATATTTTGAAATAAACAAGCTTAAGGGTTTAAAAGTAGTAAAACTACTAAATAAAACCTTCAACAGATGAAAATATTAAGGCAGTGAAGAGTAAACAGGCCTAAGGTGCTTCTAGGAGACATTTCTTAGCCTAAGTTTTTTTACTCTACTGCAAGCAAAGCATAATGGAACAAAGTGAAAAACAGGAAATAACATTAACCAATAGAGAGTACCTCACCAAAACCAGGCTCAGGGATCCAATGGTCTAGCCTCTTTCATCAACATAAAAGCAAAGACATCCACACTTCTTCAAAACACCAATTCTTCTTCAAAATAGTAGTCTATGTATTACTTCAGAATTCATCAAGTGCCAACCTTTTACAATGAGAGTTCGAATAGGATTTATAGGTGAATGGGAAGGAGACATGAATGAGATGGCCTTAATGGTTAATTAAAACACAGGATAAAAGCATTCAAATGCCTATTCTGTGCCATAAATATTACATTAACTTCTTGCCCATTCTAGTAATTCTCGTAGACTTTGAGGCCTAATTGACAGGCTGGTAATAACTCCAAACAGTGTCCTTGTAGAGAAGTCTTCTGGCTACTGCAGTCTTGTATTTTCTTCTGGTACAAGTAAAACAGACAGTATTGGTTTTGAGACCACCCATACCTTTACAATAACTGCCTTAACAGTTTTAAAGAGGTTCTGTTAGCATAAAAACTGTCAAGGTGTCTTTAGTCCTGGGAGGAGTAAATAGCTTCACTGATGTGTCATTTGAAGCTTTCCTTTGCTTCTTTGTCCACCTTTTTCATCTAACCCCGATCTGGCTTTGACTGTATTTTTATCTTTGACTTGCAAGTTAAGCTTTTAATTTCCTGAGTTATACCATAACCGTTGCGCTTTAATCCTTATCAATATTCACTTTAACTCTGTGGCATACAGGTGTTTCTTCTATGCACTGGAGGGTTTTATTTGTAATCAATGTCCATACAAATTTGATTAAACTTTGAAATTCGACCCCTCGGCCCTCTTCCACTATTTCGTTGGCTGTGGGAGACCTTTAACAACATTAGCCACCATAAAAACCTGCAAAACAAACAAACTGGTTATAAAATCCTGCGGGTGTGGATCAACTGCTTCATAAGGCTTTAATGGAGGCGGAGGAGCGATTGCAAAGAAAGTGTATGAAACAGAGATGAGCTTCAATGGCAGAAACCTGAAACCAGGGTTTGAGTGATGTTTCGCGTGTGAAGAACAAGATGGTGGTATTGGAAAACCGGCAGCTGTTTTCATGTGGAGTGAAGGTGGTAAGTGGTAATGAGTGGGGGGGAACGCGATACGTGTTAACGGCTGACACATATGCTCCTAAAAACCACCCATTTTGCGTTCAAAACAGGAAATCAACTTTATTTGTGAAATGAACGTGAAAATGGTTTTAGACCGTCCGATCTGGGGGGGCCAGATCTACGGTTGTAAGCGAGCGTGAAAAATAGCAAAGATGTGTGGGAGAAACATATGGTGGGGCTAGGGTGACATGGGCTAATTTTTTGCATAGCAGGAAGGCTTGAGGCTGGGTAAACAATATGCACCATGGGTTTGTAGTGTTAAAGTGTAATAATCCATGTATGGGTGAATATAGAAAGGGAAAGAAAGGTGGAAGTGGGAGGAATTTAAAATTAACCGGGCGTTGGATACGGGGGAAAGATATATCAATACAAGTACCGCGAGGCAACGATGAAAAGGCACAACGCTAGTTAGTGGGACTAGCGAAGTTTGGGGGGAAAATGAAATGAAAAAAAGTGTATTGCGGGGGCACTTGAGGTACGAACAAATCTCCACGCTGGGTGCCTCCGTAGAGATCCTGAGTCGTTGCATCGAGATCAATATTGGACAGTGGAGATTTCCTCATTGGATCTACAATCGACGGAGGTGAGAGTCTGGGAAGGAGGGTTTGAAATTTGTGATGGTCAATGATCAATGAAGCGATGGAGTGATGGAGCGATGTGCCAATGCGACGATGGAGAAAGGCCAGTGCGATGGAATATGCACCGTTGGATCGGAAAATATCAACGGTGGAGATTTAATCAAAGGATCACATCGCCAGAGGAAAGGAATGTGGAAGGGAAAGAGGGCAAGGTCTGATGCGATGCGTCAATGCGATGGAGGAGCGCGATGGCTGCGATGACCATCGGATCTTTGAGGAAATGGACAGCTGTGATTATATCAGAATATCAGTCATCGGTGAGGTAAAGGGTTTGGGCACAAGAAATCAAGATCGCTGATGAGCCGATGAGCGATGCGCCGATGGCTTAGTGCTCGGTCACAAGGCACGGTCACAAGGCAGAGAAAGGGGCTAGGGGCTTTAAGTAGAAGGGGCTTAGGGCCTAAAAGGAGCGAAAAATCCTTTTCAAAGATTTTTATGGGTTTTTACAGGTTTTTTAGTGTTCTGGGTGATGTAAAAAGGATTTTTAAAACAAAATAAAAAAGGGTCAAATGTTTTTAAAGGGGTTTTGAAGGAAAATAAAGGTAAATGAGGGAGGAAACAGGGATTTTTAGAAGGAATGGAGGATAAGAAAAGGGGAAAAATAAGTGATATGGGGGGAATTATGAAGATAAAATGGGGGAATGAAATGATGGAGATGAATCTTTGAAAAATAGTTTTCTCTTTGGAAGCAGCAGGATTTTGAAGTGAAAATATCAGTGAAGGTAGGTTTATTTGGACAGAGATAATAACCAAGCTTTGAGAACTAACATGTTAACTTGAAATTTTTTCTTGAAGGCAAAAAACTGATTCTAGCCATCATTAGGTATAACAGAAATTAGAGATGGTTAAAAGTGGCTCCACTTGGGGAGGACAATTTTCCCTTTAGGTGTCCAGAACCTCAGTTTATCAATCTTTGGGTTTTAGTAAACCAATGCCTTATCCATTGGGCAGAATTTCTTTGTCTTCTTGCTGATTTTCTTTGCATTTTGACAATTCTTCAATGACCTGCAGCATGAAAAACTCCTTAAGACAACACCTCTACCTACCCACACTACTTGTCCTAGCATTTTTTCTTCTCTTGAGTGCACTTTAATTGGCATCTCTTTTACATATTCTTTTTGAAAATAGAAAGGTAAGACTATCTAATGCTACCCTTGTTTCTTCCAAGAGTCTAGATTAAATAGTTGGACTCTAAAGCTTCTCTAGCTAATCTACAATCAGCCAAGATTAAACTGTTTGACTAATTTGCATTCTCTACATTCTAAAACATTAATTTAAACACAGTCAAATCAGGATTAGACTGTCTGATTTGCTATGGTGTCTATAGCTGTATGTACAAGCTACACATACAATTTTATTTGCAAAAAATTAAAACAAAACTGTAAAGGCTTAATATCTAAAAATTATAAACATCCTTCTATTGTTTTTCAGCACTGATTTTGATCCTTTTGAGCTGTCCTCTTCTTCTTTACCTGGTTCAATTTTTCAGCATGTTATAACTAGTCTTCTTTGTATATTTGGCTTAGGTTTTGATCTAATTAGAGCCATTCTTTTCTTTCGTTCGGATTTTGAGCATGTTTGAACCATTTCTTTCTTCTATCCTAATCTATTCTACTAATAAGCCAAGATTAAATAGTTTGGAAAATCTTCTTCACTAACCTATCGGCAGTAAAATGAAATCTATCTAGTCATGATTAGGATGTATGACTAAATAGCAGTGCTCTTTCATGTACTGGCATTTAGGTTTGCGCACTTTCAGATTTTTCTCTTTTTTGGTATGGCGTTGTACCTTTCTTCTTTTCATATACCCTCTTTTCTCTTTTTCTATTGTTTTTGTACTTTTTATTTTTCTCATGCAATGGTATGTACAATGGATGAAAAAACTCTGAAACTAAGATTCTTCATAGAAATAGTGTTTGAGCATCCTGCCATTGACAGGAACCCCAAACACCTCTTCTCCATTCAGTTCCTACAGAAAAAATGCATTTTGGCCCCTTATGGAATGAATAATGTAGGGCCCCTTCCACAGATTTTCGAATTTACCACGTTTCTCTTTCTCTTCCCTTCTGGAATCCCATTTTAGAACTACATTTCCAAATTTTTTTTGGTCCTATCAAATAATTTCTTGATTCCTTCTTGGACTACTTGTGTCTGTTTATATAATTCCTCTCTTGTCTGTTGCAAATGAATGGTCTGGTTGATTCTCCTTTGCATATCATTTTCTTCAGCTTGGACCTCTTGAAGGAGTTTCATGACTGGAACTCCTAGAGATTTTGGGAAGACTTCATCCATGCGATAAACCAACTGACATGGAGAAATGTCGATGGAATTTTTAGTAGTCAATCTATCAGCCCATAAAGCATGGACAAGCTTACCATGCCAAGATTTCTGATTCTGTTCCAACAATTTTTTGATGATATTAACAAGGCTTTTGTTGGAGGATTCAGCTAGACTGTTTCCTTGGGGGTAGTAGGCATTAGAATGGCCTAATGTGATCTGATATTTATGGCATAAATCTACCATCCCCTTGGACTTGAAGGCAACAACATTGTCTATGATTATTTTCCTAGGACAACCAATTCTAGATAGTATGTTGGCTTCAATAAATTTGATGATGACAGAGTCAGTAGCATTCCTAGTGGGTATGGCCTCTATCCATTTGGTAAAATAATCAGTGGCTGTGAGGATTCATTTGTGTTGGGCTGAGGATGATGGGTGAATTTCCCCAATGAATTCCAAACCCCATTGTTGAAAGGGAGCCTCAACACTGATAGGCTCCAACGGTAGTGGTAAGAGTTTTCTCCTGCCATCAAATATTTGGCACTTCTAGCAAGACATAACTAACCTATGGGTGTCTCGGAAGAGGGTGAGCCAATAGTATCCAGACCTGAGGATTTTGTTTGCTGTGGCATTCCAGTTAAGATGTCCTCCACATTCTCCCTCATGTAGCTCATGTATGATTTTTCCTGCATCAACCTCAAGTAAACATTTAAGTAAAATCCCCACAGCATTTTTCCAATACAAAACTCCATCTAATATACAATAACTTAAAGCCTTATGTTTTACAAATCTAGCTTTTTTTTTTGACAAAGAAGGAGGAGCATTCAAATAAAGCAACACATATATGATGTCAGCATACCAAGGAGAGTTCATGAATGCTTCTTCGATGAATGGTGCTATGAATTCTTCTATCTCTTCCGAAGCATCAACCATGTTGATATCTAAAGCTTGGAAGTTTGACTCATCCATGAGTTTTGCTAATTCCCTGCCCTTTGGTGAGTTTGGTGGGCCTGATCTCTAATTCATATTCTAGAATAGTGGCAATCCATTTTCCCATTTTACCATCAGGGTCCTGACTTATAATATCTTTGACTACAGTGTGTGGCACAAAGGCAATGATATGTGAATGTAAAATGTACACTCTAAAGTCCTTTAATTCCTTTACCAGTGCTAAGGCTTGCTTCTCCATGATATTACATTTGAGTGGAGCATCTCTCAAAGCCTTACTAAAGAAGGATATTGGTTGTTCCTGTCCCATGGTATTCTTTTGCAATAATACTGCAGCTATGGTATGTTCATATGCAAAAGAGAAGATATAGAAATCTTTGGTGAAATCAGGACTAATGAGAACTGGTGTTTGAGTGAGGGCTTTTTTTACCAGTTCCAATGATTTTTTAGCTTGCATTATCCATTTAACACCTACTTATTTCCTAAGTATATTAGTGATTTTTATTAACAGCTCATCCAGGTTGGGGATGAAGCTCCTTAAAAAATTTATCTTTCCAATGAAAGATTGCAATTCCTTGAGGTTTCTTGGGTGGCTGATATTCAATATGCCATCAATCCTTTTAGGGTCTACTTTGATCCCTTCTTTAGAGATTATGTGACCAAGAATATTTCCTTATTCAAGGCCAAAAAGCGTCTTTTTGGGATTCAAAGACAAGCCAAACCTTCTGCATTTCTCAAAAACCTTTCTTAAATGGATCAAATGTTCTTCATTAGTTTTGGAGAAGACAGTAATATCATCAAGGTAAATGATTACAAAATAGCCTATGTCTTCTGAGAAGGCTATGTCCATGGCCTTGTGGAAAGTGGCCCCTGCATTCATCAAACCAAATGGTATTTTGACATACATGAATGTCCCCCAAGGTGTAGTAAAAGCAGTTTTATGTTGATCACTTGGGAGTACCAAAACATGATTGTAATCTTAGAACCCATCCAACAATGATATTCTTTTAGACCCAACCACCTTTTGGAGTATGTGATCCATCTTCGACAGGGGGTAATTATCTTTCAGGGAGGCTCTATTTAGATTTCTAAAGTCAATACACAGCCTAATTTCCCCTGTCTTCTTCCTAATAGAGATTAGGTTGGAAACCCATTCTGAGTATCTGAGAGGAACTATTATCCCAGCGTCGTACATTTTCCTAATCTCTTTCTCTACCAAAGGTAATAAAATGGGGTTTATCCTTCTTAGTTTCTATTTGAAAGGCTTTTGATTTTCATTAAGAGAGATTTTATGTTGGATGATGCTAATATCATAAGATTTCAGATCTTTATAGTCCCATGCAAACACATCTGCGAATTATTTGAAAAGCACTATGTACTGTTGTTTGACATGAGCTAGGAGGGTGATGGATTGCTTGATCATTTTGGGTTCAGTGGGGCTGCCTATGTTATGTTCCTCAATGTTAGTTTTTGCAGGCTTTGTTTTTGGTTCTTTGGCCACGTCGTTGAAATCGAATAGTTCTTCTAATGGTGCAAGGCCCTTTCGTATAGTATCACCTTTACATTATAAAACTTCAAGGTCCTTTTGGTCTGGGTTGTCAGATAACTCTGCTTTAAAAAGGTGCTCAAACTAATTTATATCAGCAGAAAGGGAGGGTTCCATTTCAGGGGTTTGTTCCTCATTGCAACAATCCTTTTCATGGCTGGAACTTGGTGTTGCTACAGAAAATTCATTCCTTGATTGCAATAAATCATTTATGTGTTTATCATTTTTGAAAACTTGCCAATAATCTTCATTGTTAGGCACTACTGGTCTGTTTTTCACCTTTATATTGAACTGTTTATTTATTTGTGGTATTTGGCAGTTGCTGACAGCAAAGGCAAGCTCATTAGCTAGATGATTTTGAGCTCTTGGTATGAAAATGAGTTCATATTTCTCCAAGGTTTTAAGAATATCAAGGGAAAAATTTCTATATTCTCTGAGTCTGGGGTTTTTGGCTGAATATTCCCTTTTGATTTTTCTGATGATTAACTCAGAATCCCCTTGGACTGATATCCTCTTAACCTCTAAGTATTTGAGCACATGCAAACTGAGGATGAGGGCTTTGTATTCTGCAATGATATTTGTGCATGGAAAATATAGTTTATAGGAGCATACCTTGTTCGTTTTATGTATCCATACACCAGCCCCTGAATCGGCCTGCCTACAAGAGCCATCAAAGCTCATTTTCCAAAGTGTTTGTATCTCATTCTCTTTTTCTTTTTGCTGCCCAAGGCTGCTGATATTTGGGGCATCTTGTGGTTGAGTGAGAGGAAAATTTAAATGTTCTGGTGCACTAATTTCTTGCTTATTTTCCTTTTCTTGTTTGGTGATTTCATCTTCAGTGAATAAGATAAAGGAATCTAAGTCTGAATGTATGGAATAGACAGGAGTGTTGTTGGGTTTGTCTTTGCTGCTCACCATGTATTTCATGAAGGATTCCCTATATAATATTTTGGTTTGACTAAACACTGGTATAGTGGCATAGGACATATCCATTTGAAGGCTCCCCTAAGCTTTGGCTCCCCGTGATCTATACAAAAGCATGCCATATTTTGGGGGAATGTCAGCTACCACTATATCCATCACTAGTCTTTTAGCAGGAATTTGTGACAGGTTAACACACAGATCTTTGATTATCCTAGGCATTTGACCCTTCTTGAATCAAAAAAGTATAAGTCCTTATATGGTCTAGTAATTTCCAAGCCTAGGCTTTCCATTACTGCTTTGGGCATAAGGTTATGTGATGCTCCAGAGTCTAGCATGGCATTTTGTAGGATCTTATCATGTACGTTTAGACTAACATAAAAGGGAGGGACAACCCCTTCTTGGTATTTTCCTTCAATTCTAGGACTAAACAACAGTTCTAGCTTGTCATCCGTCATGTTTAAAGTATCAGTATCAATGTTTATATTCAGAGCGTTCAAAACTTGATTTTTTACAGTTACTGAGTTACCAGTCCAGCTAGAGGCATGCTAATTTTGATCTTGGCAATTTCACCTTCGAGGCTGAAAGGAAGGTCAATTTCGGCATATTCACATCTATTTTTTCACTTATGTTTCTTTCAACAGTTTTGGCTGGCTGAGCTTTATTAGGTCTGTTAGTTGGAACTGCTTTGATAGGGCCACTAGCATAAGTACTAAGGCAACTCTTTTCAACACTTGTTTCGTTGTTTTTTTCTTTATTTAGATCGATTTTCTTGGTCACAGTGTTGGTGTTACTGGCTGTCTTTTTAGGCTGATTTTCTGAAGTTTTCTTAACAACAGTACTAGTGTTTTTGTCATAAGAAATTTATGGGCTCCCTTTGCTTCTAAGATTATATTCTTTGTGTACCTCCATGATTGCATTTTCAAACCCCAATCTGTAATCTTCAGAAACTTCATGGTTGTGTTTGTTTTTTTTCCGATGAGAAAAATCCCTATTCTTCCTCAGTGAGGAAGATATCATCTCCGTTATCAGATCCTATCAAGTTCACATGATTTTCTTCCAGCCTATCAGTTTCCCCTTCATCCTCTTGTTCTACATAGTTTTTTTGAAAGGGAGGCCTAATTTGCTAGTCATTGTCTTTATGCCTATCTTGATTGAGATTTCTCCTAGAGTTATAGTTCTGATTATGAGGATGGTTCCTATTCTGAGCATTTTTTTGGACAACCAACCTCTCGATCATTCTTTCCAACCTATCTAGGTTCTTGACTAGATGGTCTAATTTTGAGTCAAATGTGGAAGGTGCAGTGTCTTCCCTATATGTTACTTTATTTTCAGACCTCATCCTAGCTCTCTTCTCAATCATATTTTCTTCTACACTAAGAGCTCCCTTATGCATGTCTTCTAAAGTCAAGGGATCCTTTTCTCTTAGCTGATAGGCCATCTTGGGATCAAATCCTTCAGGAAATTTTGCCAAAGTTGAGCCTTGTGGAGGTTTCAAATCTAGGGGTAGTGTGTTATAAACACTATTGAATCTAGTGCAATAATTCTGAACACTTTCCCCAGGGTTTCTTTTGAGGTTGTTGTAATCTAAGAGTATTTGGAGAGGGTTCTTCCTAAGTTCCCATTTTTTTGCAAATGTATGATGTAAAGAAGGAAGATCATTAATATTATTAGGAGTTAAACCCTTAAACCATTTCTTGACTTATCCTCCTAAACATTGGGAAAAAATTCTCATCTTAATGGTCTCATCTTCTATTTCCATATAATCAAAGGCATTATTCATTTTATCTACGTGTACTTGAGTAGTAGTGGATTCACTTTCAGTGAAATGGGGAATTTTGGATTGATATTCATGGGGTAAAGGAACCAGAGGTTGGGGAAACACTAAGGGAGCATACCATGTTGCCATGGCTGGAAAAAGTGGGGGATTTACAAGAGGTGGATTTATAAGAGGTAAAGTGGGCTAAACAGGAGTGTTTTGGGTAGCAGAAGTGTGAATAGGAGTGGAAGAAACACTTGGGCTAGCAAACTGATGATGATCAAATCTGTTATGGAAGGAGATGAAATTATGGAGAAGCTGAGAATCAGGTGTGAGTAGAAGGTGAAGCTTCTCTAATAAGGCTCTGTTATAAATCCGTGGCTTCAAAATCAGCTTGGCTTAAGTCACTTTGAGACTTATTTCTAAATAGGTTCTTTGTGTGAGGCAAGTCAAAGTGAGGATCTTTGAAGACTGTGAGATTTTCAGGGACAGATTTTTCTCTTGGGATGGTCCTATAAGTATTTGGTTTTCCAGATCTAAAAGTTTGCCACAAAATCCTTTCTGGATTGTCAACTATGGTGGGAGGATTAGGATCTGGATGGGATCTAGTGTGGACCCTATGTGATGCCATATTTCAGTTTCCAAAATTTAGAGAGGCTGAGGTTTCTAGGACTGTTTTCCTCTCACAGTGATTTCTATAGTAGGTGAATACATTTCTAAACTTCCTCTGGGTTGGTTAACACAATCCTAGGGGAAATCTGGAGGTGTAGAGGAGTAATAGGCCTACTGGGGCTAGTGGAGTTGCCAGGTGGAAATTTTTAGCTTTTTCAAGGTAAAATGTTTATGGTCCACCACCAGTGTTTATTATGAAACTAATCTGAATGTTTTTGGGGTTTTCTGAGTTTTTTGTAGTTCTATGGTTGTGAGAGTGTTCGATACTTGTTTCAACACTTAGCTAAGGTGGTGAAATGAACAAACTCTATTCTATGGCTTACTAGCTGATTTCTTCAAGGTTTGATAAGGGTCTCTCAGAATCCTAAGGGTTACCTAGATTGCCACTTATTCATACAGGCCCTATCATGATCACCATTATGCTAGTAGTGCTTGAAGAAAAATAATTTCACTTGAATGAATAGTGAGTTTTTTTTTTAGGGAATTTTACTAAAAAATGTCCCACCATGATCGCCAAAATGTTGGGGTCCTATGATTTGGCTGATTGGAAAACCAAATGACAAGGCAACATATAAACCAAGCTTTAGAGCTCTAAGATCTAGCCCTCCTAGTCTCAGAGAGGGATCTCTCAATATGTTTGTAAGGATATAATTTGATGCTTTTAAGAGGTTGATTTTAGGCTAGTTATGAGGTGAAAATTTTTTTGTTTGTTGGTTGGACATAGATGATCTAGGCAGCATAGATAGAGTGTGAAAATCTATAGGCCACTGGGAAATGGAGTCATGTGGAAGTATAAATAGTTACGATTGATGAATTTGGGGAACCAAAGTGCAAATCTAACTTAGTCAATGGATCTGTGGGATCATATAGGTGGGATGAGATGAACATCAAGGATTTGGAAGGAAAAGTATAACTTTAAGGGCTATTAAGACTCCTTAATCATGCATAATTTTCAACGAAGGGACTTGTAGCCCTATCTAAACATAAAGAAATATTCAATAGCCAGGGCTAACCATGAATTCTACCAACATACTTTATGTAGATAGCATATACAAGAAAGACTTTTAAGAAAGACAAAGAAGGAGAGGAACACTCTATTTCTTCTAATTGTTTCACTTAAAGGAGTTAGAAAACATATAAGAAACACAACTAATTGCACCCATAAAAGGGGGAACACCCAAGCATCTAAGACTGTAATTATAAAGACCGTCAAATATGACTATCTCGGCAAGAAACAGAGGGTAATATCAGAACAAATCCTCTCTTCCAGGCTAGACACAATAACGTTTGAAGGATGATTTCAGAAATAGCTTTCGAGAGGCAGCAAGCAGACTGGGAAAACCATAATTCAACCTTGACACCAAATATTTGAAATATTTTGAAATAAACAAGCTTAAGGGTTTAAAAGCAGTCGAACTACTAAATAAAACCTTCAGCAGATGGAAACATAAAGGCAGTGAAGAGTAAACAGGCCTAAGGTACTTCTAGGAGACATTTTAGCTTAATATATTTACTCTACTACAAGCAAAGAATAATGGAACAAAGTGAAAAACAAGAAATAACATTAATGAATAGAAAGTACTTCACCAAAACCAGGCTCAGGGATCCAATGGTATAGCCTCTTTCATCAACAGAAAAGCAAAGACATCCACACTTCTTCGAAACACCAATTCTTCTTCAAAACAATAGTCTATGTATTACTTCAGAATTCATCAAGTGCCAACCTTTTATAATGCGAGTTAGAATAGGATTTACAGGTAAATGGGAAGGAGAGGTGACAAAGATGGCCTTAATGGTTAATTAAAATAGAGGAGAAAAGCATTCGAATGCCCATTCCGTGACATAAATATTACATTAACTTCTTCTCCATTATAGTAATTCTCATATAATTTGAGGCCTAATTGATAGGCTGGTAATAACTACAAAGAGTGTCTTTGTAGAGAAGTCTTTTGGCTGCTGCAGTCCTGTCTTTTCTTCTGGTACAAGTAAAACAGATAGTATGGGTTTTGAGACCACCCATACCTTTAAAATAACTTCCTTAACAGTTTTAGAGGTTCTTTCATAGTAATAACAGTCAAGGTGTCTTTAGTCCTAGGAGGAGTAAATAGCTTCACTGATAGGTTCTTTCAGCGTAATAACAGTCAAGGTGTCTTTAGTCCTGGGAGGAGTGAATAGCTTCACTGATGTGTCATTTGAAGCTTTCCTTTGTTGATTTTTCCGCCTTTGTCATCTATCCCCGATTTGGCTTTGACTATGTTTTTATCTTTTACTTGCAAGCTAAGCTTTTAATTTCCTGAGTTATACCTTAACCATTGTGCTTTAATCCTTATCGATCTTCACTTTAACTCTGTGGTGTACAGGTGTTTCTTCTATGCACTAGAGTGTTTGATTTGTAATCAATGTCCATAAACATTTGATTAAACTTTGAAATTCGACCCCTCGTCCCTCTGCCACTGTTTCCTTGGATGTGGGAGACCTTTAACACCATTATCCACCATAAAAACCTGCAAAACGAAAAAACCGGCTATAAATCCTGCGGGTGTGGATCAACTGCTTCAAAAGGCTCTAGCAGAGGTGGAGGAGTGATTGCAGAGAAAGTGTATGCAGTGGAGATGAGCTTCAATGGTGAAAACCTGAAACCAGGGTTTGAGTGAGGTTTCGGGCGCGAAGAACAGGATGGTGGTATTGGAAAACTGGCAATGGTTTTCGCATGGGTTGAAGGCGGTAAGTGGTAATGAGCAGGGTGGAATGTGATACGTGTTAACGGCTGACACGTATGCTCCTGAAAACTACCCATTTCGTGTTCAAAATGGGCAATCAATTTTATTTGTGAAATGAACATGAAAATGGTTTTAGACCGTCTGATCTGGGGGGGGCAGATCTACGGCTGTAAGAGAGCGCAAAAAATAGTAAAGATGTGTAGGAGAAACATATGGTGGGGCCAGGGTGATGTGGGCTAATTTTTCACGTAGCGGGAAGGCTTGAGGTTGGGTAAACAATATGCACCATGGGTTTGTAGTGTTAAAGTGTAATAATTCATATATGGGTGAATATATAAAAGGAAAGAAAGGTGGAAGTGGGAGGAAGTGAAAGCGCTTCTGGGCCTTTGGATCTAGGGAGAAGATAGATCAACAGTGGAGATCGCGAGGAAACACGATGAAAGGCCCCAGCGTGGTCGAGTGGGACCAGAGGGGTTATAAGGGAAAATGAAAGGAAAAAAAGTGTATTGCAGGGGCACTTGAGGTACGGACAAATCTATAGGCTGGGTGCCTCCACAGAGATCCTAAGCCATTAGATCAGGATCAATATTGGACAGTGAAGATTTCCTCAGCGGATCGGCAATCGGTAGAGGTAAGAGTCTAGGAAGGAGGGTTTGAAAGTTGCGATGGCCGATGAGCGATGAAGTGATGGAGCGATGGAGCGATGGAGCAATGTGCCGATGCAGTGATGGAGAAAGGCCAGTGTGATGGAATATGGACCGTTGGATCAAAAAATATCAATGGTGGAGATTTAATCAGAGGATCGCATCAGCGGAGGAAAGGAATGTGGAAGGGAAAGAGGGAGAGGTCTGATGCGATGCGCCGATGCGATGGAGGGGCGCGATGGCTGCGATGACCATCAAATATTTGAGGAAATGGATGGCTGCAATTATATCAGAATATTGGCTATCGATGGGGTAAAGGGTCTGGGCACAAGAAATCAGGATCGTTGATGAGCCAGTGAGCGATGCACCGATGGTTTAGCGCTTGGTCGCAGGGCAGGGTCACAAGATAGAGAAAGGGGCTAGGGGCTTTAAGCAGAAGGGGCTTAAGGCCTAAAAGGAGTGAAAAAGCCTTTTCAAAGGTTTTTATGGGTTTTTACAGGTTTTTTAGTGCTCCGAGTGAAGTAAAAAGGATTTTTAAAACAAAATAAAAAAGGGTTAAATGGTTTTAAAGGGGTTTTTAAGGAAAATAAAGGTAAATGAGGGAGGAAAGGGGGCTTTTTAGAAGGAATGAAGGATAAGAAAAGGGGAAAAATAAGTGATATGGGGGGAATTATGAAGATAAAATGGGGGAATGAAATGATGGAGATGAGTCTTTGAAAAGAAATTTTCTCTTTGGAAACAACAGGATTTTGAAGTGAGAACATCAGTGAAGGTAGGTTTCTTTGGACAGAGAGAATAAATAGGCTTCGAGAACTAACATGTTAACTTGAAAATGTTTCTTGAAGGCTACAAAGTGATTTTAGCCATCATTAGGTATAACAGAAATTAGAGATGGCTAACAATAGTGACCCTTAGCCTTTCACATGATACACCAGACCTCTGCGTGAACCTCCTTTCCCTTATTTAGATCCTCGAGCTCCATGTGAAAATGTTTCAACTGAGTTTGAATCTGTTGCACCCCTATGCTTGCATAAGCTATTGGCGAAGCCTCGAGCTTCATCACAATCTCTAGTGCTTCATCCTAAGTTGAAATATTCAGTTCTGACAATGCAAATCTAAGATGTAGCAACAACTCTACAATAAACCACTCTTTTTTTTGTTCGTCTGGGATCTTAAAGCCAATCTAACTCAAAATTGTCTTAAATATTTGATCTACCTCCCATATAGTCTCAGTAGTCATATGTTTAATATCTTTGATCTTAGTGATACACTAGGATTGCGACTTTGGTTTCTTGAATTCAACGTTCATCATGGTGTTTATTTAAGCTAATGAGACATTTGCATTTGTTGTAACAAACCTCATGTATAAGTGCAATGCTCGATCTTGTATCACGGTGAGAAAATTCTCTTTCTTGATATCCTCTTCTGTAACATTCTAAGAACTCCATATCGCTTCTACTAGAAACTAGAACTATTCAGGGTCATCTGTTCCCTTGAATACCAGCATGTATGGGGTTTGGGCCATGGGGGGAGGTGGAGGTGAAGGAAAAAAATGGGATGGAGTGATGATGGGGATAGAAGATTGGTGAATTTCCTCAGCACTTTTCCAACTTTCAGATATCAATGACAGAATTCATGGAGTAGCGATGTTGCTTTCTCCTTTCTCAGATTCAAATAGTGGTCTATATTCAGTTTCAACATACATACCCCAACCTGTTCTGAATCTCTTACCACTACCCATAGCACCAGGTTCTCTTTCTTCAACCATCAATTTGAGCAAAATCAGAGTATACCATTTTCACATAATAGTATTTTAATCCAAAAATTCAGTGAATTGAGGTACTTACCTCACAAGCCTTTCCAAAATTTGCACTCTACTTCATTATAGGACATATTGGTCTTGACTACGAAATCATTAATGAATCCTCCAAGGATATTATCAATCCAGTAATCAACAACTCTCGTGATCTTTTCATTAGTCTTTTTCAGTTTCTCAATCATATCTAGCTTCCACATAGTAGGTCTATTATTAAAATACCCTATTTTTGTAGCTAGCCTTGAGATCCACTCATGCAAATGGCTAGAGAATGATGAAAATAAGAGATCATACTAATCTATATAGATATTATTTTGTAACCAATGCTTAGCAAAGATATGTGAATTTCTTCTTTCTTACGCAGTAAACTCACGTTCCTTCAGATCTATCTAATCTTCAATCTCTTTCTTAAATGGATGGCACATCCAACTATCCCTTAGTCAGATCAGGATCCTGGTAATGGAACCATTTTTTGGCTTTATGGGGCCTTGACCGAGGTTTATATAATCTGCGTAGTTCAAGAAAACCCACTATTACTGGCCCTTTCGGAAATGATCTACTTGGGCAGATCGCAGTCTCACCCGAGGCAATATAGGGGGATGATAAAACTAGGTTTCTGCATCCAGAAGGATAGAGGCCAGTGGCTTTAGAAAATTTCTTTCTTATCAGAGCTTCATTGGTTAGACCTATCAATTGTACCAGCGTTGTTCAACATAACTGTTAAACTTACTCAAATATTGCACGATCTTACTTAATTAAGCATTAACCATAGTAAATAACCATAAAACATAATACGTTATTTAGATACATAATAAAACCCTAACTTAGGACATTCATTCACGAATTGTAAGAAAAATACAAACACTTCAATATAACTCAAAAATTCTCAATGATTCATTCATTAACATCTAGATTTGTCTCATACAATCTCTTTCCACCCTACGCACACAACTGTAAGGGCTTGCACACACAATTAAAATTTTTCCTAAGGATTTTTGCACACAGCTGTAGGATTCTTTTCCTCTAACCCATACCATAGAATTTGACTCATTCTTATATCCAATTGCATTGCATATCATCAATCATAAGCCCGCATATTACTTCTATCTAGACTCCTTATATATATCTATATTTTACAATACCATGGTCCAAAACCATGGGCGGAGTCCAACATACATAAAAAATCCCATCCCATTACATAATTAAGGGGCTTTGACCCATGCCAAATCCCCTAAAACCAAAAATAAACTTGATGTTGCATGCTCCATGCCTTGATCTGCAAAGTATTTACTTCATAGGGAATCCTAGCTCCAACATGTGGATTATGTCTATGTAGTTCCACGAGGCATGGAAACATTAAGCAAGCATAATGGTTAATATCCCAAACCCACTTGATAGGGATTGGCACTAGTCAAGATATGGAGATCTATGCTATAGCTATGATGCACATAGGGAAGGCTCTCATCTCAGGTTTGTGTATGCTTGGAGTTGTAAAAATGGAGTATGTCCACTATCATCCTGTTGATGACCTTTGTTTGGCCATCAGTTTGGGGATGGAATGCACTGGATTGAGTGAGCTTGGTGTCCAATAGCATCCAATGTTTTGACCAGAATGTGCTCATGAACCTTGATATCTCGATTTGATATAATGGTTTGTGAGATCCCAAATGTACCCACACTCATTCAAAGAATAATTTAGCAGTGTCCTCTGCTGTGATACTCTTATTGTGGGATGCCAATATAACCATATTAGAAAATATGTGCATGACCAAAAATACATAGTCATTGCCATGATTGGTATAAGGGTGGAAAGACATATAGTCCATGGATATGGATTCCTAGCACTAGTTGGGAGTAGGCATAGGAGTGTCTTTATGGTTGGCTTGGCAATGGAATAGGTAGTACAGGACCTGATATCATTTGACACATCCTATTGGAGTTTTTTCCAATAAAAACACTTTTTTCGTATCACCACAATTTTCTCCACACCAAACTGTCATTTTACTTGACTGTAGTGAGCCATCCAAATCAGCTTGGAAAAATTTCTTGAAGGAACAAAAAGGTGGCTCGGGTAGTGTAATAATGTGTCCTGGAGGTGGAAATTTGGAACTTGCTTGCCATCCACAAGGATCTAGTATATCGCGGAAAATTTTGGATCATTTTGGTAGAGTTGCGTCCATCCAAAGGTCCCGTTGCCACAAGACTAGAGAACAATAGTACGTGCTGCAAATAGACACTGATTGAGGAAATCTACAACATGATTGGTGTTTCCCTTTTATTATTTAGTGTTTATAAGTGGAATTATTACAAATATGTAGACCACTTCTAATGCCAATTGTTTCACAACTTACCTTGTTCATGTATAAACTGAAGAGGTTGGTGATTTCTTTGGATGAACATCTCCTTCCCCAGAATGCAAATTTCCCATTTCCGACAATACTGCATGATAGAATACATTTCTTTATCATGGGTTTGGTACTTCCAAATTTTATCAGAAAATGTCTCACTATGATAGGCTACTAAATGATCTTGCTAGGTGAGGACTGCACCAATAACGTAGCCAGGGTAATATTGTTCTTTGACAATGTATCGGAAATGGTTTCAAGTGGGTGTGGCTATGAACAAATAGGGTTCCTCAACCCTTTTATCACAGTAATTTTCCCACTAGTCCTTAACATGGGGAGCAACCTTAAGTAGTGAAAAAGTAATCTTCTCCCTATCGAAGAAACTATGGAATGAAAAATAACCCTCTAGCATATTCAACCATTTATCTACAAAATTTGCATCTATTTAAAATTTGAATATAGGGATATCAAAGTTCACTTGTACATTGAAGGGGGAGTCACCTCTGTAGTTACTGCTCAATGAAGATGTGTTGTTAGTGGGAATCCACCGAAGGATCCAGGAAAAGTTGTCCATCATCTCGTTCCTTTGCCACACAAGGGATCCTTTGAGTAGAATTTTGATATGATATCCTACTCCCTTGTATTTCTTTTCTTCCACCATGGGAGTCCATAGGTGTCAATGGAAATGGTCTTGCAAGGGTTCAACCAATGTAAGTCCCAACTTCTTATACCTCGACCTCATTTGGGACATGCACAAAAAAATAGAGAAAGAGTAGACTGCTCTAATACCACTAATATAGATTTATGCTAGAATGAAATGAAAAACATATATAAATAGAAACACAGAGTATAATGAAAACAAAACTTTAATTCATTAATATCATAGTACTAAAAATTAAAACTTGAATAATGGAAATAAACTAGTTAGAGTGATGGTAGGTTCTCTCTAAGAAGTGATGTGGTGGCTACATGCCTTCTAAACTGTGTTAGAATGAGGATTAAAGGCATTTTTATCATTAATAAATAATGGGAAACCCTAAATATCCAAAAACCTAACCCTAGGAGATGGAGC
This sequence comes from Pinus albicaulis, assembly GCA_034641835.2. Lineage (NCBI taxonomy): Eukaryota > Viridiplantae > Streptophyta > Pinopsida > Pinales > Pinaceae > Pinus > Pinus albicaulis. The sequence continues at coordinate 1,450,858,536 of CM076580.1, forward strand.
ACCAAAAGCTTGTGGGCCTCATTGGGGTTAGTTGGAATGTCAACTTCTTGGGGTCATTAATTTTGTACATGATCTCTGTTTGACTATCATAATAGCTAGTTTCGAACATATCCAAGAAGAAGCTAAATAAATATGAATAAATAAAATCACACTTTTCTCATTTCTCTTTTTTCCAAAAAAACATCTTTTTGGTCCTCAAAACGAATGTGGATGTTTAGGACCTAAAAAAAATCCTAAAATAGTAATTTGTGCTACAATTAAGGAAACTGAAAGAAACAACAATTGGGGTCCAAGTGGAATAGGTATCCTTAGGAAGTACTGGTCCCCATTACGGGGAGTTCCTCCATGATATGGGGAATTTTTTTTTGAACTTGGCCCCTGGTGAGCCACTTGCCTTGGCACAAGAGTTGGCCAGATTTGATAATCCAATACATTTGGATATTTTGTTGGTGAGAGGTCTTGATCTGTGTGTCCATAATATGATCAGTTGTGACCTATTTCATGTGGTATTATTTGAGATTTGCTGGTATTAGATCTTCCACAATTTTAGATGTGTCCAATAATGGTGAAAAGTATCACCAAAGCTAGTCCACAGTGAACATTGGGTGCAGTCCAAGGAATGGGGGAATACTGAGCTCGAAATTGTTTTCACCCAAAACCTTGGTGATAGTGTAAGGCATATATTAGAGTGTTTGGATCTTCCTATGGGCTCTATCAAGGCGTTGTTTTTGCAAATGCAACCAAACTTTGTCACCCACCTACACATTATGTGGAACCTGATGTTGATCATGTCGCTGCTTGTACTTGGTAATGTACTTCTCCAAGATTTCATGAGCCTGCTAGTGGATGTGATGGATGATTTGAATAAACCTAATTTGTTTATCAGCATTAGACTGTACATGTGTGTATTTTGTATGTAAATTTGCATGGGGAATGACACCATAAATTAGACACAATGGTTGAAATCCAAGACCCACTTGAAAGGGATTGCGACCATTCAAGATATGGAGAACTTTGTTATAGTTGTGTTTCACAGAGTGAAGGCTGACATCCCTAGTTTTTAGATGCTTAGAGTTGTACATTAGGAGTATATACGTTATCATTGTGTTTATGACCTTTGTTTTGACATCACTTTGGGGATGAAATGTAGTCGAATTGGTGATCTTTATGTCCAATAGTGTCTAGAGGCTTAACCAAAATGTGCTTAGTAACTCGCTATCCTGATATGATATAATGATCTACGGGATCTGAAAATGTATCCAAACTCATTCAAAGAAGAGTTTAGAAATGTCTTCTATTGTGATACTCTTCTTGCAGGTCGCCAAAATATCCATCTTATAAAAATTTTCCATGACCACAAATAAATAGTCATTACCATGCTTGGTATAAGGGAGGCCAAAAAATAGTCCATGGAGAGGGATTCCCAGGGATGGCTAGGAATAGGTAGAGGAGTGTACAAGACTTACTTCTTAATGGTTGGATTGGTGATGGCATAGGAAGTGGAGGATCTTATATATTTTTCAACATCCACTACAAGAAAAAAGCACATTGGTGAGGGTCATGCTTGTGACGGACCTTTAAGGTCCGTCACCAATGTCACATATGGTGATCTTGTCATAGTTTTGGCCAATAAAAATACTTATGTAGTACAACCATAGTTTTCTCCATTAAAAAGTGTCGCGTGACCCGATTGTAGTGCGCCTTCAAAATCAGATTGGAATGCTCACTTGAAGGAACATAAAGGTAGCCTAGGTAGCATAATAATGCATCATGGAGGTGGAAATATAGAACTAATTTCCATCCGCTAGCATCTGATATGTGGTGGAAAACTCTGGATAATCTATGTATAGTTATGGCCACAAGAGTTGAGAACAATAGTTAGTGATCCAACTAGGGGCCGATTGAGGAAATATGCAACATTATTGGTGTTTACCTTTTTGTATCTAATGTTCAATTATAATTGTTGCAAATATGTGTATGTTTTAACCCTGAACAGAAATTATCTACACACAAATCTTATAACAGAAAATAAACAATAGCGAGAGCGTAAAACATAAAACAGATAAACACAAATATTTTCCCTTGGATCCAAAATCGGGACGACTAGCTTGATTTTTCATTATATTCCTTTTAGTGCTACAACACATATATATACATGTCGAAGCATACATAAACCCCAATCCATTAACCCTGGATTAGAACATACTTAGTAGTTCCCTTGATCGGATCTACAAAATACCGGGGGTTGAAAACCATCGTACCCCAAAACCATGTGCAAACTCATGCACAAAACATGGGTGGTAGTGCTGTGAGCGGGTACGCAAAAAATTCGTTGTGGTGTTGCCCGGAACTGTGGGGGGGCTGCTTTGCCCCCTCTGTGACCCCCTTCTTCACGCCCGGCTTCTTGTCCTGACACGTTAGACTAGTCATGGAAAGAATATAACACATACCCAACATTCTCCCACTTGTTGTTTTCCTTCCACAGGGGGCCACAGGAGGGCTTAGTCATTGAGCCAATTCTTCAACACCCATTGTTTCTCTACACCAAGAGAACTTCTGAGTGCTCACAGACTTCGTCAATGCATCTGCAACATTCTTCAAAGTGTCCACCTTTACCAGCAACACCCTTTTAGCCTCAACCATATCTCTAACAAAGTGATATTGAACATCAATGTGCTTTGTCTTTGAATGATAAGCAGGGTTCTTAGCCAAGAAAATTGCACTTTGGCTATCACAGTCTATCCTTATAGCTTGTTGTACCAACCCCATACTTGAACACAATCTCTGCAACCAAAATGCTTCCTTGCTTGCATGAGTGGCTACTATGTATTCTGCCTCTGTAGTTGAAAGCGCCACTACAGACTGTCTTTTACTCATCCAACTGACTGCACCTCCAAATAGGCTAAACACATACCCACTTGTAGATCTTCTTTGGTCCAGATCTCCAGCCCAGTATGCATCAACAAAACCATGAATGTCCAACATTATTTCCAATCCTTGTCTTCCCTGGTAGCACAAGCCATAATCACTAGTGCCACATAAATATCTGAAAACCCGCTTCACTGCTGTCCAATGCTCCTTCCCTGGGTTTGACATAAACCTGCTCAATACTCCCACTGCATGTGCAATGTCTGGTCTAGTACAAACCATTGCATATATCAGGCTACCCACTGCACTCGCATATGGAACACGGGACATATCCTCCTCTTCTTCTTAAACACCCATTTGCTCCCGATGGGCTTCCTTCCAGCCGGAAACTCCACCAAATCCCATGCCTCATTTTTATGCAAGGATACCATTTCATCAACCATGACCTCCTTCCAAAGTTTTCCATCCTCTAAATCTACTGCCTCCATGACAGTTCTGGGATCATCATCAATTATAGTTAAGGAAAAACCTGAACAGAAAGTGGATGGATTATACCTTTCTGGTTGCCTTCTTTCCTGAATTGATCTTCTCAAAGCTGGGGTTTGTGGTTCTTCCTCTTCTGAATCTTCTTCTCCTTTAGCTCAAACTCTATCTTCTCAGGTTCCTTTGGTATGATTTCATGTTTAACAACATCTTTCACCTCTCGGAGGGTAGCATCTCGGCAGGGAAAATTTAAAGATGATATTTTGAAGTTTAAAAAATTGGCAAATCTCACTAGTCCCTAATGTGAAAATATAAAATATTTAATTGTATTTGTAAAATTATCAAATTTATAATGATATTATATATATTGTCTATATAATTTTGGTGATTGTAAGGTAAAAAATAATTTTATATTGCGTTGGAGTGAATCACGTTTGTAAAGCGGAAATTGGCGAATCATTTTTTTGGAAAAACCATGGAAAATTAGCCCACTTTCGAATATTAGCCCTAAAATTTTCCATGATCTGGAGTTGTACACAACCTTCCTTGTTTCTGGGTTCCAAAGCTTGTAACCCTTTAAACCATCCTTATACCCAATAAAGATGCACCTTTCAGATTTATTATCCAACTTGGTCCTTTTCTCCTTTGGAACATGTACATATGCATCACATCCAAATACCCTTATATGTGAAAGAGAGGGTTTATTACCAGTCCATACCTCATGTGGAGTCTTATCCTCCAATGTTGATGAAGGTGATCTATTAAATAAGTAACATGCAGTCTCCACTGCCTCTGCGTAGAATTCTTGTCCTAACCCGATACCACTGAGCATGCTTCTTGCCTTTTCCATCAGTGTTCTGTTCATTCTTTCTGCAACTCTATTTTTATGAGGTGTGTATGGAGTAGTCTTCTACTGTGCTATACCACACTTCTTACAGAACTCTTCAAATTCCTTCTTGCAGAACTCCCCACCATTATCTGTCCTCAATGCCTTTATCTTCTTCTCTGTCTGGTTTTCCACCAGAGCCTTAAATTCTTTAAATTTGTCAAAGACTTCAAATTTCTTCCTCAAGAAATATATCCATGTATTCCTTGAGAAGTCATCTATGAATGAAACATAGTACACAAAATTTCCCAGTGATGGAACTGACACAGGTCCAAACACATCACTGTGCACAAGTTCTAATATCTTGTTCGCCCTCTTAGCACCAGAAGGAAAACTCACCCGATTCTGCTTCCCATATACACAATGTTCACAGAAATCGAAATCCGGAGAGAAATTAGACATACCTTCTACCATACCATTTCTATGCAGTATCCGAAGGCCCTTCTCTCCAATATGTCCAAGCCTTTGATGCCATAGCATGGTCTTTTCTCCAGAGACAGCTAGGCTTTCCGTCCCACTTTCAGGAACCATAGAACTGTTACACCCATCAATAACAGTACTACCTTGTAGCTTGTACAAAGTTCCAGTCCGAACTCCCCGCATTAATACCAGTGCTCCCCGAACCATCTTGCAGGCATCTTTCTCGAACACTGTTTTTACACCTGCATCATCCATCTTGCTTACAGAAATCAGATTTCTGGCCAATGCAGGAATATGCAAAACACCAAGAAGTGTTCTAATCCTTCCACCTTGTAGCTTCGGCTTGACCTTTCCACATTCGACGATTCTGGCCTTCCTATCATCCCCTAGGAATACATCACCACCATCATATTTCTCATACTCGCAGAACCATTCCCTATGGGGAGTGAAGTGAAAGGATGCACCTGAGTCAATCAACCATGACTCATGATCTACATGTGTATTTGAAGAAGAAGCCAAATACACATCCCCACCTTCATCCGAGGTGGTTTTTGCCTTTGTAGAAGGAACATCATCAGATCCCTTTCATTTCTCAGGAGCTTTATATTTTCACTCCTTTTTGTAGTGCCCTTCCTTTCTTCATTTCCAGCATACGTTTACAAACTTTCCAGGAGATTTAGATCTCCCTCTAGATTTGGATCTCCCACTCAAAACCTTATTCTTGTTTATGTTTTGGGACCTTCCTCGTATAGATAAGGCATCTCCATTTTTACCCTCCATATTTCTCCGTCTTATTTCCTCCGACAGTAAGGCTGAGACAATGTCATCAAAATTCAAGGTAGTTGTATTGCTGCCTATTGCAACAACCAGACTGTCCCACGAATCTGGTAGAGAACACAAAAAATTGATACACTTATCTTCATCTGAGATTTTAATATCAACAGATGAAAACTGAATTACCACAGTATTGAAGGTGTTCAGATGCTCTTTCACCAAGTCTCCATCCGTAATCCTCAAGTTATACAGTGTTTTCCACAGGAACAACTTATTCACCAAAGACTTAGATTGGTACAAAGTCCCAAGTTTTTCCCACAAATTCTTCGCCGTATATTCCCTAGATACATTCAATGATACTGAATTTGAGACACACAACCATATTGTGCTCTTAGCCTTCTGATCCAGTTTATTCCAGTCTTCATTTGACATTGTCGTTGGTTTAGTACCTGGATCTACCGCGATCCACTGATCTTTATCCACCAGCAGATACTCCATCTTGAGCTTCCACAACTCAAAACTCTGACCATTAAATTTCTCGATCTCTATATTTCCACCACTCACCATCTTATTTCACCGTAAGAATCGATCCCACAGATCTCCCACTGAACAGGGTCTACCTCAGGCCCAAGAAAAAAACCTTCAGCAGCAAAGGCGTCCCCTTGAAGCTAAAACAACTCTGATACCAAATGTAGGTTTTAACCCTGAATAGAAATTATCTACACACGAATCTTATAACAAAAAATAAGCAATAGCGAGAGCATAAAACATAAAATAGATAAACACAGAGATTTTCCCTTGGATCCCAAATTGGGACGACCAGCTTGATTTTTCATTATATTCCTTTTAGTGTTACAACACATATATATACTTGCCGAAGCATACATAAACCCCAATCCATTAACCCTGGATTAGAACATAATCATAGTTCCCTTGACTGGATCTACAAAATACCAGGGATCGAAAACCATTATACCCCAAAACCATGTGCAAACTCATGCACAAAACATGGGTGGGTCCACCTATGAGTGGGTCCGCACACCAAAAAAAAATTCTCCGGGGCACTGCCGCCCCCCCTGTGACCCCCCTATTGCACCCGACGCAACGTACATCGCATGGGACTAGTCGTGGAAAGAATATAACACATACCCAAAAATATTTAGATAACATATGATTGTGATTTGTTTGAAACTTCACCTATGTTTATGTAAATTGAAGAGGCCGGTGATTAGTCTGGATGACCGTCTCCTTCCCTAAAATTTAATGTTTCCATTTTAAGAAATCCTTAAGGATAGAATACATTTCTTTATCAAAGGTGGGGTACTTCTGAACTATATTGGAAAGTGTCTCACTATGATAGGCCACTAGATGCTCATGCTAACTGAAGACTGCATCGATAACTTAGTCAGAAGTGTCTGTTTCAATTTCAAATGGATGAAAAAACGTTGGAAATTTGAGTACAAGTGTAGAGAAGAGGCGATACTTCAACTTAGAAAATTCCTTCTCTCAGGACTCAGATTCAGAAAAAATTTCTTCCTCTCCACAGTTGGTAATAGGACTCAAAGACCAAGTGATATGGGAGAATCCTAACATAAACCTTTGATAAAAAATTTCAAGGCCCATAAAGCTGTGAAACTCTATTAGACTCTTCAGGGTTGGCTAATCCCGAATGACTTGGATATTATCCATATACACATGCACCCCTTGCTCATCACTGATGTAACCCCGATATTGGACCTAGTTCATGCAAGAGGTGCATTTCTCCAAGTTGGCACATAGTTTGTGCTTACACGGGATTTGAAGGACCTACCAAATGTGTTGCAAGTTCTCTTACCAACTCTTGTTGAAGACGAGGATTTCATCTAGATAAAAAATCATGAACAAGTAGGTGAAGGGACACAAGATGTCATCCATCAACCTCATAAAATTAGTAAGGGAATTTGATAACCTGAAGGGCATGACCAACCATTCAAAAATGCCTTAATTGGATTTGAAGGAAGTATTCCATACATATGTGGGCTCTATTGCAACTTGTATATAGCTAGACTTCAGGTTGATCTTGCTGAAACACTTGACCCCCTTGAGCTCATCCAAAATGTCATAAATCCGCGAGACTAGATACCTATTACTTACACTGATTTTATTTAGTGTCTAATAATCAATGTAGAGCCTCCAAATCTCATTCTTCTTCTGTACAAGTACAATTAGACTCCCACAGGTTGAGGAAATTGGTTGGATGTGCCCTTTTTGTAGCAACGTCTGGGTCTACCACTTTATATATTCATTTTATATAATGGAGCAGTGGTATATCATCCCATTGAGTGTAGGTTCTTCGAGAGTCAGATCGATCGAATTATTTAACTAACAGTGAAAGGGTACCCTTGTGGGTGAGGAGAAGATGTCCTTGTATTATTCCACAACCTTATCCACCTGTTTTTGATACATGGAGGAACCCTTCCCCGAGGCCATGTATGTGGCCACTGTCTTCCCATTACTTTGAGATATAATCAGAAATAAAGAAAAAAAATCATGGCCTAAAAGATGATCTTTCTACATTATTTAGTATATATCAAAGAGAATGGGGTAGGTCGGGCTACCTCCATTATCATATATAACTGATTACCTAAATTAATAATAAAAATTCAATGGATACACTCATACAAAACATGACACTTCCACAAGTATGGGTGGCATAATAATACATAAAAAACTTAAATAGGAGAAATGTCATACAATATCTCATCTGTAAAGGGTTTGAAGTTGTAGGGAAGGCAACATTACTGGTTGACATGGAGATCTTGTCCTTGGTGGAGCCACCAATTTGTATATTGTTACGGGTGTGGTGTGGTGATCAGGCCCAAATTCTTAATGAATTATACTAAGATGAGGTTCTTTTTTCTCTCAATGTTGACAACCAACTGCAACAATGACCCCTTCACCCACATTTGTGAGTGGAAGAGACACTCCCCTTCCTCTAGGTGTTTAGGCTCAATATTCTAGACCTTGATGGTGAGAATGGTGGTGCTGGGATCTACATCAATAATCTTCTTCCCTTTTTCGTTCCCCTTTTCAGGGCCTGAATTCAAGTTGGAACATGAATATGTCTTCGAAGCCTTCAACTCGGCCACTAGTGATTATTTGGCATGACAATCACTTGTGTTGTGAGTGCGTCTCTTAGGGAACTCACACCACTTTCTTGTGTCCTTCTTCATCTATGTGGTTTTGTTATTTTTTTGTGGCTTTTATGGGTTTGCCTGGTTGACCCCGCTATGGGTTTTCCCTTTGTTATGTGGTTTTGGGGGGACCTTTTCCCTACTTTAGATTCACAGATCCAAAGCCTTGCTTCTTCTATATAATTTTTTGTTCAATCTTGGAAACATATCAGTATGCTACACCAAGTGAGGGGATATATAGGAACTCTATTTCTTCCTGAATGTATTTGTGTAGACAACCATGGTACTTTAGCACTAGATGTCACTCAGAGTCTTTTATAACCAATTTTTTTCATAAAGTATGAAAATATTTGTGAGCTCATGGACATCTTGGTCCCTTTGCTATCATAGTGTGTTCAATTGTATGTATTTTTCCTCATAGCTCCCGCTGGGGTGATATTATTCTTTGATAATGTCTCAAAAAGAGTTCCAAGTGGATGCTTCTATGAAAACAGAGGGTTCCTCAACCATTTTCTCACAATAAGTTTCCCACCATTCCTTAACAGGAGGAGTGGCCTTAAGTAGTGCAAACGTAATATTCTTCCTATTGGAGAAACTATGGACTAAAAAATAACCCTGTCACAGATTCAACCATTTATTTTCAACATTTCTGTCTATTTTACATTTGAATATATGGATATCAAAGTTCATTTTTTCCTTGAAGGGGACGATGCCTCTAAAGTGATTTCTCTATGAAGATGTGACGCTGGTGGGAATCCATTGAAGGATATGGATAAAGTTTTACATCCTCTTGTTCCTTTGTGGCTAGAGGGATTCTTTGAGCAATAGTTTCATAGGATCTCCTAATCCAAAATATTTCTTTTATTTTTCCATGGGAGGTCGTCAGCATTGACGAGGAAGGTCTTGTAAGGGTTCAACGAGTTCAAGTCACAACTCCTTATACCCTAAACTCATTGGGGACATGCACAAAAAAAAGAGAAAGATCAGACCTCTTTCTGAATTTATCCAGGAACAAAATGAAATACATATATAAATAGAAAGGAAGATTACATTAAAAGATAAACTTTAATTCATTAATAACAGAGTACTAAAAATTGTTACATGCATAAAGGAAATAAACTAGTTCGGTCGATGGTAGCTTATATGTGAGAAAAAATGTGGTGGCTACATGCCTTCGGTATTATTTTACAATGAGGCTTAGAGGAATTTTTATCATTAAGAAATAATGGGAACAAACTAAACATCCATAAACCTAACCCTAGGAGTTGAAGCGTCAAAAGATTGTTGGACCCGTTAGGGTTAGTTGGAATGTTAACTTCCCAGGGTCGTAACTTTTGGATATGATCTCCATTTGACTATCATAGTACCTCATTTCAAAGATCTCCAAGAATAGGTTGAAGAAATGCTAGAGAGTTATACCAACACATTTCTCGTCTCTCTATTTTCCTAAAAAAATGTATTTTAGGACCTCAAAGTAGCTCCATAAGTTTAGGACCCAAGAAATTACCCAAAATAGTAAGCTATGCTAGGAGATTTAAAGAATTAATGATGGGGGTCCAAGTGGAATAGGAGGGTGGCCACCAATATCCATTTGGATCAATAGTACCACATATCATCAGCAAAATGGACTCATTGAGACAACAAATAGAACCATATTTGAGTGTGTTAAAAGCATAACTAAAAATAAAAATATTATTAATGGATTTTGGGTCAAAGAAATAAGTACTATTGTATATCTAAAAAATCTAAGTCCTACCAAAATATTATAATACAAAACTCCTTTTGAAGAACTTTATTGCTATAAATAAGTAGTAATTCATTTAGGAAGATAGGATAATATTTTTTGTGAGGGAAATAAAATGCATATTTATTGGTTATTGTACTGATTACAAATATTATAAAATTTGTGACCCCAATAATTTTTGCAAGTAGAGATGTATTATTTCACGAACATGCAAATGAATGTAAAAATTAAAATAGTCGTGATGTATGGAATCCTCTCAAAGACATTGATGAAAGTGCTAAAGAAAAATAAGATGTTGAGTGATCTTGATATACAAAGGAATTAAATGAAATACAAATATGAACAAAAAAACAGACATACAATGAAAACATAACTCCAATTGATTAATAATAAAGTACTGGAAACCTGTTACAAGAAGAATGGAAACAAAGTAGCTCAGGAGATGGTAGCTTATCTTTGAGAAGAGGTGGCCACTACATGCATCTGAATTATGTTATAATGAAGCTCAAAAGGCCTATTTATCATTGGGAAACAATTAAAATCCCTAAATATCAAAATAAATAACCATAGGAGATGAAGCGCCAAATTTGTGGGCCTCGTTGGGGCAAATTGGTACATCAACTTCAGAGGGTTGTAACTTTGGCATATGATATTCATTTTATGTACAGGATACCTTGATAGAAATATATATTCAAGGAATAATTTTTTTAACTACAAACATTAGTTTAGGGATGTCATTATAATTTGTTCTAAAAAACGTTATTTAGGGCCTCGACACCACTCTGGAAGTTCAGGACCCCAAAAAATACCAAAAATAGTAAATTGTGCTATAGTTAAGGAAACTTAAAGAAACAATTGTGGGGGTATGAGTGGAATAGGCGTCTAGACATGAATATCCACGTGGATTATTCCTCCCCCTTAGGAAGTGATGGTCCCCATTTCATTGAGTGCCTCCATGAGATGGGGAAACTTCTACTGAACTTGGTCCCTAGTGAGCCACTTTCCTTGGCGCAGGAGTTGGACAACTTTTACAACCCGATATAGTTGGCTCTTCTGTTCGCAAGTGTTCTTGATTTGTGTGTCCATGATCTGATTATTTGTGGCCCATTCCATGAAACCTGTATTTAAATCTATTGTTGTGAGTTGTTCTACAATGTCTGATGTGTCCAGTAATGGTGGAAAGTATTGCTGAAGGTGGTCCACATTGAACACTAGGTGTAGACCAAGGAATGGGGGAATTATGAGCACAAAATCATTGTCTCCCACAACCTTGTTAATGGCGTAAGATCCATATTAGAGTGGTATGATATTCCAATGGGAAACGGTAAGGTTTTCTTTCTACAAATTAAACCAAACAATGTCACCCGCCAAAACATTTTGTGGCACTCGATGTTGATCATGTCACTACTTTTACTTAGCATTAGGCTTCTCCAATATGCCATGAACTTGTTGGTGGGTGTGTTTTGTGCATTCAATAACCCTGTTTCTTTATCATCCTCAGAATGTATATGTGTGGATTATGTTTGTGTAGTCACATGAGGCATGGAAACATCAACAGGAGTCAATGGTTGAAATCCCAGAACCACTTGAAAGGGGTTGCGACTAGTCAAGCTATGGAGAGCTCTGTTATAATTGTATTTCACATAGGGAAGGCTCTCATCCTAGGTTCGTGGATGCTTGGAGTTGTACATAAGGAGTATGTGAATTATCATCATGCTGATGACCTCTATCTAACCATCGGTCCTAGGGTGGAATGTATTTGACTTGGTGAGCTTGGTGTGCAATAGTTTCTAGAGGCTCAACCAAAATTTGCTTAGGAACCTGATATCCCAATATGATATAATAGTTGGTGGGATTTATAAATTCACCAACACTCTTCAATGAAGAGTTTGGTAGTGTCCTCTACTGTGATCCACGAGCAAAAATACATTGTCATTACCATGCTTGGTATAAGGGAGACTAGACAAATAATCCATGGATATGGATTCCCAAGGCTAGATGGGAGTATGTAGAGGAGTGTACAAGACTTGCTTCTTGATGGTTGGCTTGGCTATGGAATAGGTAGTGCAGGATCTAATATACTTTCCAACATCCCATTGGATTTATGGCGAATAAAAATACTTATGTAGTACAACCACAATTTTCTCTGCATCAAAGTGTCATGTCACCTTACTATAGTGTGCCTCCAAAATCAGCTTGGCACACTCGCATGAAGGAACACAAAGGTGGCACAAGTAGCATAATAATGCATCCTAGAAGTGGAAATTAGGAACTTTATTTCTATCCACGAAATTTTGATATGTGGCGGTGAACTCTAGATAATTTTTGAATAGTTTTTTCCATCTCGAGGTCTCATGGCCACAAGATTTGAGAAAAATAGTCAATGCTGCAACTGGGGGTCGACTAAGGAAATCTACAACATGATTGATGTTTCCCTTTTTGTATTTAATGTTCAAGTGGAATTGTTACATATATGTAGGCCACTTCTGATGAGGATTGTTCTGCAACTTTCCTTCTGAAAAGGCCAGTGATCAGTGTGGACGACTGTATCATTCCCTAGAATGTAATATTTCCATTACCAGTAAGCCGATATAATAGATTACATGTATTTATAATAGGTGGGGTACTTTCGAATTGTATCAAAAAGTGTCTCAATTTGATATTTCATTAGATGCCCATGTTGGGTGAGGATTGCACGAATAACATAGTCATAGGTGTCTATCTCAATATCAAATGGATGCTACAATTCCAAAATGTGAGAAAAGGTACTGTTGTGTAACCAGCTCCAAAAATAGAAGAAAAGAGATATCAACGCCTTAGAAATGAGCCACTTTGAGGGGGAAACCTCCAATACATTACATAAATGAACAATTCTTGGATGATACAATTTACAAAACCTCGTATCTATATATAGGATTCCATGGGGCCATAATGTAATCCTAATGGGCCACAATGTAATCCTAGCCAACCTAACAATAATAATTTAAGGGCACAATAATAACAAAATGGGGGTTACAAGGGTATAATAATAACAATAAGGGGGTTACACTAACAACAATAAGGGACTATACTAGTAATATAGGGACCTAACATGCCCCTCTCCTTCAAAAAAGTGTTGTCCTCAACTCTTGAGTAGCTCTGGGTTCTTCTGTATAAAATTCTCATCCTCCCATGTAAAATCTTCAGTGGGTAAGTTCTTCCACTTGATGAGATACTCTGAAATTGATCGATTCCGTAGTTGTCGAGTTCTTATTTTCGTGACCGCTTTAGGTTCCAATATGATTTTTCCTTCCTCATCAATTTTTGGCAATATTTTTTGAACTCGAATATTTTCACCTATAACCTTCTTTAAGCATGAAACATGGAAAACTAGATGTACTCGCGAAGAAGCAAGAAGCTCCAATTTGTATGCCATAGTACCAATCTTTTGCAACACCTTGTAAGGACCATAGTACTTTGGTGATAATTTATTATCCTTCTTAGCTTGCTTGAGGGACATTTGTTTGTATGGTTGTAGCCGTAAAAATACCCAATCTCCTACATCAAAACTTCTCTCACTACGATGTTGATCTTCATGTTGTTTCATTTGATTTTGTGCCAAATTCAAGTTATCCTTTAAGAGTTAGAGAACTTCTTGCTGATGCTCGATGTGATCTTCCACTGCTTGAACCTTCAAATTTTCCCTTAAATATGATGTGATGGATGGTGGATGATATCCATAAAGTGCCATAAATGGGGTCATTTTTGCTGCAGTATGGAAGGAAGTGTTATACCACCATTCAGCAAGAGGTAACCACTTGACCCATTGTGTTTGTTTATCGGATACAAAACAACGAAGATATCCTTCCAAACATTTATTTACGATCTCAGTTTGACCATCAGATTGAGGATGATAAGATGAGCTATGAGCTAATTGAGTACCCAAACAAGAAAATAACTCCATCAAAAAATTTCCAGTAAAAATGGGATCTCTGTCGCTCACAATAACCCTTGGGCTTCCATGTAGCTTTTGAATTCTGTCCATAAATGTAGTAGCAACTGTACTTGCTTTAAATGGATGAGATAATGCACAAAAGTGTGCATACTTGGTAAGTCTATAAACTACCACCATGATGATACTCTTTCCTTCGGACATAGGTAAACCAGTGATAAAATCCATTGAAATCTCCTCCCAACGTTGACTTGGAACGGATAAAAGTTGTAGAAGTCCCGGGGTCTTAATTGTTTCCCCTTTATTCTGCTGGAAAACCAAACATTCCGCCACAAAATTTTGAATATCAGATTTAAGGCCATCCCAAAAAAATTATTTCTTCACCCTGTGGTAAGTTTTTAAAAATCCTGAGTGTCCTCCTAAAGGAGAAGTTTGCAATTCCAGAAGAATCTTTTGTTTTAGTTGGGAATTCTTACAAAGATATAAGCGATCTTTGTACCATAAGGAATCATTTTTCCAACTAAATGTATCAGATGTACTAGGATCTTGCTGCAACTTTTGAATGAGTGTCCATACATCTTTGTCTTTCTTCCATTCATCTCTTGCTTCGGTTATCCAATCTGGTTGGATAATAGAAATGGCACAAAGAAATGCTTCCACCTCTTCATTCTTTCTTGAGAGTGCATCTGCAACAACATTAAGCTTTCCTTTTTTGTAGATTATTTCAAAGTCATAACCAACATCTTTGTGACCCATTTTTGCTGCTCTTCTGAAGATAGTCTTTGTTCCAAAAAGTGTTTAAGACTATCATGATCATTTTTTACCTTGAAGTGTCTTCCCATTAGGTAAGTTCGCCATTTCTTTAGTGCATGTAGTATTGCTAACATTTCCTTCTCATAAATAGGTTTCCGTAAATACTTTCCTTTGATTGGACGAATTTCAAAAGCAATGGGTCTTCCTTCCTGCATTAAAACTGCACCAATTCCATTTCCTGAGGCATCACGTTCCACAATAAAGGTTTTTGTGAAGTCTGGCGTAGCTAAGACCGGTGCTAGGCACATTGCCTCTTTAAGATGTTCAAAGGCCTTAGTTGCTTCAGGAGTCCATGAAAATGCATCTTTCTTCAATAATGTTGTTAGAGGTGCTGCTATTCTCCCATAATTCTTAACAAACTTGCGATAATACCCTGTTAACCCGATAAATCCTCGCAACTGCTTTATGGTTGTGGGGAATTTCCATTCCTTAATGGCTTTAATTTTGTTAGGGTCTACTTTAACACCCTTGTGAGATACAATATGACCCAGATATTCCACCTCTTGTACTCCAAAGAAACATTTGGATGATTTTGCATATAATTATTTCTCCTGCAATAGTTTGAGCACCCTGTCAACATGTTCAACATGATCCTTCCAAGACCTGCTGTAGATTAGTATATCATCAAAAAATACTAGCACAAATTTTCTAAGGAAGGGTTTGAAAATGGAATTCATCAACCCTTGAAATGTAGAAGGTGCATTAGTAAGGCAAAAAGGCATGACCAAAAATTCATAATGACCCTCATGAGTTCGAAATGCTGTTTTTAGAATATCTTCAGTCTTCATTCTAATTTGATGATATCCTGAACGAAGATCCAACTTGGTAAAATAAATTACTCCCTGTAATTCATCCAATAATTCATTAATCAAAGGAATGGGAAATTTGTCTTTAATGGTGAGCTTATTGAGCTCCCTGTTAGGTCTCTGTAATAAGCAAGATTGGCAAAAGTCCGATCACAAAGTTAACATCATTTCAACCAACATTGGGATTCTAGGATCTAGCCCTCCTGAATTCGGAGAGGGATCTCTCCAATATGTACAAAGATGGATATTGTCTTTGAAGTTTGAGAATATGATATTAGGCTAGTTATGAAGTCCAAGGGTTTTTTTTTGTTTTTGAAAGATTGGGCATGATTTTCTGTTTGAGGTGGAAATATCTATATGTAAAGAGTTTCAAAGGTGAGAAGTTGCAAGCAAATAGAACAGCCTAGGATAATAGATAGATATAACGCTGGTTTTTAGTCCATTGGGCTATGGAGTCATATCTGGGCTTTAATTGAACAACAACATCAAGTGTGATCCAAGGGGCAAGTCATCTGTACCACTAGATTATTGAGTTTAAGATGATGGAATGGAAACATTAAAGTGTTGGAGGGGTGGAAACTGATAATAATTTCTCAGAGGATTTATAGTCAGTCCAAATAAGAAAAGCCTCTTAAGTAACTGTTTGAAACCAACCAAGGATAGGGCTAACCATAAACTTCTTGGGAAAGTTTGTATTAAAGCAGATTAATTGACAAACAATCCAGTAATCCACATAATTACCTTCAGAAAGTATGAAAACATATAAGAGAAACAAAGTGAAACTTAAGATCAGATAACGTACTTTTAAACCTAGTCTGCTTTTAGTTAACACCAAGGGAAACTTTCAGAATCTGCTTTTGGAGAAAAGAATCTAGGAATCAGGGCAAACCATATCTTCGCTAGTCTAACTTTAATAGCAAATAATGGAAATCACATTCAAGAACAATGTTTTAAGCAAACAGAAGGACGAGGGAACGCCAACATTCCTAACTATTTAAGGAGTATTAAATCATTCTTAAATAGACAAATCTGAAGAAAACATTAAGATAAAGATTTCTCAGCCAGAGAAGGTTACTGATATACAGTAGATCCTAACCCTGTTTAAACTGTTCTTTATAGCAGAACACGAACAATATGACATACATGAAAGGAAAACAATTTAACAAAGAAAGAAGCACTTCACCAGTGATATAGACCAGGATCCCAAAGAACAGCTTTTATATTGATGTCAAAACAGTTACAATCTTGAAGACCAATGTTTCAGCTAGGCAATCATCTTCATTATTCAATCTAACTTATTTATCACAAGCAGAGCTCCAAGGGCCAGTGAACACTATTTACAAACAGAAGTCTCCAGCTCAAATACTATACGATGCTCAGCAAATACATAGCAACCAACCAACCCCTCACTCATCTTCTACTGAAGTATTTATAGAAAGATGAGGTGGGATCTGATGAAAAGATCTCAAAAACCAATTAATACAGATATTAATGTCTTCTTGGCCTTTGAGGGGCTCAATCGAAGAAACTATACAGGTGTTCCACTGTATTAAATGATTTACACTCATGAATTTAGCTCGGTGGGAGCTTTGTTTGACATTTGAGGCTCTGTGTACTATTAGGGTTACTCTGCAAACATTCTGTCATTAAATCTGAGGCAGAAGTAACTGCTTTGGCTGTTTCGAGGAAAAAAATATGATCTTGTTCAATAAGTTCGGCCTCTGATTTAGTGTTTTGAGACAATAGGTGGCACTGCGGTAGTTGAGGAATCAATTCGCCTCAGATATGGCGGTGCAGACAATATGTCTGATAAACACTTTAAGGTTTTCTCTCTAAACTTTGTTTTGAGTCGGGGATTAGGCTTTTGATAACTGTCTTAGTCGTAATCGCCACTCGTTTTTCCATTAATCCTCTGCTTCTGGTTCGTTTTCTAATTTTCAGTGATTTGATACTCTTTTTCTGTGATTTCTTTGATGTTTCCAGGTTTTACATGGGCGCGTAGCAGTGAAGGCTCATGAAACCTCGTTGACAGTATAAATTTACACCCTGCGGGAAATCTCTCCGGTGAATTCGAAAGGCAGAGGATCGTCATCCTTGCCCCATGAATTTTTTCCAGTTAATCAAGAAAAAACCTTAAACCTCCACAAATCAAAAAAAATGAGGAAATCCTGCGATTATATGGGTCAATCTGCATCGGAGGGCGTGTGGAGGAGTGGGGAAATCTGAGCCATTGATCACGCTATGATCAACCGTCGGGCATGATTTGGAAAGTCAAAGCAGAGAATAGTTGACTGGGGGATGGAATCAGGCGATCGAATGTGGACCGTCGATCTGCAGAGATCGACGGGGGAGATTGATTTTTAGACGCATCGGAGTTCATCTAAATCACACACAACTTGGTTAAAGATCAGACGACTTCCACGAATGCCAGCCATTAGATGCGAGGGATCAGATGGAATGCATTGTCGTTGATTAAAATTTGAATGGCTATGGTCGATAGCAGCCGGGGGGGGGGGAAATTTAAACGGTGGTTTTGAAAAAGGTACGGGGACGCGTGGCAGCTAGCGTATGGAATCGCTGGGCAACCGGGGAAAACCGTCCTTCGCACGAAGGCGGTGCGGAAAAAACCAAGCGGTTTCGAGAAGTGACGTAATGCTGGGGGGTCCACACGATAAGTCTTGTGCCGCGCCGTCCGATCTATGGAGCAGATCGATGGTCAAAATTGTTTTTAAAGTCATATGGGCGGAAAACCTTTGAAATTTGATTTAAATTTAATTTTCACAGTTTACAAAGGTTTTGGTGCTTCGGGTGGAGAAAATTAAAAAAGGATAAGCACCCGAGGGTTGTAGCATTTTGGGTCTGGCACTTGGGCGCATGGAGGAAAAGGGGTAGAGGGCTTAACCTGAAGGGCTTAAGTCCAGCGGATATAAAATATGCATTTTCTGGGGTTTTCAATGGTTTTTCAAGGAAATGAAGGCTTTCGATAAGGTCAAGAAGGGGTCTTAGACCTTATGAGATGGGTTTTGATGAGGGGAGAAGGGAGAATCATGAAATTAAGAGGCTTTCATGGGAGATGGAGAAAATAGAAAAGAAGTTTAGCTTAAGGGGGAAAGAGGGGGAAAAGGGGTCCTTTGCAGCAGCATATGACTGTGGATTTTATAGGATTTCAGAGGCTTTTGAAGTGTGAAACAATAGTGAAGGGTTTGTATAGAGGGAAAAATGCAGGAGGCCTTACAGAGACTTCAAGAGCCAACAAGTTTTAATGGTAAAATTTTTTCCTTGGAGGCTCCCAAAATTTTTAGCCACCTTTTTGGTATAACAAAATATTATAGGTGGCTAACAGTGGCTCCACTTGGGGATGGTGCCTTCTTGAAGGCATCAAGAATTCAAACTTGGATTCTCTGGGAGGCTGACTTGTGCCTGATCCATTGGATTGCTCTTCTTTGCCGGATGATCTAGCTTTGCTCTGAAAAGTGACATTAGTCATAAAAAGAATGAACCTCATCAATACAATTCTCTACCTACCCAATCCTACTGATATAACATTTTTTCTTCATCAGAGTGCACTTGGATTGGCAAACTCTTTTTGCAACATTTTATTCTTTTGAAAGCATAAAAAATAATTTAATTATACTCCTTATTTCTCCCTGAACTCAGATTAAACAGTTGAGCTCAGATATTTCTCTACCTAATCTACTGTCTATTGGGATTAAGCTGTCCAACAGACTTTCATTCTCTAATTTCTACGACAGAAATTTAAAAACAGCCAAGTCAAGATTAAGCTGTTTGACTTGTTGTGATCTATGGCATAAAAACAAGCTGCACATAGATTATTATTTGTAGAAAAATAGAAATAAATTGGAAGTCTTAAGATCTGAAAATTTTGAAGCACTGCCTTCTCTTTTTACAGCTCTGTTTTTGACTTTCTTTGAGCTGTTCTTTCTCTTTCTTCGGTTCAGATTTTAAGTTAATTAGAACCATATTTCTACATCTTCTGACTCAGAATTTGAAACGGATTTGAGTCATATCTTTTTGAAACCTCTGGTTCAAATTTTGAGCTTGTTTGAACCTTCAATTTCTATCCTAATCTATCTACTGATAAGCCAAGATTGAACAGTTTGGCACATCAAATTCACTATCCTATCAGCAGTAAATTCAAAATATAATTAGTCAATTTTAGGCTATTTGACCAACTAGGAGTGTGTTTTGCAGGAGTGGCATTTGAGCTTGCACACTTTCAGATTTTTTTCTCTTTTTTGGCATGGGGCTTTGCCTTTCTTGTTTTCATTTCTGCCCTCTTTTCATTTTTTCTTTGTTTTTGTATTTTTTGATTTTTCATAACTTTGATTGCAATGGTGGATGGAATATTCATAATGGAAAAAGGTAAAAAGGCTTCGAATATAAAAATAATCAAGAGAAGTAATGTTTAAGCATTCTGCCATTGACAGGACCCCCAAACAGTTCAGTCCCATCCAGTTCTTGTAAGAAAAATGCATCATGACCAGCAACTGAATGAACAGAGTAAGGGCCAAGCCATAGGTTGTCAAATTTTCCATGCTTGCCCTTTTCTTCCCTCCTTGAGTCCCATTTTAAAACTTTGTCCCCAGTCTTGAAATTGCTGGCCTTTGTTCTTCTATCAAATATCTTCTTGATATTGTCTTGTTTCTACTATTCTTTGTTATACACTTCTTCTCTGATTTACTGAAGATGAATGGTCTGATTTATTCTTCTAGTCATGTCATTTTCTTCAGTCTGCAGTTCTTGAATCAACTTCATAACTGGTACAATAAGCTTGTACACTTTCCCCTGGGTTTCTATGGAGATTGTTGTAGTCAGCAAGAACCTGGAGAGGGTTTTTCCTCACTTCCCATTTGTTCAAGAATGTTTGATGGAAGCCTTGGAGATTGTTGATACTATGGGGGGCTAGGGCTTTAAACCATTTTCTCACTTCTCCCCCTAAAATTTGAGAAAATAATCTGATCTTGAAAGAATCATCATCAATTTCATTTATGTCAAAGTAGTCATTCATCTTGTCCACATGTTGTGATGCTGTTGTAGCATTGCTAGCATCATACAATGGGATTTTGGACTGATAGTCTTGTCGAAGATTGACTAATGGTACAGGAAGGACTAAGGGAGCATACCATGCTGCCATGATATGTGGTGGGGGTGGATTTACAAGAGGTGGAGTGGGATGAAGTGGGGTGGTTTTAATAGTGGATGTGGGGTGAGCAGATGTGGACGGAATAGTAGTAGATTGCTTAGCTGATCTTGGATGAGGGACACCTAAATTCAACAGAAAGTGTAAATCAGGAGGTGTTGTTTCTCTATTACCAAGATGTTCACTTGTTTCAGAGGATGGTAGTGGAGACTTAGAATCTAGTTGTTCTAACTCACCAAATGACCTAGTCCTGATCGGATTAGCTAAATCAGCGTGCGATTGTTGTAGAGCTGAAATATTTTCAAGAACCGATTTAGCTCTCAAGGGTGATCTGGAAACAGTTGATAATTTAATCTTAGGAGATTTCGAAAGGATACTTTCTGGGCCATCAACTATCTCAGGTGGGTTGGGGTCAGGATGGGCTCTGGTGTGGATCTTTCTAGAAGCCACTATGCTGTGTTTTTAGACCCAAATAAACCAGAAAAGTTCAACCAGATATGACAATCTTTGAGGGGTTAACTAATTTGCTTTGACAATTTTAATCCTACAGTCCACTAACTGGATTTGAATGATATTATAATGATAAGGGTTCTTCCCAGTGGAGTCTTAAGGTATGTTTAGGATTGTGGAGTCGCCAGATGGAAAGTTTAGAGTGTGTTTAAAGAAGTACACTTTCCACCATAGTGCTTGTGAGACATCCTTTTTCAAGGATATCTTGAAACACAAGAAACTCTAACCAGAGATTGACTGGGAGGGCACTCACCAGATATGTCACCTCTAAAAGAGGATGAGCTCTAGAGGCTGCCTGGCCCTTTCTAGACTCTGTCTAAGATTATAAGGTAAAACACATCAATGGGTAAATGATATGTAGGAGTAAGTGTTTTACTACCAATCTGAAATGTTTTTGGTATTTTCTGAGCTATTTTTTATTTTGTGGTTCCTAAGAATAAGCTACCTTTGCTTCAAAACTTAGCTACGGTTGTGAGACACAGACAGTCTACTCTTATGGCTAAGCTAGCTATTTTTCAAGGTTAGATAAAAGCTTATAAGAATCCTAGGGTTCACCTAGCTTGTCACTGATTCAAACAAGTTTCATCATGATTACCATTTCTTGGTAGTGCTTGGAAAGGCTGCTTTTACTCACCAGATTTTATAAGATTCTGGGTTCAATCCCCAGTTGAGTCGCCAGAAATGTTAGGTCTCTGTAATAAGCAAGATTGGCAAAATTCCGATCACAGAGTTAACATCATTTCAACCAACTTTGGGATTCTAGGATCTAGCCCTCCTGAATCCGGAGAGGGATCTCTCTAATATGTACAAAGATGGATATTGTCTTTGAGGTTTGAGAATATGATATTAGGCTAGTTATGAAGTCCAAGGGTTTTGTTTTGTTTTTGGAAGGTTAGGCATGATTTGCTGTTTAAGGCGGAAATATATCTATGCAAAAAGTTTCAAAGGTGAGAAGTTGCAAGCAAATAGAACAGCCTAGGATAACAGATAGATATAATGCTGGTTTTTAGTCCATTGGGCTATGGAGTCATATCTGGGCTTTAATTGAACAACAACATCAAGTGTGATCCAAGGGGCAAGTCATCTGTACCACTAGATTATTGAGTTTAAGATGATGGAATGGAAACATTAAAGTGTTGGAGGGGTGGAAACTGATAATAATTTCTCAGAGGATTTATAGTCAGTCCAAACAAGAAAAGCCTATTAAGTAACTATTTGAAACCAACCAAGGACAGGGCTAACCATAAAATTCTTGGGCAAGTTTGTATTAAAGCAGCTTAATTGACAAACAATCCAGTAATCCACATAATTACCTTCAGAAAGTATGAAAACATATAAGAGAAACAAAGTGAAACTTAAGATCAGATAAAGTACTTTTAAACCTAGTCTTCTTTTAGTTAACACCAAGGGAAACTTTCAAAATCTTCTTTTGGAGAAAAGAATCTAGGAATCAGGGCAAACCATATCTTCGCTAGTCTAACTTTAATAGCAAATAATGGAAATCACATTCAAGAACAATGTTTTAAGAAAACAGAAGGACGAGGGAACGCCAACATTCCTAACTATTTAAGCAGTATTGAATCATTCTTAAATAGACAAATCTGAAGAAAACATTAAGATAAAGATTTCTCAGCCAGAGAAGGTTACTGATATACAGTAGATCCTAACCCTGTTTAAACTGTTCTTTATAGCAGAACACGAACAATATGACATACATGAAAGGAAAAAAATTTAACAAAGAAAGAAGCACTTCACCAGTGATATAGACGAGGATCCCAAAGAACAACTTTTATATTGATGTCAAAACAGTTACAATCTCTAAGACCAATGTTTCAGTTCGGCAATCATCTTCACTATTCAACCTAACTTATTTATCACAAGCAGAGCTCCAAGGGCCAGTGAACACTATTTACAAACAGAAGTCTCCAGCCAAATACTATACGATGCTCAGCAAATACATAGCAACCAACCAACCCCTCACTCATCTTCTACTAAAGTATTTATAGAAAGATGAGGAGGTGGGATATGATGAAAAGATCTCAAAAACCAATTAATAAAGATATTAATGTCTTCTTGGCCTTTGAGGGGCTCAATCGAAGAAACTATACAGGTGTTCCACTGTATTAAATGATTTACACTCATGAATTTAGCTCGGTGGGAGCTTTTTTTGACATTTGAGGCTCTGCGTACTATTAGGGTTACTCTGCAAACATTCTGTCATTAAATCTGAGGTAGAAGTAACTTCTTTGGCAGTTTCAAGGCAAAAAATCTGATCTTGTTCAATAAGTTCGGCCTCTGATTGAGTGTTTTGAGACAATAGGTGGCACTGCGGTAGTTGAGGAATCAATTCACCTCAGATATGGCGGTGGAGACAATATGTCTGTTAAACACTTTTAGGTTTTCTCTCAAAACTATGTTTTGAGTCGGGGATTAGGCTTTTGATAACTGTATTAGCCGTAATCCCCACTCATTTGTCCATTAATCCTCTGCTTCTGGTTCGTTTTCTAATTTTCAGCGATCCGATACTCTTTTTCTGTGATTTCTTTGCTGTTTCCAGGTTTTACAGGGGCGCGTGGCAGCGAAGGCTCATGAAACCTCCTTGACAGTATAAATTTACACCCTACGGGAAATCTCTCCAGTGAATTCAAAAGGCAGAGGATCGTCATCCTTGCCCCATGAAATTTTTCTAGTTAATCAAGAAAAAACCTTAAACCTGCACAAATCAAACAAAATGAGGAAATCCTGCGATTATATGGGTCAATCTGCATCGGAGAGCATGCGGAGGAGTGGGGAAATCTGAGCCGTTGATCGCGCTGTGATCAACGATCGGGCGTGATTTGGAAAGTCAGAGCGGAGAATAGTTGACTGGGGGATGAAATCAGGCGATCGAATGTGGACCGTCGATCTGCAGAGATCGACGGGGGAGATTGATTTTTAGACGTGCCAGAGTTCAGCTAAATCACACACAAATTGGTTAAAGATCGGATGACTTCCACGAATGCCAGCCATTAGATGCGAGGGATCAGATCGGATGGCTGTCGTTGATTCCGCTGAATGACTATGGTCCGGGAAATAACGCGCGGGGGGAAGAATTTAAACGGTGGTTTTGAAAAGGGTACGGGGACGCGTGGTAGCCAGCGTATGGAATCATTGGGCAACCAGGGAAAACTATCCTTCGCACGAAGGCGGTGCGGAAAAAACCAAGCGGTTTCGAGAAGTGACGTAATGCTGGGGGGTCCACACGATAAGTCTCGTGCCGCGCCGTCCGATCTACGGAGCAGATCAACGGTCGAAATTGTTTTTAAAGTCATATGGGTGGAAAACCTTTGAAATTTGATTTAAATTTAATTTTCACAGTTTACAAAGGTTTTGGTGCTTCGGGCGGAGAAAATTAAAAAAGGATAAGCACCCGAGGGTTGTAGCATTTTGGGTCTGGCGCTTGGGCGCATGGAGGAAAAGGGGTAGAGGGCTTAACCTGAAGGGCTTAAGTCCAGCGGATAGAAAATATGCATTTTCTGGGGTTTTCAATGGTTTTTCAAGGAAATAAAGGCTTTCGATAAGGTCAAGAAGGGGTCTTAGACCTTATGAGATGGGTTTTGATGAGGGGAGAAGGGAGAATCATGAAATTAAGAGGCTTTCATGGGAGATGGAGAAAATAGAAAAGAAGTTTAGCTTAAGGGGGAAAGAGGGGGAAAAGGGGTCCTTTGCAGCAGCATATGACTATGGATTTTATAGGATTTTAGAGGCTTTTGAAGTGTGAAACAATAGTGAAGGGTTTTTATAGAGCGAAAAAGGCAGGAGGCCTTACAGAGACTTCAAGAGCCAACAATTTTTAATGGTAAAATTTGTTCCTTGGAGGCTCCCAAAATTTTTAGCCACCTTTTTGGTATAAAAAAATATTATAGGTGGCTAACACTCCCTATAATCCAGACACATTCACCATGATCCATCCTTCTTGTGTACCAATACTACAGGAGCAGAGAAAGAACTTTGACTATGTTGAATTATACCCGCCTCTAACATTTCTGCAATCATACGTTCAATTTCGCTCTTTTGGAAGTAAGGATATCTATAAGGCTTGATGTTTGGAGGAACACTTCCTGGAATCAAATGAATAGCATGATCATGATCACGAATAGGTGGGAGTACTTTGGGAGTTTCAAACACCTTGGAATGATTGTCCAAGACTTGTTGGAGATCTGCAGAAATAGATGATTTTGATGTTGGAACTTCTAGTGAGCATAATTCTGCAATTACGCCTCGCTGTTCTTTCTTTAGAAGCTTTGTCATGACATTAGAGCTTATTATCCTTCCTGGCTTCCCCACAATACCCCGTAATTCGACTTCCTTTCCTTCTGAAAAAAATTTCAAGAAAAGTTCTTGAAAATTAAAAGCTACCGTCCCCAAAGATTGTAACAATTGTACTCCTAGTACAACATCAGCACCTCCCATAGGAATGGAAAGCATTGGACTAGTCAATACATATTCCCCCATGGTTAGCTTGATATTATGACATTTTCCCGAGCAATTTATAGTTCCTCCATTTGCAACCATCACTTGACATTCTGGTGCTGGGTATAGGAAACAATTTAATTCCTTGGCTACCTTACAATGAATAAAATTATGGGTGCTGCCTGAATCAATCAACACTATCACCTTTTTCTTCTTGATCTGTCCTTCTATCTTGAGAGTTTGAGGAGTGGTAATTCCTGCCAGTGCATTACACGATATGGTCGGATTCATTTCTTCCTATTCTAGGGCTGGTTCCTGGTGTATATCCTCTTCTTGTTCATTTTCTTCTTCCTCTTCACAATCTATGTAAAATAATTTCTTCTCAGCACACTTATGACCTTTAGTGTATTTGCTATCACAACTGTAGCAAAGACCTTTCGCTCTTTTTTCTTCCAATTGTTGTGGTGTCAACCTTGTAGGTTGTGGAAATCTAGGCGTAGCAACACTTCCTTCTTTATAGAATTGAGTAGTAGGCTTCCTTGTCGCCATAATTTTACATTCAACTTTTCTTGCCAACCTGAATGCCTTCTCTAATGAATCAGGTTCCAAAACGCGAACTTCATGTTGGATGTTATCCTTTAAAGTGCCTATGAAGAGATCAATTCTGTGTTCCTCTGGAATATCAGTTACCCTTATATTCAATTTTTGGAAGTCCTCAATGTGCTGCCCCACTAAACCCTTTTGTTTGAGATTTATCAATTGGCTAAAGAGGGTGTTGCTCTTTGTATCCTCATAATGTGCTATCATTTCCTCCGTAAAAATTGACCAAGTGACAATTTTTTTACGGGAGCAAAGCCATCGATACCATACAAATGTATTTTGTTCTAAATGTAAAGTTTCAATGTGTACCTTTTGTGTGTTTTGCACATTATGGAGATCAAAATATTGCTCCATCTGTAGTATCCATGTTACAGGATCCTTTCCATCAAACTTCCTCATATCCATTTTTGGAATATGGTGGTTCTTCCTGCCAACATTAGAGTTTATGAAATCATTATTAACATTTATTTTGTTCTCATAATGAGGTTCTTCTACTATCTTTTCACCATTAGGAAACATTTCTTGTATCAACTTTGTCAAACCTTCGATGTCTTCTTTTAGATCATTCTTCATGTTTTCCATGTTGTTGTCCATGTTTTCTTTCATGTCATCCATCTTAGCTTCCATGCCAGCTTCCATGCAATGCATCTTAGCTTCCATTCCTTTCTTCAAACTGTCCATCTTCGCTTCTGTTGAGAAAAATACTGAGAGGGGGGGGGGGTGAATCAGTATTTAGATCTGACAGAATTTTTTTGCATTCAATTATTTACTTAGATTATTGCTTCATTCATTCATTATAAGGTTAGTAAGTAGTAAGAATATAGAATAAACCATCACACATAAGCAACACATATGAACACCAGTATTTAAGGTGGAAACCCAATTTGGGATAAAACCACCGCTTCTTTCGTTTCTGTCTTCAATGTTTATTATAAAGAAAACTTCTTACAATTTTTTTTCTAGCGCAGACTTATACCAGCACGCAGGCATCCACCTACAAAAAGCTACAACCTTCTCTCATTCTCCAGTCACTACTGGAAGGGAGCTCCAACCCCCTGATCTTGACACCAGCTTGTATTGGCAGAAATATTCCACTTTCATGCAGAAGACTTCAACCCTCAGATCCACCAAATTTATTCAATTTATTCATCAGACTAATGTCAGGTCTTCATTATTTCTTTGCAGCTCTTCCTAGGCATTCATTGTTTCTAAATCTAGAGACCTTGATCCTTCGTCAAATTCATAGGTGCATCATTGATTCAACCTTTTCAGAAAACGGATTTCAATCACGCAGATATCTCTAAAAGAGATTTATTCATTAACAACCCCTCCGCATGCACACCGAGTACTATAATCGTCTTCTCCTTATATAGTTTTTTCCTTTATTAAAACCATGAGTCAAAACCACCAACCGCTGATGGTTTTCTTTCTTTTATTGGAATTTTATTTATCAAATTCGTGGAATTTGATAAATAAACATTATTCACAACCTTTGGCAAATAGAACTTTATATTAATCACCAGTGCTTTTATGAAATGGCTTTTAAATAGACCTTTATAAGTTGACCCCCAATTTATTCATTCCACCAGCTTTGGAATAACATTCAAAGATGATGGTCCAATCACTTTTCATCATAACAATCCTTCGTTAAGCCCGCAAACATTAATTTGAAAAGTCCCAATCAATATAATTTAAAACTGGAGCCCATTGCTAACGGTCATTTCCATCTGACGGTGGAGAGCACATCACTCAGCTTAAGATGATCCGATGGATATCATTTGTTGATGATGCACAGATGATAACACGCGATGGCATGCCGTACCTTGGGTAACTTTCGTGCATGTATAGCAAATGAACACCATCCTATGACACCTTCCCAGATCAAAGGCGTTCAATAATATTTCTCGGCTTCTTTGGTCGAACGTTAGTGTGCGATGGCACGCTTTGATAGCGGTTTTCATGGGTCCACCTTTGCTATGTGTCAATGCTTCTATGGAATCACTCCCCAACCAGGAAATACGGCCTATCACCGAAGGGTGGTGCGATGAAACCCGGAAACCGCCTTCACCATTCATTCGGTCACGGTTCCGTTCTTCCTCGCAGGGTTCCGTCGCGCTTCATTTTGTTATGTTCCACCTCTTTCCTTCCAGGTTCCGTTCATGATTCCAAAGGGTTAGTCTGTGTTCCACCGAAAGTTCAATGCCAACTACTTTGTTTTATTTATTCCGCATTATAACTGATTTTCTCTCACTCCTTGTTCCTTTCTCCATGAAAGCCAGTCTGCTCCTTACTAATAGCATAGACCCTTCCATGTGGAGCTTAAAACCATAACTTTGTTCATATCATATATTCAACGAATACACTATCGACCATATTAACATTAGTCCCTCGAACCACATGCAAAGTACCATTAATCCCCTCACAGGGTTTCTTACTTATCACGGATTCCATCAGGGTGCATACATATGTTCTCACATGAATTACCATTTACTAGAACATTCACTTATTCTTCTCAATTTTCCAGATTTTCTATTCCTCTGTCTCAAGACAACTCTGCTTCAATTCACTGCTTGTCTTTTCTCCTTGAATGATACTGCTCACTATAAATGCACTCTTTCTTTGTTCTTCTCTGCTATTTTTCTTTTCTCTTTTCCTACTGTTTCAGATGCTCCTTCTTTGCAACTTCTTTTGCCATCAATGACAATATTTCCAACAATCTCCCCCTTTGGCATTGATGGCAATACTCTTCCTCTGATTGTCTTATAGAAGCCCCTTTTTTCTTTTCCTCCCCCTTTTACATCAATGGCAAAGAGTTGATCAAGATCCTTGAACTGAAAATATCATGCTCCCCCTGAGATCATGCTGCATCTTCAAACATCCTTTTCATATGACCAATGCTCCCCCTTATCCTGTGCATTCAGAGATGCCCAACAGCACCTCACAACCAATTTAATCTTCTGTATTTAAGTAGATTTGATCTTCTACATGGCAGAGACTACTCCTAGTTTCTGTCTGAGATATTTGAATGCTTCCCTGGGTAGAGGTTTGGTAAATATATCAGCAACTTGTTCTTTGGAGGGAACATACTCCAATTTCACCTTTTGTTCAAGCACTTGTTCTCGTAAGAAGTGATATTTGATGGGAATGTTCTTGGTATTGGAATGCATAACAGGATTCTTTGAGATATTGATGGCACTTGTATTGTCACACATAATGGAGATAGGAGGTGAACATTTGATTTGAAAGTCTTGTAAGGTTTGCATCATCCATAGAAGTTGAGTGCAACA
Organism: Pinus albicaulis; assembly: GCA_034641835.2. Lineage (NCBI taxonomy): Eukaryota > Viridiplantae > Streptophyta > Pinopsida > Pinales > Pinaceae > Pinus > Pinus albicaulis. The sequence continues at coordinate 1,450,888,444 of CM076580.1, forward strand.
TGATGCGGCAGCCACATATTCTGCTTCTGATGTAGATAAGGCAATAGAGCTTTGCTTCTTGTTGAGCCAAGATACTAACTGGGGCCCCATATAGAATGCACCACCACTAGTGCTTTTCCGATCATTAACATTTCTAGCCCAATCTGCATCAGTGTATGCATGAAGAGTAAGATCAGCGTTCTTTGGATATCATAGTCCAAAGTCTTGAGTTCCTTGTAGATATTTGAATATTATTTTCACAGCTTGAAGGTGAGACTCTTTTGGATTAGCTTTGAATCGTCCAAAAATCCCAACTGCATGCATAATGTCTGGTCTTGTCCCAGTGAGATAAAGTAGAATTCCTATCATAGATCTATATTCTGGTTGATTCACCGTGGGGGAATCATCATTAGAACTGAGATTACATCTGGTTATCATTGGTGTACTTACAAGTTTTCAATCTTCCATGCCATACTTCTTCAAGATTTGCTTAAGATATTTTGCTTGTGATAAGAATATGCCATATGTTGCTTGTTGCACTTGCAAGCCAAGAAAGAATGTTAGTTCCCCAAGTAAAGACATTTCAAATTCTTGCTGCATATCAGAAGCAAATTTCTGACTCATAGACTCTTCATTACTTACAAAAATGATATCATCAACATATACAACTACAATAAATAGTTTGTCATTTTCAGTTTTTGTGTATAAGTTGCTATCAGCGGACCCCTTTGAAAATCCTTGTTGATGAAGATATTTGTCAAGATGATATTACCATGCCCTTGGAGCTTGTTTGAGACCATATAGAGCCTTTTTAAGTCTACAAACAAGTTTTCCATCATTTCCCAAGATGAATCCTTCTGGTTGTTCTATATAAAATTCTTCTTCTAGATCACCATTGAGAAAAGAAGATTTAACATCCATTTGATAAACTTTGATTTGTTGGAAGGTTGAAAAGGCAAGGAAAATTCTTATGGCTTCAAGTCTGGCTACAGGAGAAAAAGTTTCTTCAAAGTCTATACCTTCTTGTTGAGCATACCCCTTGAAAACAAGTCTAGCTTTATTGCTTATAACATCCCCATTATCATTTAACTTGTTTTTGAATATCCATTTAGTTCCAATGACATTTTTGTCATGAGGTCTTGGTACTAAGTCCCAAGTGTGACTCTTTTCAATTTGATCAAGCTCTTCATTCATGGCTTGAATCCAACATTCATCCTTGCTAGCTTGATTGACATTGTGTGGTTCAATAGTGGACAGAAATGCCATATTGCGAGAAGATCCCACAAGAGTCCTTCTTTTTTGTACACCTGATCCCTTTTCTCCCAAAATTTGAGATTCTGGATGATTCTTTTGAACATATCTGGATGGAGCTTTTTTAGATAAATCATCTTTGGGTTCTTCATTGGGTTCACTATCTATATCATTTCTATTTGATGTAGAAGGATATATGTCATCATCGTCTTCATCTGTTGTTTGTTTTTCTTCTTTTGGAGCTGCAGGAGACTCATCAATAACAACATCAATACATTCAACAATCTTCCGAAGTATTTTATTGTAACATTTATATGCTCTACTCCTAGAGGAGTAACCAAGAAGTATTCCTTCATCTGCTCTGGGTTCAAACTTGCCAAGTTTTTCATCATTATTTTTGATAAAGCATTTTCTTCCAAAAATTCTAAAATTCTTTACAGTGGGAGGATTACCATACCAGAGTTCATATGGAGTTTTATCAGTATTTACATGAACATGTGCCTTGTTGAGAATGTTTACTGCTGCATGCACTGCTTCTCCCCAAAATGTGTCAGGTGTTCCGGAATCATCAAGCATAGCTCTATCCATTTGTTGAATTGTTCTATTCATTCTTTCTGCAACACCATTTTGTTGTGGAGTGCCAGCTATAGAAAACTGTCTTTTTATGCCATGTTGTTCACAAAATTCAAGGAATTCATCTGATGTATATTCTCCTCCTCGATCAGATCCGAGACACTTGATTTTTAGATCTAATTCATTCTCAACTAGTGCTTTGAAGATCTGAAATTTCTCAAATGCTTCATCTTTGTGTTTAAGCAGCCCAATCCAACACATTCTAGAGAAATCATCAATGAATAAGATATAGTATTCTTCACCACGGGGTGAATTTTTCCTCATAGGTCCACATATGTCGGTATGAATGAGTTCAAGAGGTTTACTTGATGATCCTTCCTTGGCATTAAATTGTACCCTGGTTTGCTTACCGAATTGGCAAGATTTGCATATGATATTTTCAGGTAGAGTAATATTGGGAAGATCATGAACAACTTTAAGTCTACTTGATTTGTTGATTTGAGAGAAGCTCAGATGCCCCAACCTTCTATGCCATAGCCAATTTTCTGAAGATTTACTCAAGTAACATTGTTCTTTGTAGTTCTTCAATACATACAGGTTGCTTGGAGTTCTTTTTCCTTTTATAATTGCTTTACCTGTATCAAGATCATGTACCACACATTCTTTTGAACTAAAGACAACTTCAGTTCCTTGATCACACATTTGACTTACAATTTACAGGTTATTCTTTAATCCATCCACATACATGACTTCATTAGCTTTTGCCTTTTCTTTTAGAAAAATAGACCCTTTTCCCTTAATGACCGCAGGAGTATCATTTCCAAAGGTAACATTCTTTTCTTTTTCTAAAGCACTATATGCTAGAAGTTTGTTTTTGTCACCTGTCATGTGTATTGAGCATCCACTATCGATGTACCATTGGTTTTCTTCATCTTCTGCAAATAACGCTATGCCACAATTTTCAACCTGTAATTCCTTCTTTTTCCATACTTTGGAGCTTGAAGGAACATGTTCTTTTGGCTGAACTTTGCTCCTGCATTCAAATTCTTCATGGCCAAAGTTATTGCAATAAGCACATTCAACTTCATTTTGAAGAGGAGAAAAGTTGTTATAGGTATTCTTCTTTGTTCCAATATCAATCCTTTTCTTTCTTGCTTCTCTTGTCATGATGGTTTTATATGAAACACATTGAACAACTTTATGACCAAAATTGTGACATGAGAAACATTGACCATTGAAGAAGAAATTTCTGCAATCATGAAATCTTCTACTTGAATTTACCTGTTGATTGGTGTTTCTTTGAAAGATATTCCTGTTAGTGTTCCTTGAATTGAGATGATCATGCTTTACCTGTAAAGATTCTTTATTCCCTTGCTGAGTGGCAGCATGTTGTATACCAGCTGTAGCTGCTTTTGGATAATTTGGTGCTGAAGCCTGAGAAGATTCTCCGATATATCCAAGACCTATCTTTATAAGAGGAGAACGTTGTACCTTGATAATCTCATCTAAGGTTTCAAATCCTTTAGAAAATCTAAGATTCAGAGTCTTTACTTTCTCAAGTTCTTTTCTTAGACTTACTACTTCACACTCTAATTTCTCAATGTGTTTTTCCTTTTCTTCAAGCTGATTTTTCAGAGTCTCTATGGTTATTTTACTTTCTTCTAAGAATATTTTGAGTTGATTGTTTTCATCAAGAAAATCATTGTCCTCTATAGCATCCAAAAAAGTATCCTTTTCTTCTCTAGATTCTTTTTCAAATGCCATGAGAAGTCTAAGATCTTGTTCACTTTCTTCCTCACTATCAGATAACCCATCACTGTCTTCATGAGTATAGTAACTTTTTCTAGTGCTAAACCGATTCGTATTCCTTCTTGCTGCTTCCTTCCACTTTTTATGTGTTTCTTTATGAGGACACTTAGCAGCATAATGACCAACTATTCCACAATCAAAACATTTGAAATGAAGCTTACCTCTGAACCATCCTGTGCCAAGTTGAAGTTTCTTTACAAAATTTACCTCATCTTCTTCTGAGATATACCCTGATCCTTCTGTCTCTTGTACTTCTTTCCCTTTTGTAGAAGCTCTAAAGACGGCTTCTTTGACTTCAGATGGTCCTCCTCTTCTCATTTCATATGTAGTTAGTATGCCATGAAGTTGTACCACAGTAAGATTTTGAAGATCCTGCTTTTCTTCAAGAGCAGAAACTTTTGACTCAAATTTTGTCATTAGTGATCTTAAAAATTTCTCAACCAAAGTAGATTCGGTTATTATTTCTCCCAGATTTCTCATACGATTTACAATATCATCAAGACGTAAAAAGAAATTGGCAATGCTCTCCTCATTATCCATTTTTAGATTCTCATATTGAATTATGAGAGTTTGGAGTTTAGCACTTTTTACCTTTGCATCACCTTCATAACTTAGAATGATTTTGTCCCATATTGTCTTGGCTGTATTCAACTGCATTACTTTGACAAATTCTGATTTAGTTAGACTTCCCAATAGAGCATTGACCACCTTTGCATTCATTTCATAATTCTTTCTTTCCATGGATCTATTTGATACTGAGTTGGATTCATGATATCCTCCTTCATGATGCCACCATCTCTCTGACTGAAGATAAGATCTCATCCTTGTTTTCCAGAAGATTAAATTGTTTCTGTTTAAGAGCGGAGGCCTGATAGATGTTGTTCCATCTTGATTTCTCATCTTGCTTAATCTTCCTTCTAGCGGCTAAGATTTTTCAGAAGGACCTACTCTGATACCAATTGTTGGGAAAAATACTGAGAGGGGGGGAGGGTGAATCAGTATTTAGATCTGACAGAAAAATTTTGCATTCAATTCTTTACTTAGATTATTTCTTCATTCATTCATCATAAGGTTAGTAAGCAGTAATCATATAGAATAAACCATCACACATAAGCAACACATATGAACACCAGTATTTAAGGTGGAAACCCAATTTGGGAGAAAACCACCGCTGCTTTCATTTCTGTCTTCAATGTTTATTATAAAGAAAACTTCTTACAATTTTTGTGTTGGCACAGACTTATACCAGCACGCAGGCATCCACCTACAGAAAGCTACAACCTTCTCTCATTCTCTAGTCACTACTGAAAGGGAGCTCCAACCCCCTGATATTGACACCAGCTTGTACTGGCAGAAAGCTTCCACTTTCATGCAGAAGACTTCAACCCTCAAATCCACCAAATTTCTTCAATTTCTTCATCAGACTAACGTCAGGTTTTCATTATTTCTTTGCAGCTCTTCCTAGGCATTCATCATTTCTAAATCTAGAGACCTTGATCCTTCGTCAACTTCATAGGTGCATCATTGATTCAGCCTTTTCAGAAAATAGAGTTCAGTCACATAGATATCTCTAAAAGAGATTTATTCATTAACAACCCCTCCGCATGCACACTGAGTACTATAATCGTCTTCTCCTTATATAGTTTTTGCCTTTATTAAAACCATGAGTCAAAACCACCAACCGTTGATGGTTTTCTTTCTTTTATTGGAATTTTATTTATCAAATTTGTGGAATTTGATAAATAAACATTATTCACAACCTTTGCAAATAGAAATTTATATTAATCACCAACGCTTTTATCAAATGGATTTTAAATAGACCTTTATAAGTCGACCCCTAGTTTATTCATTCCACCAACTTAGGAATAACATTCAAAGATGATGGTCCAATCACTTTTCGTCATAAAAATCCTTGGTTAAGCCCAGAAACGTTAATTTGAAAAGTCCCAATCAATATAATTTAAAACTGGAGCCCATTGCTAACGATCGTTTCCATCCGACGGCGGAGAGCACATCGCTCAGCTTCAGATGATCTGATGGATATCATTTGTTGATGATGCACGGATGATAACACGCGATGGCATGCCATACCTTGGGTAAATTTCGTGCATGTATAGCAAATGAACACCATCCGATGACCCCTTCCAAGATCAACGACGTTCAATAATATCGCTTGGCTTCTTTGGTCGAACATTAGTGTGCGATGGCATGCTTTGATAGTGGTTTTCATGGGTCCACCTTTGCTAGGTGTCAACGCTTCTATGGAATCACTCCCCAACTAGGAAATACCACCTATCACTGAAGGGTGGTGTGATGAAACCTAGAAACCGCCTTCACCATTCATTCGGTCACGATTCCGTTCTTCCTCGCAGGGTTTCGTCGCACTTCCTTTTGTTATGTTCCACCTCTTTCCTTCCAAGTTCCGTTCATGATTCCAAAGGGTTAGTCTATGTTCCATCGAAAGTTCAATGCCAAATACTCTGTTTTAGTTCTTCCGCGTTATAACTGATTTGCTCTTGCTCATTGTTCCTTTCTCCATGAAAGCCAGTCTGCTCCTTACTAATAGCATATACCCTTCCATTTGGAGCTTAAAACCATAACTTTGTTCATATCATATATTCAACGAATACATTGTTGACCGTATTAACATCGGTCCCTCGAACCACATGCAGAGTACCATTAATCCCCTCACAGGGTTTCTTACTTATCACGGATTCCATCAGGGTGCATACATATGTTCTCACATGAATTACCATTTACTAGAACATTCACTTATTCTTCTCAATTTTCCAGATTTTCTATTCCTCTGTCTCAGGACAACTCTACTTCAATTCATTGTGTGTCTTTGCTCCTTGACTGATACTGCTTGTTGTAAATGCACTCTTTCTTTGTTCTTCTCTGCTATCTTTCTTTTCTCTTTTCCTAGTTACTGTTTTAGATTCTCCTTCTTCGCAACTTATTTTGCCATCAATGACAATATTTCCAAAAGCTTCCATGCCTTTCTTCAAAACTTCCATTTCATTTTTTGTTGCTCTTTGTGAGAGTGAAATTTGTTGCACTTTCTCTTGTAATTTTGATAGATCATGTTGCAATCTTTCATCTTCATGAGTCATAGTAGAGCCTTCTGAAGGCTTAATGGGTGTTGAATTATTTTTACGGGGCATTTTTTAGAACCCAGTACTGATATCTATTCTACAATATTCCCTTGTAATCAATTCAAATTGATTTTTCAAACAAGACTTATGCAATTCGGAAAAAAATACACACCTTTTTCTTGCTTTTGAGGAGCTTGATATTGAAATTTGATTATCTCTATGATTGCAGCTCTTCAATATCTGAAATTCAGCACTGAAGTAGTCTTATGAATTCTCTTTTGAATGCCACAGGTCTGACCTGATTTGGATTCTATGTCCAATCTCCCACAATGACCTAATTATGGACTGGTTCAGTACAGCGAAATTGTACGACTTGCCACGTGTCACTGTTTTTTCCTTGGCCTCTGAAATTGATAGCCAAAAAACTGCAGTTCGTGTAATTATGACCACTTTTTACGGCACTCCAATCCGATGCTCAGAGAGAGATTTATTGAACTTTTCCCACGATCACCTCTTTGAGATGAAATTTGGGAGCCTGAAAAAGCACCACCTTCCCCAGATAATATCTCCAAAGATATTGCGAATCAAGCTCTGAAATGTTTTGAAGAGTTTCCTACAGATTTCAGCTTCGCACCCTAGAAATTTCAGATTTTGAACCTTCATAGAAAAAAAATTATAGCGAAAATTCCACGATGACCTGTTTAGGAGCCTGAAAAATGACCTAAATTCCACAGATCATATCTCCGAAAATATTGCGAACCAAGCTCTGAAATTTTTAGAAATATTCCTCAGGATTTCGGCTTCACACCCTAAAAACTTTAGCTTCTGAACCTTTGTAGAAAAAACGTTATAGCAAAAATTCCACGATGAACTTTTTGGAGCAGCAAAACCCTAGAATCCAAAGCTCTGATACTAAATGTTGTGTAACCAGCTCCAAAAATAGAAGAAAAGAGATATCAACACCTTAGAAATGAGCCACTTCAAAAGGGAAACCTCCAATACATTACATAAATGAACAATTATTGGATGATACAATTTATAGAACCTCCTTTCTATATATAGGAGTCCATGGGGCCATAATGTACTCCTAGTGGACCACAATGTAATCCTAGCCAACCTAACAATAATAATTTAAGGGCACAATAATAAAAAAATGGGGGTTGAAAGGGTACAATAATAACAATAAGGGGGTTACACTAACAACAATAATGGACTATAATAGTAATATAGGGACCTAACATGTACAGAGTAGAGGTGATGCTTCATCTCGATAAATGACTTATGTTGGGACTCAGACCAGGAAAACTTGAATTTTTCTCCACCCTTGGTAATCTGACTCAGAGGTCAAGTGATATGGGAGAATCCCAACATGAACCTCTGATAAAAATTTGAAAGGCCCAAATGAATTAGATCTTAGCTAGATCCACATGCATGCCTTGCTCATTAATGATGTAGCCTAAATATTGGACTTGACCCATGCCAAATGTGCATTTCTCCAAGTTTTCACATAGTTTGTGATGCCACGGGGTTTGAAAGACCTACCGAATGTGTTCTAAGCATTCTTCCCAGCTCTTTCTGAAGATGAGGATGTCGTCCAGATATACAACCATGAATGATTTGGTGAAGGGCCAAAAGATGTCATCCATCAACCTCATAAAATTTGAAGGTGCATTTTTCAAACCAAAAGGCATGACCAATCATTTGAAAATGTCCTACTTAGATATGAAGGCGGACTTCCCTACATATGTGGGCTCTATTGGAACCTTTTGATAGCTAGAATTTAGATCAATATTTATGAAATATTTCACGCCCTTGAGCTGGTCAAGAAGGTGATCAATCCACGGAATTGGATACCTCTTCCTGACAGTGATTTTTTTCAGTTCTTGATAATCATTGCAAAGCCTCCAGGTCTCATCCCTCTTCTGTACAAGTAAAATTGGGCTCCCATAAGGGGAGGAACTTATTCTGAGCTTCCATTTTTGTATTAGCTCCTATATTTGACGCCTTATCTCTTCATTTTCCATAATTGAGTGATGATATATCAACCCATTGGGTAGATGTGCTCCAAGGGTCAGATTGATCAAATGCTTGACCTGATAGTGTAAGGGAACCACTATGGGTGAGGAGAAGATGTTTGTGTATTCCTCCACGACCTTATCGACCCATACTAGCTGCATGAGGGAGCCTTTCTAGAGGTCCATGGATGTGGCCATGATATTCCCTTACTTTGAGAGTGAATAGAAAATAAAACAAATTTCCCAGTCTCGGAGATGATCTTACTGCTTTTCTTAGAGATATCAAAGAGATGGCGATAAGAGGGGATACCAATGGTATCTTGTATAAATTACTTCCCAAAGTAATAATAATAGAATGAGCTCTAGACTCATACAAAACATTACATTTCCACAGGTATGGTTTTCCTAATAATACATCACAAACTTCAAGAGGAATAACTTCACATAGTACCTCATCCATGAAGAGCTTGATGTTGTATGAAACAAAACACTGCTAGCTATCATGGAGTTCCCATCATTGGTTAATCCACTCGATGGTGTATGGTTGTAGGTGTAGTGTGGTTAGTAGGCCCAGATGCTTAATAACCTCTACTAATATTAGGTTATTTTGTCTCTCCCTGTTGACAATGAACTACAGTGTAGACCGCTTCACCCACATCTACAAATGGAAGAGACACTCCCCTTCCTTTGGATATTTGGGCTCAATATTTTGGATCTTATTCGTGGAAATGGTGGCGTTGGGCTCCACATCAATAATTTGCTTCTCTTTGTCATTCCCCTTCTCTAGTTATGACTCAGAGTCAAAACATGCATCCGACTTTGAAGCCTTCATCTCAACCACCAATGACTTCTTGGCTAAAAAATCACTTATGTTATGAGTGGGGATCTTATGGAACTCACACCACTTTCTTGTGTCCTTGTTTTTATTCATGGTTTTTTTCTTTGCTCTATGGTTTTGAGGTGCCTTTCCCTTGCTTTAATGATTCGTAGATCTAAATTTTTGATTTTTCTATTTAAATTTATGCTTGATCTCGACAATGTATCGATAGGTGGAACCAAGGGAGGAGATGTCCAGGAACTCCATTTCATACCAAATATATTTGTGTAGACATCCACAATACTTGAGTACCATATAACGCGTAGAATCCTTGATACCCAACTTCATGTGGAGGGTATGAAAAATATTTGTGAACTCTAACATGTCTTGGTCCCTTCCCTGCCACACTGTGGTCCATTTTATGTACTTATCTTCATAGCTCCGGACAGGGTAATATTGTCCATTGATGTTTTCTCGTAAATAATTCCAAGTTTTTTCTACTAAAAATAGTGAGGGTTCCCTCTCATCCTTCTTCTCACATTAAGTTTCCCACTAGTCCTTGATGTGGGAGGTGATTTTGGGGAGTGGAAAAATAATATTTTCCCTACTGGAGAAATCATGAACCGAGATATACCCTTCCAATATATTTAACCATTTATCTACAACATATTCATCTATATGTTCTTCAAATAGAGGAATGTCAAATTTAACTTGTACCTCAAAGGGAGTGGCGCCTCCAGAGTGGCTGTTGAATGAAGATGTGTCTCTTATGGGCATCCGCCTAAGGATCTGGGGAAAGTTATCCTTCATTGCATTCTTTTTTTACTCGAGGGATTCTTCAAGAAATATTTTGAAAGTATATCCTCCTCCCCCATCTTTATTTTATTCTACCATGGGAGGTCGTCGAGGTTTACAATGTTGGTCTTGCAAAGGTTCAACTAGTTCAAAATGTAGCTCCTTCTACCCCAACCTCGTTTGGGACATGCACAAAAAAACGAAGAAATAGAACACCGCTTGGATACCAATGATTCAAATTTAAAAAGGAATGAAATCAAATATATATGAACCAAAACAAAAATATACATTGAAAAAAAATATTCAATTCATTAATAATAAAGTACTGAAAAATTGTTACAAGAAGAATGGAAATAAAATAGCTCAGGTGATGGTAGGTTATCTTTGAGAAGAGATGTGGAAAATACATGCCTATAAACTTTGTTGCAATGAGGCTTGAAGGCCTATTTATCATTTAGAAATAATGAAAAACCCAAAACATCCAAAAACCTAACCCTAGGAGATGAAGCGCCAAAACTATGGGCCCCGTTTTGGTAAATTGGTACAACAACTTCCTGGGGTCATAACTTTGGCATGTGATCTTTGTTTTACATGAACACTACCTTGTTAGAATGATCTATCCTAGGACTACAAATTTAAACTGAAAATTTTACATAAAGACTCATGTTTTCTTGTTTTCCAAAAAGACTTCATTTAGGGACTCAAAACGGCTCTTGAAGTTCACGATCTGAAAAACTACCAAAAATAGGAAATTGTGCTTTAATCAAGGAAAATGAAAGAAACAATGGTGGGGGTCCAAGCGGAATAGGCGGGTGGCCACCAATATCCACTTGGATCATTGAGCATGTTTGAGTTGAAGCATCAAGTAGCATGTATACTTGAAGTAGCTAGAGTACATGAAGAAAGGATGAGGGAACTCCACATTGTAGAAGAAGAAATTAAGGACCTCCACAAAGTAGTGTGGCACTAATGATATCAACATTATCAACTCATACGCCTGAAAGGTGTAAATATTATGCATTAGTGACTCAAGCTATGAATGAAATGGACCCTCTAAATTATGACCAATTTGAAGAACATAAAAAATGGATGGTTTCCATGAAAGAAAATAATGATTATATTGTGAAAAATGAGACATTGGAATTAAATAAACTTCCTAAGGAAAAATTTACGATAAGATCAAAATAGTTGTTCAAGTCTAAATTTAAAGTTGAAGGTAGTCAATAAAAGTACAAAGATACAAAGATAAAATGAAGGAATTGGTTAAATATTTATTAATGGAGACAAAAGGAATAGGTTTATCTTTTTTAGCCACGAGGGTTTGAAAATTAGGGTAAACCAAAAATATTTCTAGGCTTAGAAAGAAATTATATGGGCTAAAATAGGAACTTAGGTCATGGTGTATGATTACTTGTATTTATTCTTTTTATAAGGTTTTATTAGAATTAAATGTGATCCAAATATTTATATTAATAAGGATGAAAATCATCATATTTATTTGACTTGTTTATATGTTGATGATCTCATCATGAAAGAAAATGATAATGAGTTAATTGGAAAAATCCAAATAAGGTTTTCATGTGAATTTGAGATGAATGACCCTAGCCAGTTAAATTTTTTACTTTAGGCCTCCAGTTATGGAAAGATGATGTTAACAAACTGATCATACAAAACAAGTATACAATGGAGATAACTAAGAGGTATAAAAAGTGTGAATTCAAACAAGTGTCTACTCTATTATAACATAATGTTAAGTTTAGGAGTGATGATAAATAAAAAATATGTAAATGGTACTTTATATCGAAATTTGGTTGGAAGTATAAATTATTTCTCTATAAGTAGGTCATATATTTCAAACTCAATCAATATGCTTAGTTAATTCATGCCTAAGTATTATGGCCATTAAAGTGCAACGAAGAGATTCCTTCAATATCTGAAAGGGAATACTAATTTTGGTATTGAATATAGTGATGATTTTAATGTTGATAAGATAAGTAATTTCAAACTTAGTATTAGATCCAAATGTTATAAATTTATCCGCATGTTATTCCTTCAGAAAAAGATCTAGGATCATGTCACAGAGTAGTAGGAAGCACCTAACTATTTTCTTTTCACCCTCTAAATTTTAGTACAGATATTTATGTATTGTAAACTATGAGCCAATTTATTTGAGGTGAATTCTTGAGGTCATAAGAGAAAATAAAAAAGAACCAAAAATTAGTAAATGTGATAACTAGTGCTCCATAAATTCGAAAACAACCTAGTATATCATGCTAAGTCAAACAATGTTTGGATATAATATCAATTTGTAAGAGATTATATATATTAAAAGAAAATTGACTTGATCTATTATAAAAAAGATGATAATGTGGTAGATATGTTTACAAAGTGTAATGTCCCTCAACCCCTTGCCGGCTATACCACCACCAACTAAGGCCCAATTCTATGCTAGTTACCCCGGTAACCTATTTTCTGAAAAATTCCCTTTTTTTCGAGAAATTTCTGACCTACTGAAATGCATTTCTAATGCATGCTAAAATGAAAGAAATACTTACACATACATAATATAGCATTATTAAAATTGCTAAATCATGACTCATAGACATTTCAATAACATATATGAAACTTTGTAGTGGATGTAAATTAAGATGATAGATACTTATCTTTTAATTCTGCCCAACTAACTCGACGTTCCACCTAGGTATGGACCATGTTGTTCATTTTATCTCAATATAGGGTCATCCCCAAGCTAGAGATTCAAATACATGGGAATAAAATCACCCAAATCTTGGTATATGTTAAGTACCATCAACCAAACAAGGTACTAAACCTGGCAGTCTCCAACCAACTAGCTAAAACTCATAAATAAAACTAACTACAATGTCATAAAAATAAGCATGAATACACAAGAGAGACTAAGGCCAATGGATTGAGCCCTAACCCACAAACCTTGCCCTATCAAACTAAATTAGTGGAGGAAAAACTGAATACTCATCTTATTGGAGAAAGTAGTCTCATTACATAGTCATGAAATTCATAAGAACCTATTACAACATCTAAGAGTCTACTAGCTTCCTCCAAAATTCGAATCCTAATGAGTTTTTGCTCTTCCTAATTTAACCTAAAGGGTAGCTACCAATAAATCTTTAAAAATTAGGTGACGTGTCCCCTTTGACTGCAAGAGAAGTGGAGTTTTGGTGCACTTGATCTCCCACTTTCTTGCATGCCTTTGGTTTTGAGATGTTGGAGGGAATACTGAGGACCCCTAGGCTGCCTTTGGGAGTTAAGCAGTCATAAAACCCTACTAGAATATCTCATTTATGTCTAATCTAAGATTTCATTGCAAAATATTAAAAAAATTGGAATATATTCATTATTATCCTGCATTTAAACCATATTAGGCATTTGAAGTATGGCAAGACTTAATCACTATATACACTAGCAACATATGACCATAATATAATAAAATGTGAGAAAAAGAGACTAATAAGGCTAAAAAGGTGTTAGGTCCCTATATTACTAGTTTAGTCCCTTATTGTTATTAGTGTAGCCCCCTTATTGTTATTTTTGTACCCTTCTAACCAAATATTGTTATTATTGTGCCCTTACATTTTTATTGTTAGGTTGGCTAGGATTATATTGTGGGCCCATGGACTCCTATATATAGAAGGAGATTTTGGACAATTGTATTGTCCAAGAATTACTAATTTTATGTAATGTATTGGAGGTTTCCCCTCGAATTGGTTGATTTCTAAGGTGCTGATTTCTCTTTTATTCTATTTTTGGAGCTGGTTTCATAACATTTGGTATTAGAGCTTTGGATTCTAGGGTTTCATTGCTCCAAAAAGGTCATTGTGGAATTTTCACAATAATGTTTTTTCTACGAAGGTTCAGAAGCTGAAATTTTTACAGCATGAATCCAAAATCCCGAGGAACCTCATATAAAACTTGCATATCTTGGTTTGCAATTTTTTCAGGGATATGATCTGGGGAAGTTAGGGTTTTTTCAGGCTCCCGAATTTCAACGAAAATAGGTCATCATGGAATTTTTGCTGTAAATTTTTGTATACAAAGTTTCAGAAGCTAAAATGTTTACATTTCGAAGCTGATATCATTAGGAACCTCTTATAAAAATTTCATATCTTGGTTCTCAATATTTTTGGAGATATGATATGTGCAAGTTAGGATTGTTTCAGGCTCCCAAATTTCATCTCAAAGAGGTGATCATGGGAAAAACATCATAACTCTCTCTCTAAGCATCAGATTGGGATTTTGTAAAATGTGGCCACAAGTACATGGACTGTAATTTTTTCTATATCAATGTTAGAGCCAAAGGAGAAAAAAATGACATGTGGTAAGTCACACAAGTTCACTCTACTGAACCAGTCCATAATTAGGTCATCGTGGGAGATTGGGCATAACTTTGTCTTGAAGAATCCAAATCAGGTCAGACCTGTGTCATTCGAAAGAATATTCAGAGGGATACTTCAGGGAAATTTTTTAGATATTGAGGATCTGAAATCATAGATATAATTCTTTCAATATTGAGCTCCTCAAAAGCAAGAAAAAGGTGTGTATTATTTTCGAATTACATAAGTCTCGTTTGAAAAAAATTAGTTTGAGTTTATTCCAAGGGAATATTGAAGAATAGATATCAGTATTGGGTTCTAAAATGCCCCCTAAAAATAATTCAACACCCATTAGGCCTTCATAAGGCTCTACTATGACTCATGAAGATGAAGAAACACAACATGAGATATGAAAATTACAAGAGCAAGTGCACCAAATTTCGCTATCACAAAGAGAAACAAAAATTAAATGGAAGTTTTGAAAAAAGGAGTGGAAACTAAGATGGATTGTTTGAAGAAAGGGGTGGAAGCTAAGATGGATGGCATGGAAGTGGGCATGGAAGCTAAGATGGATGACATGGAAGCTAAGATCGATGAAAACATGAAAGAAAACATGGAAAACATTAAGAATGATCTAAAAGTAGACATCGAAGGTTTGGAAAAGTTGATACAAGAAATATTTCCTAATGGCGAAAAGCTAGTAGAGGAAACTCATGATGACAACAAAATAAAGGTTAATTGTGATTTCATAAAATCTAATGTTGGATGGAGGAACCACAATATTCCAAACATGGATATGAGGAAGTCTGATGGAAAGGATCTGGTAACATGGATACTACAGATGGAGCAATATTTTGATCTAAGTAACGTGCAAAAAACACAAAAGGTACTCATTGTAACTTTACATTTTAAATAAAATACATTTGTATGGTATCGATGGATTTTCTCCCATAAAAAAGTTGTCACTTGGTCAATTTTTGCGGAGGAAATGATAGCACATTATAAGGATACAAAAAGAAATACCTTCTTTAGCCAATTGATAAATCTCAAACAAAAGGGTTCAGTGGTGGAGCACATTGAGGACTTCCAAAAATTGAATATAAGGGTAACTAATATTCCAGAGGAACATAGGATTTATGTCTTCATAGGGACTTTAAAGGATAGCATCCAACATGAAGTTCGTATTTGTGAGCCTAATTCATTGGAAAAGGCATTCAGGTTGGCAAGAAAAATTGAATGTAAAATTATGGCGACAAGGAAGCCTACCACTCACATATATAAATATGGAAGTGTTGCTACTCCTAGACTTCCACAACCTACAAGGTTGAAACCACAACAACTGGAAGGAAAAAGAGAAAAAGTTATTTGCTAAATTTGTGAGAGAAAATACACTAAAGGTCATAAGTGTGCCGAGAAGAAATTATTTTATGTAGATTGTGAAGAGGAAGAAGAAAATGAACAAGAATCTTCAAAAGAAGAGGATATACACCAACAACCAACCCTAGAAGACGATGAAATGAGTCCGACCATATCATGTAATGCATTGTCAGGAATTACCACTCTTAAAACTCTCAAGATAGAAGGACATATCAAGAATAAAAAGGTAATAGTGTTGATTGATTCAGGTAGTACCCATAATTTTATTCATTGTAAGGTAGCCAAGGAATTGAATTGTTTCCTATACCCAGCACCATAATGTTAGGTGATGGTTGAAAATGGAGGAACTATAAATTTCTCTGGAAAATACCATAATATAAAGCTAAACATGGGGGAATAGGTATTGAATATTCCAATGCTTTCCATTCCTATGGGAGGTGTTGATGTGGTACTAGGAGTATAATGGTTACAATCTTTGGCGACGATAGTTTTTAATTTTCAAGAACTTTTCTTGAAATTTTTTTCAGAAGGGAAGGAAGTCGAATTACAGGGTATCGCAAGGAATCCAGGAAAGACAATAAGCTCTAATGTCATGAAAAATCTTCTAAAGAAAGAATAACGAGGCGTAATTGCACAATTATGCTCACTAGAAGTTCCAACATCAAAATCATCTATTTTTCCAGATCTCCAAAACGTCTTGGAAAATAATTCCAAGGTGTTTGAAATTCCCAAAGGACTCCTACCTATTCGTGATCATGATCATGCTTTTCATTTGATTCCAGGAAGTGTTCCTCTAAACATCAGGCCTTATAGATATCCTTATGTCCAAAAGAGAGAGATTGAATGTATGATTGCAGAAATGTTACAGGCTGGTATAATACAACCTAGTCAAAGTTCTTTCTCTACTCCAATAATATTGGTGCACAAGAAGGATGGATCATGGCGCATGTGTCTGGATTATAGGGAGCTCAATAAGCTCACCATTAAAGATAAATTTCCCATTCCTAGGATTGATGAATTATTGGATGAATTACATGGAGCAATTTATTTTACCAAGTTGGATCTTCGTTCATGATATCATAGAATTAGAATGAAGACTGGAGATATTCTGAAAGCAACATTTTGAACTCATGAGGGTCATTATGAATTTTGTTCATGCCTTTTGGCCTTACTAATGCACCTTCTACATTTCAAGGGTTGTTGAATTCCATTTTCAAACCCTTCATTAGAAAATTTGTTCTAGTATTTTTTGATGATATACTAATCTACAATAGGTCTTGGAAGGATCATGCTCAACATGTTGACAGGGTGCTCAAAATATTGCAGGAGAAACAATTATATGAAAAAACATCCAAATGTTTCTTTGGAGTACAAGTGGTGGAATATCTTGGTCATATCATATCTCACGAGGGTGTTAAGATAGACCCTAACAAAATTAAAGCCATTAAGGAATAGAAAGTCCACACAACCATAAAGTAGTTGCGAGGATTTCTCTGGTTAACAGGGTATTATTGTAATTTTTTTAAGAATTATGGGAGAATAGCAGCACCTCTAACAACATTATTGAAGAAATATGCATTTTCATGGACTCCTGAAGCAACTGAGGCCTTTTAACATCTTAAATAGGCAATGTGCCTAGCACCGGTCTTATCTATGATAGAATTCACAAAAACCTTTATTGTGGAATGTGATGCCTCAAGAAATGGAATTCGTGTTGTTTTGATGAAAGAAGGAAGACCCATTGCTTTTGAAAGCTGTCCAATCAAAGGAAAGTATTTACAAAAAGCTATTTATGAGAAGGAAATGTTAGCAATACTACATGCACTAAAGAAATGACGACCTTACCTAATGGGAAGACACTTCAAGGTAAAAAATGGTCATGATAGTCTTAAACACTTTTTGGAACAAAGAATATCTTCAGAAGAGTAGCAAAAATGGGTCACAAAGATGTTGGGTTATTACTTCAAGAAATAATCTTCAAAAAAGGGAAGCTAAATGTTATTGCAAATGCACTCTCAAGAAAGAACAAAGAGGTGGGAGCATTTCTTTGTGCCATTTCTATTATCCAACCAGATTGGATAACCGAAGCTAGGGATGAATGGAAAAAGGATGAAGAAGTGTGGACACTCATTCGAAAGTTACAACAAGATCCTAGTATGTCTAATACATTTAGTTGGAAAAATGATTCCTTATGGTACAAATATCGCTTATATCTTTGTAAGAATTCCCAAATAAAACAAAAGATTCTTTTGGAATTGCACACTTCTCCTTTAGGAGGACACTCCGGATTGTTAAAAACTTACCACAGGGTGAAGAAATAATATTTTTGGGATGGCCTTAAATCTGATATTCAAAATTTTGTGGCAGAATGTTTGGTTTTCCAGCAAAATAAAGTTGAGACAATTAAGACCCTGGGTCTTCTACAACCTTTATCCATTCCAAGTCAATGTTGGGAGGAGATTTCAGCCTGATTTTATCACAGGTTTACCTAAGTCTGAAGGAAAGAGTGTCATCATGGTGGTAGTTGATAGACTTACCAAGTATGCACACTTTTGTGCATTAACTCATCCATTTAAAGCAAGTACAATTTATACTACATTTATGGACACAATTCAAAAGCTACATGGAAACCCAAAGGTTATTGTGAGCAACAGAGATCCCATTTTTACTGGAAATTTTTGGATGGAGTTATTTTCTTGTTTGTGTAATCAATTAGCTCATAGCTCGTCTTATCATCCTCAATCTGATGGTCAAACTGAGATAGTGAATAAATATTTCGAAGGATATATTCGTTGTTTTTTATCTGATAAAAAAACACAATGAGTCAAGTGGTTACCTCTCGCTAAATGGTGGTATAACACTTCCTTCGATACTGTAGCAAAAATGACCCCATTTATGGCACTTTATGGATATCATCCACCATCTATCACATCATCTTTAAGAGAAAATTCTAAGGTTCAGGCAATGGAATGTCACATCGAGCATCAACAAGAAGTTCTCCAACTCTTAAAGGGTAACCTAATTTTGACACAAAATCGAATGAAACAACATGCATATCAACATCGTAGTGAGAGAATTTTTGATGTAGGGACTGGGTATTTTTACGACTACAACCATACAAACAAATGTCCCTCAAGCAAGCTAATAATGATAATAAATTATTGCCAAATTAATATGGTCCTTACAAGGTGTTGTAAAAGATTGGTACTATGGCATATAAATTGGAGCTTCCTGATTGTTTGTGAGTGCATCCAATTTTCCATGTTTCATGATTAAATAAGGTTATAGGTGAATATCTTCGAGTTCAAGCAATATTTCAAAAACTTGATGAGGAAGGAAAAATCATATTGCAACCTGAAGTGGTCACGGAAACAAGAACTCAATACCAACGAAATCGATCAATTTCAGAGTATCTCATCAAGTGGAAGGACTTACCCACTGAAGGTTCTACATGGGAGGATGAGAATTTTATATAGAAGCACCCAGAGCTACTCAAGCATTGAGGAAAACACTTTTTTGAAGGAGAGGGGCATGTTAGGTCCCTATATTACTAGTTTAGTCCCTTATTGTTATTAGAGTAACCCCCTTATTGTTATTATTGTGCCCTTGTAACCCCAATATTGTTATTATTGTGCCCTTAAATTGTTATTTTTAGGTCAACTAGGATTATATTGTGGGCCTATGCACTCCTATATATAGAAGGGGGTTTTTTTCATTTGTATCATCCAAAAAGTACTCATTTTATGTAATGTATTGGAGGTTTCCCCCTCGAAGTGGCTGATTTCTAAGGCGTTGATCTCTCTTTTCTTCTATTTTTGGAGTTGGTTTCATAACAAAAGGTGACAATTAACCTCTCCAATTATAACTAATGATGGAGCTCATCGTCACCCCCCTACCAAATGGTTTCTCATCCTCTGAGAAACTTAGGCCTCCTTCTCCATATCTTTCAGTGCCTTAGTGGCCCCTCTGGCCTCCCAAGGAAGAAGTGGAGTTCCTTTAGGAGGGTATAACCCAACATTGGTTTCTTCCTCCTCCCATTTACTATTTTCTTCCTCTCAGTCTTTCCCATCACCCAATCCCAGTAGCAAAGGTGGACTGAGTTTCAATCCAAGCCACTGTATTTTCATTTCTTTCATAGTCATTTTGTATAGTGGTTCCCCTTATAGAGCACTCCTGAATCTCTCTAGGGTGTGATATTTCATGTTTATGAGACTGAATGGGAGGTCATTCTATCTCCTTTGACTGGCCATGACACGTTCATATCCCAACAACCTAGAAACATCATAAAAATGGGCAATGACTTGTACTTGTGTGTTGAGGTACTTGCCTACAAGTGTGGCATATTTTTCTATCTTGAGATGGTCGTTGATGACTCCCCTAGGGCTGAATAGTTTTTCCCTAATGTGTAGAGGCTCTTTCTTTTCTCTCCTCATTACCCTATTTAAATCTTGTGATCTTGATTCCTCATTAATCATTCAAGAGGCTAATGCTATCAATTTCATGTATCCCATTCTAGGGTTAGCGTCCCAAATGTTCAAGTCTATCAACACAATATTGTGTATGTAGAATTTTGTGATCTTTTCCTTTCCTGATATGCTTGACTGGTTGCAAAAGTTGATCAAAATTTGGATCAGGGCCTAAAATTACCTAAAAATTCAAAGTGCTAAAAATTGTTTTAGGCCTGAATGATGGGATAGAGTTTGTCACCAGGATTCCCACGCAACTCGTTTCATCAAATTCTGAGTTCATATGACTGAGTTATGGTCTGTTGTTCACTTTCCAAAATGAGTAAAAAGTGGGAAGAACAGGTACAGGGATAATGTAGCAAGCTCAGTCAGCAAAAAAGAAATCTTCAGGAATATTCTTCACATTTTTTCCAATGAGGCTGTGACAAGTGCCATTTTGAGATTCGCCAGTTTGGTCTCTATGGGGGTAAATTTTCTAATGTTTTGTGATGTGGGAATTTCATTATATATATATATATATATATATATATATATATATATATATTTATATATTTAATTTATTATATATAAGCACACACACACACACACACACATTTATATATATATATATATATATATATATATATATATAAATATAATCCACATTTTTAATTAACCACTAAACTCTACATATCAAATATTACTATGGTTAAACCATAGCCAAAGTCCACATAAAATATCCCATGGTCCGATGGTTTTAAAATCAAAATTTTGTGTATGGTTTGGACCAAAATTTTGGGTGGAATGTGGAGATCAACATTTGAACCCACGACCTCCCACTCATCATCACACCCTTTTTCCAATAGACCAATTGTATGTTCCTTGGAAAAGATGTCGCCATCCATAAATTTAAAGTTTAATGCGGCATTACACAAAGGTCCAGAGGGGGCCAACCCCTCCCCATGTGACCAAGAACTACGACTAGGGGTGTAGCCAAATGCATCGACATGAAATTCAAATAGTTAAGCCAGGTTTAATCATGATTAATGTGGGATTAATCTCCCTAATTCGAGATTAGTTGTAACTGCGATTATGCGCTTTAAACTCCACTTATCTTAACTTTAAAGCATGCTTATCATTTAATTAAATGTGAGTTAGAATGGTGGCAGTTTTGGCAGATTCATCTAATTCGACGGACTTCCACTTTTAGTGGACTTAACTGGCAGTCCACCAAATTTAGTAGCAGTTTACTAGGCTTGGAGTAAAAGAGGCCTATCTTGAGCAATATTCGACTAAAGTGAGCTCATTAAAAGTCATTATTAGAATTTTGGCATGCTGGGAATTCATTCAAATAGGTTTCATAGGTAGAGAAGCACTTCTTGATGGTGTTTTTCCTACTTGAAGATTTTTTATGCCTAGGGCCACCAGGAGAGGAGGCCGTGTATAGAGGACCTGTAGTCCAAATGAAGAACCAAAATAAGCTATGCAAGGATTTGATGATGCTATGAATCCAATGCTAACTTCTGTTCTCTGTTTTGAACACATTTTTAAGGTCAATTTTCAAGTTTTAAAAGAAGGGTGTATGCATCAATCAGCCATTTGAAGTGGTTTTGGTAGCTGTGGATCAAGGAGGAGACCTTTTAGGGGGTGTTCTCATTTAAAAAGTTGTTGTTGCAGCTACTATGGCCAACAAGGTTTATTTTTGGTTTTATATCTTCATTCATTAAGTTTATGAATATTTTTTATGGATGCTTCAGTGTGGAATTGGAGTGTATTTGTGAGGGCTTTCTAGCACTCATTGGTGAGGTATAGATCATCTCTGTAGGATATTGTTGTATTGATATTATATGTGAGAGATATTTGCAGGAGAACATCATCTTGAAGGGGTGATAGTCACATAGTAAGGAAGTATACTGATATGTACCTTTGTTCACCAAATAGAAGAGTGGTCTAGTCATGTTGACAAGCCAAGGAGATGTAGCCTAGGTGGGGTGAACTCCTTCATCAAAATTCTTGTCTTATGGTTTGATGTATATGTATTTTCAGCTATTGATGTTGGCATGTTTTTTTCTAAGAAATTTAAAACATTAAAAACCTAGAAGAAACATTCTCATTACACATAAAACACTACACACAAGAAACACATTTCTTATACGAATGAGGGAGCTTGCATAACATTAACAAATTTTCCCTCATTTCAGATCAAGTTGGTATCAGAGCATAAGGTTCATTGTTGCTTTGTGCAAAGAGGGTTGTTTTTAAAAGGAAAATTCTTATGAGGTTGAAGATCTGGACAGGAGAAGGAGAGCTTGTTGGTATGACTTCCCAAATAGGAACAAAGAGAAGGAGGCTAGGGTTTCTACAAACCCCACCTCAAGTTTCAGCTTTGGAAAATATTGAGACTTCAAAGAGCATATTTCAAGGAGAAAATCCTATAAGTCTCTCAAGGGAAGAAGATAAAAATAATGGTGTTTCACCACCATCTTCACCAAAAATTTCTTTTTTATATATAGATTTGATGCAATATGCTAATGTAGAAATTCCTTCCAAGATGGAAGATGAACACATTTGTGTTTCCTATCCACATGATGCAGGATAGGTTCAATTAGAATTTTATGTTTAGGAGTAGGAAGAAGAAGTCACAAGAGCTGAAGAGGACACCTTGAGAATCCGAAAGGAGTTTGAAGCCATCTTTGTGTCTCAATAAAAAGATGAGACAAATGGTGAGCATTCATATGCTTCTTACTTGTATGCACATACTGATGCAAATTATTTTGCAGCCTTTGAAAGATTCAGTAAAGGTATTGGTTTCAAGATCTTGACAAATATGGGATACCAAGAAGGCTTGGGTCTTGGTGCCAATCAGCAAGGCATCAAGAACCCAATAGAGGTGAAATAAACACCTAAGCACGAAGGCTTGGGGTATGTTGCACCGAAAGAATGGTCTTCTGATGACAGTGATGATTAAGTATCATGTACCTATTGTCGCAAAAGAATACATGAAGCAACAAGGTGTTGGATTTTGCATCCAGATCTCATACCTATTTGGCTCTCCAGATAGGCACCATTGAAATGATTTGTCTCTTTATTTTTATTGTGCAAGATTGCATGCGAATGTTTATCAGTTGAAGGAATTCCCATTTGTTGCAAAATTTAACCAAGATGGTATAAAATATGGGTATGTTACTCATTTATGTTGCAAAAATTTATCATTCAATTCATCTCTTATGATCATCCATATGTTTTGGGTTTATGTACTTATTTGTACTTGAAAGAGAGAGTTGAAAAGTGTACATATGCATGATATTTTGTATGTGTAAATAAAAAACTTATGATAGGTTCATTATAAATAGATACATTCATGAGTTTTTTCAATATGTATCATATGTTTATCAACTTGTGTCAATCGTGTCACACACATTTCATATCAATTAATGTCGATTGTATTGCACATTTCATATCGATTTGTGTTGTTGATGTCACATGTTGTTTGTCGACTATGTTTGTCGATTATGTTGATCAACTTATGTTTTAGTATATGGTGTTCATTGATTATGAGTCGATATTTGATACACCAATGTGCAAGAAGATCGCCATGTACTTGATGTTACAGGAGGTGAATTAATTTCTTTGAAGGAGAAAAAAAGAGGTGGTCGTCATTTCAATTCTTGCATAATATTTTCTTTTCAAGATTGATTGTGTGTTCTTGTTACAAGATGTTGCAGGAAGTTTGAGGTTCATTCAGTGAGAAGTGGACGAGATGCAAAGTGTTTTGCAGCCATTGCAGAATAAGCTGGTCCTTTGTGTTGAAACCAAGAGTTCACTCATATTGCAAGCTTAATTTGGATAAGAGAATTTCCAAGAAGAATCTTGTATGAATTTGTTACAAGAGGGACTTAATTCTCAGTGGGAAGGCTAACAGTTTTCCAAGCACATAGAGATCGATGTGATACAATAGGGTATGTATCAATCAACAACAATCAACAATGTTGAAATGGTTCAACAACAGCCAGAGAGCAGTGGTTGAGAGGCATAGTGAGTTGTGATGCAAGGCGTGTCAAGCTGATTGTCAAAAACACTTGTCAAGTAAAATCAATTGATATAACTTGAAACAAAAAGAGTGTTGAATTTCAAGAAGATAATTATCAGCTTTTGTGGGTCCAAAATCTCGTCAGTGGGAAGGTGTGATCAGAATTTGGATCAGGGCCTAAAATTAGCTAAAAAATCAAAGTGCTCAATTTTTTTTTCAGACTTGAACGATAAGATATAGTTCGTCGACAAGATTCTGGCGTGATCCGTTTCATCAAATTCCAAGTTCACATGACTAAGTATGGTCTATTGTTCGCTTTCCAAAATAGGTAAAAAATGGGCAGAATAGGTACAGGGATGATGTGGCAAGCTCAGTCAACCAAAGAGGAATCTTCAAGAATATTCTTCAGATTTCTGCCAATGAGGCTATAACAAGTGGCATTTTCAAATTTGCCAGTTTGGTCTATTTGGGGGTAAATTTTCTAATGTTTTCTAAGGTGGGAATTTCATTTTTTTTAATTATATATATATATATATATAAACATAATATATATATTATATATATTATTTAAATATTAACATTTGAAAAATATATTAAATCCACATTTTTAATTAACCACCAAAATCCACATATAAAATATTACTATGGTTAAACCATAGCCAAAGTCCACTGAGAATATCCCATGGTCTGATGGTTTTAAAATCTAAATGTTTATATATGGTTTGTACCAAAATTTTGGGCAGAGGGTGGAGGTCGAGGTTTCAACCTGCTACCTCCCACTCATCATCACGTCTTTTTTCCAATAGACCAACGGTATGTTCCTTGAAAAAGATGTCACCTCCCATAAATTTAAAGTTTAATGTGCCATTACACGGAGGTCCGGAGGTGGCCAAACCCCTCCCCATGCGACCAGGTAGTATGACTAGGAGTGGAGCCAAATGCATCGCCGAGAAATTTAAATAATTAAGCTAGGTTTAATTATGATTAATCTGGGATTAATCTCCCTAATCTGCAATTAGTTGTAACTATGCTTATGTGCTTTAATCTCCACTTATCATAAATTTAAAGCATGCTTATCATTTAATTAAATGAGGATTAGACTGGCGGTGATTTTGGTGGACGCACCTAATTTGGCGGACTTCTAGTTTTAGTGGAGTTAATTGGAAGTCCACCAAATTTAGTGGCAATTTGCTAGGCCTGGAGTAAATGAGGCCTATCTTGGGAAATATTTAACCAAATTTAGCTCAGTAAAAGTCATTGTTAGAATTTTGGCATGCTGTAAATCCATTGGAATAGGTTTCAGAGGCAGAGGAGCACTTCTTTATGGATTTTTTCCCACTTGAATATTTTTGAAGCCTAAGGCCACCAGGAGAGGAGACCATGTCTAGAGGACCTATAGTCCAAATGAAAAACCAGAAGAGGCTACTTAGGGGTGTAATGATGCTATGAATCTAATGGTAACTTATTTTTTCTGTTTTGAACACATATTTAAGGTAAATTTTCAGGTTTGACAAGAAGGGTGTATGGATCAATCAACCATTTGAAGCAATTTTGGTAGTTTTGGATCAAGGAGGAGATCTTGTAGGGGTTGTTCTCATTTACAGAACTATTGTTGTAGAATTTATGGATAGCATGGTTTAGTTCTATTTTTATTTATTCATTCATTAAGATTATGAAGATGTTTTATGTATGCTTCAGTGTGGAATTGGTGTGTATTTGTGAGGGATTTCTAGCACTCATTGGTGAGGTATAGATCATCTATGTAGGAGATTGTTGTATTGTTGTTATATGTGAGAGTTCTTTGTAGGAGAACATCACTTTCAAGGGGAAATAGCAACATAGTAAGGAATTATACTGATATGTACCTTTTTTCACCAAATAGGATAGTCGTATAGTCATGTTGATAGGCCAAGGAGATGTAGCCCAGGCAGGGTGAACTCCTTCACCAAAATTCTTGTCTTATGCTTTGATGTATATGTATTTTTAGCTATTGATGTTGGCATGTTATTTGATAAGACATTTAAAACATTAAAAACCTGGAATAAACCTCCTCATTACATATAAAACCATGCACATAAGAAACACTTTTCTTATACAGATGAGGGAGCTTGCATACCATTAACAAGTTTTCCATCATTTTAGATCAAAAGTAAATGGATTGTCTAGATTTATAAAAATTTAAGGACCCATGAGAGGCAAGTGTCTTGATTTCAGATATGAGCCACTGTTCTTTGAGGTAGACTGCATAGGAGTCTGATGGGTATCAGTATTTAATGGCCTCCATGCACAAATCTGCCATGCTGGTTATTTGTCTGTATTTTTGCTAAAGATGACATTGAAATATTGAATTCTCTGCATGGGCTTCCTAAAGTTGTTCTTTCAACATGGATTCTCTGAGCCTAACATCAGACAAATCGATTCCCAACTCAGTAACCTTTTCCTCCATGATTCCTATGTCATGCACACCTTTTGCTGTGGAAAGTGTCATCCAATGATGGGTGTGTGCTCTTTCTTGTTCTAATTGATAAAATAAGAGGGATGGAATTTTTTAAGGAATCAATACGCCCCCTTCAATAAATTTATAGTTAGAACTGAGGTTTGGCTGAGGGATAGGGTGTGAAATTGCTAATATGTCTTTAGGGACAGGTTTTTGGGAGGTAGGCTCCTCCCTTTTCTCTTTCTCTTCACCCCCTTTTACCTATTTCCCTTAATCTTATGTCTTTTTATCAAATTCTTGGGCCGATTTCCCACCCATGGGTGTCTTATCTCCCCCCCCAGGGCTTTCTGCTATGATTCTGGCATTCTTGGAGTTTCTTGTAAAAAAGACAGAGTTTCCTATAGCAAACCTTCCCTTGCTTGTCTTTCCATATTTTATGTCTTTTGAGGGTCTGTGGGGCTTGGTAGATGTGTAGGGGATGCCAACCTTGATAAATGTGTTATCATGTAGGTTACAAGTGTCCTTTCAGGTGAAGTGACATCTTGAACCTTTCCCTCTTCTAACGTTACTTCATCATCCTTCTTGGGTGACTCCTAAATGGTTATAGGGATTTTTGTTGGAGTCTATGGTTTCCCCTGCCTTACCCTCACACTCTTCCTAGTCGTGAAGTACACGAGTGTTTGTCTCTTCCTCTTTGCCTTCACTGGTGTTCTCAAAGTGGCTAGGGTAGCATCCACTTCTTTCTCTATTATCTTAGGTGATATACTGGTATGTTGAGGAGAGGTATCAGCACCTAGAATACGGTCTAATATTTCATCCTCCTCTATATTATTTTCCTTCTTCCCCTCAATTTCTCCTTATTTTGTTTCATCTCCCTCTTTTTTATTTTATTTCCCTTTATCTGGTTCTAATATTTATAATTTTTATGTTTCAACCTTCATCTCTTCTTCTTCCTCCTCATCTTCCCCTTCTATCTCTTAAGCCTCCCCTTCTTCTTCTCCTTCTATTGCCCTCTATCCAAGACTAGAGGCAGAGTTTTGTCCAGTTTGGGTTGATATAAAGGATTCCCTATCCATGTATATGAATGCGGACCACTGCACAGGGAGTTTCAATTTGCTCAGAGCATCACTCACTATCTTCTTGATGATGCCACGATGAGCCAAATACTGGTACTTCCTTTCCCTCACCTTTTTTCTCATGTATGTGAATGAGTGCAAGAAGAAATAAGGGATTCTCAATATTTTTTCTAGAGGAATTTCTCCTTGAAATTTTAGTTCATTTAGCAACCTGAAGTGGTATCCATAGAAGACACTAAGCCTACCCTCACAAGAAATGAATTTAATAATGTTAAAGGCTACTTCATCCCAAGGGTAGGGAAGGCTCCTCTCCTCACTCCATTTTTATCTTCAATGAATTCTTCTCCTTGATGATATAAGTTCTTCTTGGGTGCAGTGTTGGGCACCCTATCTTCTCTAATCCACTTGAATCCTAAGGGAAAAGTGGTGATTATTCTAATTAATTAAGGTGAAATTGTGATAACTAGGCCTCTAACAACAGTGGTGGCTCTCTAATATGAGTGTGATTGCATGGCCACTACAAATTCATGAGCTATATCCTCATCAAAACCCTCGAGGAGCTCAAAGAAACCTAAGCATTGGTGGTTCCTAAAAATCTCCATTACCTGAGGGTGCAATCCTATTTTTTGATATCAATGGGCTCCCTTCCATTAAATCTTCCTCCCATTTTGTGGTTTTGATAGGAAGGTGGCTTAATGGTTTTGTTTGAGATTTATTTTTGATGTGGTTCCTTGGAGATTATGGTTTCAAACAAACTAAGACTACCTTGATTTCATCACTTAATTTCCAATTTATGATTGACTGTGTATAAATTCCATGGAAATTTTTCAATTCTGAAGGGTGGAAACCCATTACCCTTTACCTCTGGTGCATTTTTTTTGGATATGGTGGCCTTAGGAGGTAATATCACCTATGAGTAGCTTTTCCTTGCTCTTTTAATCATTGTTGAACCTCTTGTGAAGTTTCCTATAACACTTCATTATTTCTTGTAGCTCGAGGTGTGAATGCAAACTTGGCTTTGATGCTTTTCTCTTTGATGGATCCTCTGATTTCTCTTGATCATTTCTCTTGAAATGCTAGATGAAGTGAGCATAATGAGAGAAAAATTACCTTTATGCAATCATAACTGAATTTGAAGCTGAGTGATGACTTGGATTGGGCACGAGTTTTCCTCTTTTGGACCATTGGTCACACT
The DNA here is from genome assembly GCA_034641835.2 of Pinus albicaulis. Classification (NCBI taxonomy): domain Eukaryota; kingdom Viridiplantae; phylum Streptophyta; class Pinopsida; order Pinales; family Pinaceae; genus Pinus; species Pinus albicaulis. Next base: position 1,450,917,687 of record CM076580.1, read on the forward strand.
CTAGTTAATCATTTCCCCTACCTCGGAATAACCTCCTTGTCCTTGTTAGATCACCCTTGAATTATTTGACTTCCCCAGGTGGCATGTACACTCTACTTCTCATCCACTTTAACTCTAAGAGGGTGGCCAATTTAACTGGCCACCTTTTTGCCTTTTTATTCTTTAATTCTCGACATAAATCATTTTGATCAATATGAGTGCATAGCGAGAGGTGAAGGGCCATACTAGAACCTACATGTTGCTGGTGTGTTGCAAACATTATTTGGTGTAGGTAGATAGAGTTTGGTGATAGCCATGCCTATCTTTCTCTTGCAGTGCTTTTATTTTTTTATTTTCTAAGTGAGCAACTTGTTTCTGAGTGAGCTGCTTAACCTATTTATTTGTTTTTTTTTCTTGCAAGTGGTGCATGGAGGTCCTCAGGTTCCTTGGCTGGTGGGTTCATCCTCCTAGTTTCTTTTTTTGATCCCTTGAAGCCATTTCCATCAAATTTTCCTGAGATTTTGATCTTGTTGTGCCATGTACAGGCTTTCTACAACAATCTTTTCAACTTCCTATAGCAATCTCTTCTCTTATTATTAGGGCTCCAGATTTCTTATATATGGTGGGAAATGGTGTATGGATATTAGGGATGGATTGATGGAATGAGTGGAGTGATGGAGAGGTGAGGGTAGAGATCCCATGCCAAGGTATGGGTGATCTAGTTGATAGTGGTGCAACCATTAGAGAACTTTTTAGGTCTAAAAAGGGCCTCCTAAGAAAAATGTACAACCAAAATAAAATTTATAACAACCAATAGGATTCAAGATGATGAGTTCAAACATGGGGGATGATTCATCATTTATGGGGAAAAAAATTAAAAGAATTAAAAAACAATAAAATAATAAAGCTACTTTTTCAACTTGTATTTTCAACTTATCTCCCTATGGTTTTACTCAAATTTCGAGCGTGAGTACTTGTTGGATGAAAAATTTAACTCCTCATCAAATGAGTACCCATATTGCATACTTTTGATGGGCTATGCTACACGAAAAATGAGAAATACATGAAAAAGGCATGATTGCAATCACATTTTTCATGTATTTATCATTTTTTGTGTAGAAGGGTCCATCGAACGTATGCAACAAGGGTACGCCTTTCATGAGGAATCAAATTATGCATCCAATGAGTGTTCTCGCTCAAAATTTGAATAAACCCATAGGGAGATAAGTTGAAAATACAAGTTGGAAAAGTAGTTTTTTCTTTTTCCCCCTCTAAAATTTAATGATGTAATCTAATATTATTTTAATATTTCCACTATTATTTTATAATTTCATTAGGAGGCCAATTTTATACCTTAAAAATCCCCTAATGATAGGGTTTATAGAATGAATCCTCATGCCTAGAGTGAAGAGAGGGTTATAAGTGGTAGGTATAGGCAAAAAAACCAATTATCATGCTCTTTTTGATGTTTATAAGCCCTTGAGAGCTACGTTTCTTGAAAATAAGTTTCTTTTAGGAGTTACAGGGCTTCTTGTAGCACTACAGGAAACCTGTAGCAGCTAAGACTTTCCTGTAGCAATTAAAATTAGGAGAAAAAATTGAGTTTTCGGCCTACTTGAAAGGAGAAATGAGTGAATGGGTGCATGCTGGAGTTGTTCATGGAGTGGGTAAGTAGAGGAGAGAGAGAAGAGAGGAATAAAACTACTCCTTTGGGTCTAAAACCATCTCTGATCAACAATCTGCAAAAATTAAAACAAATGAGTGCATAGGTATCATTTCTTCTGTTTTTTCTCTTTTCCTTTTTGTTTTTTTTTATTTTTCTCTTTATTTATTTATTTATTTATTTAATTTTTTGAAGGGAGGCGGGATGCCTCCATAGAGGTTTTCGACCCACAATCCTGCTTTGGGTGCCTCAAGGATTTTTTCACCCAAGGATCTTTTATTATTTATTTTTTCCTTTTTTCTGCTCCAGGATTTCCTCATGGAGGTTTTCAATCCTGAAGTTCGCCTTGGGTGCCTCAGATAGGTTTTCACCCATAGCTCTTTATTTATTTATTTTTCCTATGAGTTTGAGGTGTTGGAGAATATGGAGTTTCCAATGACATACACCTCCCTATTTATGTAATTTATAAACTTAGCCCTAGACAAGGGTTTTTTGTAAACCTTGAACCTTTGTCTCAGGCCACTTTGTGAGGTAGTCAGTGTAGATGGTGGATCAATGGGACCAATGAAGTCCATGCCCCACTTTTCAAATGGATCTAGAGCCACCTGAGGGTGCAAAGGTATGTCCTCCCTTTGTGTAGGTTTCCCCATACTTTGGCATTGGTCACACCTACTAGTGTATCTCTCGGAATCCTTATGATGGGTAGGCCAATAACAACTTTCCTACAAAGCTTTGAACCCTATTATTTTTACAACAAATTTTCCCCACAAGGACTATAAACATGTATAGAGGATGTCAAAAATTTATTCCTCCCTCACATAGCTAAGAATTTGGTCAGGGCCCAACTTGAAGAGATTTCCATCGATCTAGGTGAAAGGGGCACTTTTTCTAATGATCTTTCTATTCTCCCCGGAAGAGTGGTTTGGTGGGAAATTATCAGCAACCAATTAGTTAGCTATGTTAGCAAACCACAGAGAGAGTGCTAAGATAGAAAATAGGTGTTCATTTGGAAGCTTGGCATCCACCATTCCTTCCTCATCTGTAGGTAGAGCTAACCTAGATAAAAAAATCTGCAACAACATTCTCCTTCCCACATTTATAAAAAATGGTTAGGTAAAATTGTTGTAATAACAAAAACCATGTAGTTATTATATCATTAACATCAGGTTTATTCATTACATATTTTATGGTTGCATGGTCAGTGTTCACAAATGTCTAATAACGAGTGATATAATGTCTAAATTTGTTTAAAGCATGGACAATGGCTAACATTTCCTTTTATGTGACAGTATAATTGAGTTCAGCCTTGGACAAGTTCTTACTAATGAAATAGATTGCATAAGGTAATTTGTCTTCTAACTTCCCCAAGGCTGCCCCCATAGCTTTTTCTTATGCATAAGTGTGGATGTGGATGGGAAGAGCCTAATTTGTACCTTGGAGAATGGGGGAAGCAACCAACTTTTCCTTAATGATCTCAAAAGCTTCTTAACAAATAATGGACCATGTAAACTTAGCGCCTTTGGAGAACAAACCAAATATTAGTGAAGCCAATTTATTGAAGTCTTTTATGAACCTTCTACAGTAACCAGCTAAACCTAAGAAACTTTTGACATCTCTATGCTTTTGAGGAGTAGGAACTCTTTTGGTGATGGTGATTTTGTTTCGGTCCACTAGTATTCCTGCATGTGATATTGAGTGGCCCTGCTATGAAACCAACTCAAAAAATAGAAGAAAAGAGAGATCAACGTCTTAGAAATCAACCACTTTGAGGGGGAAACCTCCTTTGCATTAAATCAATGAACAATTCTTAAATGACACAAATGGGAAAACCTCCTTTCTATATATAGGAGTCCATGGGGTAACAATATAATCCTAGCTAACCTAACAATAATAATGTAAGGGAACAAAAATAACAATAGTGGGATATTATGGGGCTCAATAATAAAAATATGGGGTCTACAGGGGTACAACAATAACAATAAGGGGGATACACTAACAAAAATAAGGGAATAAACTAGTAATATATGGCCTTAACATGCCCCTCTCCTTCAAAAAAGTGTTGTACTCAACGCTTGAGTAGTTGTAGATGGTTTTGTATAAAATTATTGTCCTCCCATGTGGAATATTTAGTGGGTAAGTTCTTCCACTTGACGAGATACTCTGAAATTAATTGATTCCGTAGCTGTAAAGTTCTTGTTTTCGTGACTGCTTCAGGTTCCAATATGATTTTTCCTTCCTCTTCAAGTTCTGGAAATATTGTTTGAACTTGAAGTTTGTCACCTATAAACTTATTTAAGCATGAAAAATGGAAATCTTGGTGCACTCGGGAAGATACATGAAGCTCCAATTTGTATGCCATAGTATCGATATTTTGAGACACCTGTTAAGGACCATAAAACTTTGGTGATAATTTATTATCCTTCTAGCTTGCTCGAGGGAAATTTGTTTGTATGGTTATAGCCATAATAATACACGGTCGCCTACATCAAAACTTCTCTCGTTTCGATGTTGATCACCCTATTGTTTTAGTCGATTCTGTGCCGAATTTAGGTTATCCTTTAAGAGTTGGAGAACTTATTGTTGATGCTCGATGTGATATTCCACTCCTTGAACCTTAGAATTTTCACTTAAAGATGATGTGATGGATGATGAATGATATCCATAAAGTGCCATAAATTGGGTCTGTTAGTCTCCTATATTCTATAGTATGACTAAAAGACTATGGATTTTCTACTGTCAGCTGAAAATAACATTCTCTGACTATCATTTATTTTCAGAAATATCATTGCCTTCATTATTTTCATCTAAACCTCTCCATTTTCTCTCATTTTTCCTCCCCAACACTCTAATGATTTGAAATCTCATGTTTAACCCTAAATCCCTCATTTTAACCCCTCTCCATTTCCAAAACCCCACTCCCATTGCTAAATACCTCTCCCCTTTCATTCACTTCACTTCTTCCATTAAAACAATGTAAAAAGAAAAAAACCATGTTTGCATTGTTTTAAAAAAAAAAAAAATTATTCATTCAGGACCCACTCTTTTAAATAAACTTTTTTTGTTTTAAAATACCTAACCCCTTTATATTTAAAACCCCCCATATTTACACCTTTACCCCTCATATAACCTTGGCCCCCACCTTTATATTAAAGCACCCTCACTTCAAAAGTACCCCAAGTCCCGCATTAAAAACACCCTGCACTCATGTTTAAAACCCACTGTTCCATTTAAAATCTTGGGCCCTACCTTCTAAACCTACCAGTGATCCATTCATTGTCTGACCATAATTATATCACCACCTCCTAATCTAATAACCATAGTGCTCTATCGCAAACCCAAAAGCCCGTCATTTAAACACCACGTGAGCTTGCGAAATGGGTGGTTTGAGAGCCATCCCATCTGCCACACATTGCTCCTACGGCTTATCTCATCCCTCCACCTATTACCACCTCACGGCATATGCGCCATGTGATAAACCACTTACCTCTCCCACACCATAATATGAAACCACCGACCCATTTGAATATTTCGAATCCATTTCCTGTCGCAATAAGCCCCAAGTCTCTTCGGTAGACCCCTGTGATGTTTTATTTTGAAGGCCTGGGAGGTGATAAACCAAACCTAGCGACCAAAAAACTCATTTTTCCAGACTCTATCCATAAATTTCCCTGTTGCCTACAAGCCCCATTGCTCCCCACCCCACGGGATGTCATTTTTATTAATAATTTATTTTTATTTTGCAGGTGATCGATGAACTAAAAAATGAAATAATCATATTGTGGTTCTAAAAACTCCAAAAAAAATATTCAAAGTACTTCCACTACCCTTGAAACATCCGTTGAAAGCCCTTTCCAACAGTGGGGTTTGGATTTCACTAGAGAAATCCATCCATCATCCTTAGCCCAACACAAATGGATACTCACATCCACTGGCTATTTCACCAAATGGATTGTGGCCACACCCTCAAGACAAGCAACTAATGTTGTGATCATAATATTTTTAGAAACCAATATACTATCAAGATTTGGATGTCCAAATAAGCTTATCACAAATAATGCATCAAATTTTAATTCAAATAAAATGGTATATTTCTGTACCTAATATCACATCACTCTAGGGCATTCAACTGCTTATTACCCTCAGGGTAATGGGTTAGTTTAACCTTCAAATAAAAGTTTTGTTAACATTATCAAAAATATGCTAGAAGATAACATGAAGTCACGGCATAACAATTTGGTAAATGCACTATGGGCTGATAGGCTCACTACAAAAAAATAAATTGGCATGTCACCATACCCATTGGTTTATGGAATGGATGTTGTTTTCCAAGCTTATTGAGGGGTTCTATTCATGATAATAATATAGGAGTTGCAGTTGGAACCAAATGATACTTAGAGAAGGAAACATCAGACCATTCAGCTGCAACAATCCAGGAAAGAAGTGTATAACAAAACATAAGTTATCCAATATAATTTCAAAAATATTTATGACAGAAGGACCAAGGCAGATGATTTTCAGTTGGGAGACATTGTTCTAAAATGATATTCAAGAAGAGAAGATAAAGTAAAGCATGGAAAGTTTGATAATATGTGGAAAGGACCATATATCAACTATTCCTTCAGAGTTCATAATCATTTTTTTTCTCAAGGAATTGGATGGAACATAGATACCTGCTGGGCCTGTGAATGGTAGGATGCTGAAACATTATTTCTCACAGGAATAGAGGTGTTTATTACACAAGTTCATTGTAAAGAACTTGATTGGGTGACCTATTGACAGAAGTTGAATCCTGCATAGAATGCCATAAGCTCATAATTGATGTGCCACCACAACTACTACAACAACAAAAAATAAATCAAATATAGACATTGTTGAAACAGATCATTCAAGGCTACTGGTTACAGGTTCTTGGCACCTCTCATAAAAAATGTAATCCCCATCTCCAGCCATTGTTAGGGTCCTGTAATTTATAGGATCACAAGGTGATTGGATATTTTATCATATTTATATGAAATTGTAAATAATATTTCAATTTTCAAATTATTTACAAATATATATATAATATGTTGATATTGCAACAAGATGATGAACTTAGTGAAAAGAGTTTCCTTCACTAAGTGGGCCCACATGGTATTTTTAGCGCAAAGTCTATTTTTAGACATATGTATCATGTTCTATGAGTTGCAGGATGCTATTTGTGGATGGTTGGTCAAGTTGGAAAAAATAGATGGACTTCTATTTTTAGACATACTGGGCAGAATCTATTTTTAGATTGCCACTCTAAAAATAGATATGTCGAATATTATTAGCTCTTAATAATATTTGGACTATAAACATTATCTTATTCTCTTGGAGCACTTCAGTTAAGTGCACAGATGTGGCACAGGAGCTGACAGAAGGAATTACGCTATTCCTGAGGGTTATGTGGAGCTATTGGATGGATACTTCAGTTAGAACTCATGTGACAGAGTTTGGTGGAGTTGATTGAGGAAGTTAGTGGAGTTGTATTCAGTTTAACTAATCTAAACATAGTTGAGCTATTTGTATTCAGTTTAACTAATTGATATAATTAGTGAGAGTGGTGTGAATTAATTATTAATTAATTCACTAATTATAAACTCATTAATAAACTAAAGAATGCATCAGTTAACTTCAGTGCATGGACAGTTTCAGTGGAGACCAGTGCAGAAATAGGTGAAAGAGTAGGTTAACTATCAGTTGTGACTATACTGTTGCATATTTGCAACTACCAGTGATTGGTGAAGCCCATGAGGATTGCACAGTACAAGCCAGGTGGTTTATGTTATTTAATGAGCCATCCATAGCATTGATTACGCAATAGAGGTTGGCTATCAAGTGGAAAAATATTGGAGCATGTGTTTTGCTAGATCTAGCTTGATAGTGTGTAGCAATTTGAGGTTGTGTTGAGAGCTTGTGAGTAGATTTGTACAATGATTGTTACATGATATCCATGACATATAATATACAGATAGTTGGGGTTTTCAGCTTTAAGCTTTCCCATGAAATACTTTGTTCATATGTGTGATTGTTTATGGTTTTAATGTGTGCATGCAATTGATTTTATTTCCGCATGTAATGATCAATGGTAGAAGAGATTATGTATTATGCATGAAGCTAAAATAGCATGTGATTAGGAGAATCTCAGTGAATAATATATCAGTTATTCAAATTTCTACATAATAGATATTTTGAAATCATTTGAAATTTAAATATCATTTACAATTTCATATAACTAAGATAAAATATCCAATCACCTTGTGATCCTATAAATTACAAGATCCTAACAATGGCTAGAGCTGGGGATTACAATTTTTCTGAGAGGTGCCAAGAACCTATAACCAGTAGCCTTGAATGTTCTGTTTCAACAATGTCTGCATTTGGGATGACACATTTTCTGAGAGGTGCCAAGAACCTGTAACCAGTAGCCTTGAATGTTCTGTTTCAAAAATGTGTGCATTTGATTTATTTTTTGTTGTCGTAGTAGTTATGGTGGCACATCAACTAGGAGCTTACAGCCTTCTCTATGGGCTTCAACTTCTATCAATAGGTAACCCAATCAAAATAGTAAAGACAATGATATTTACAAGGAACTTGTCTAAGAAACACCTCTATTCTTGTGAGAAATAATGTTTTAGCATCTTGCCATTCACAGGTCCACTAGGTATCTCCGTTCCATCCAATTCCTTGAGGAAAAATCATTATGACCTTTGAAGGAATAGATGATATATGGTCCTTTCCACAGATTATCAAACTTTCCATGCTTTAATTTATCTTCTCTTATTGAATATCATTTTAAAACAATGTCTCTCAACTGAAAATCATCTTCCTTGGTCCTTCTGTCATCCCCAGCTTGAGCCATTGTTAGGGTCCTATAATTTATAGGATCACAAGGTGATTGGATATTTTATATTAGTTATATGAAATTGTAAATAATATTTAAATTTACAAATGATTTCCAAATATATATATATATATATATATATATGCATATGCATATGCATATAAGAAAAATAAAAAGAAAGGAAAAAAATAGAGAACGAATAAGAACAAAATGAAAACCCTATAAAACAAAAACAAAAAAGATGGAATTCAAAGTGTTGCAAATATAAATGCCACTACTTGTTAGATAGTTTTGATTATGTTAAATAAAATAAATGTTGTGTGCAACTTGTTCACAATGCCACAACCCTCAGTCATTTGTTTGAACCATACAGTTTAATCATGGTCAAACAAGTTTAAATTTTTGTCAATTAGATTAGAGAATAAGGTTAGCCAAACTGTTTATTCTTGGCTAATGCTAGTTAGGTAGATAATTATGGTTGATTTAAATTTTTAAGCTAAATCAATCAAGCAATAAGTGGATAGGATAGAGTAGGTATTTTTTTTCTCAAAAAGAAATAAAATAAGGATTTGCAAGTCCAAATGCACCCTTAGGAATGATAAAAATGTTACTCCTAGATTAGGAAAAAGTTGAAGGCAAAAATGGTTGAAAGGGGTAAAATACAGAAAACTTATATTTTATATTTTTATCCTAAGTGAAAAAAATTGGTAAAATATGCACCTTTAGCCCAAAGTGTTGATTTTAAATAGTTTTATCCAAAGTTTTTTCATATGTAATAATTTTTTCAAATGACAAAAATTCTTGTCACTTTCGGTTAAGACACATGCTCTTTCCAACAGCTCGATCCTCACCCACTCATATCTACAACCAATAGCTATTTTCATCCCCCTCCCTCGCCATCTTATCTTTATCGGTAGAGAGGATGGGGGGGGTGGGGGGGGGCGGGGTTCGAAAATTAGTTACTATCACTAGTCCCACATGACATGTCAGTTCCTCCGCATTTCGTACCCCCCCTCAAAATACCACAAACCTACTCAACCCCCCTCTGAAATCTACCTAACCACCCTCCTTTCCCACTCTCCTCGCCGCATGCTCCCCTCCACTCTCATCCCACCATGTGGCTATAACCATTAGCCCGTTAAATCATTTCCAAGGATAATTGTTATTCCATTAAATGTTTTCCTGGGTAACCATTTCAACCTCCAACGAACCAACGCCTCTAATAGAAAAAACCCCATTACCATAAAATGTTGTCGCACCACCATTTTTCCCCTTTTCTATTGCAGATTGCTTCACTCTTCCTTAATTTACATATTTCAAGTGCACAATGACGTTCCTCAATCGACCAAGCACCGATCGAGCATAAGAAATCTAAATTCTACTTCCAGTCTGCTACAAACTATCAAAATCCCTAGTAATCATTCATCTTTCCCTCTTGTCTCTTTAAATTTCCCATTGACAAGATGCCTCTAGTAGAAGAGAAAAATTGAAGACTGTGTCAACCCGATGTTACGTCCCCCTCTATACCTTGATCACATCCCACTTGTAGATAGAGATTATAAAATCCTTAAGACTCAATGTGAGTTCGATCTTTTTGGACTCTACTATTGGCTCGAGGAGAAACTCATAGAAAAATATGATGAAATTGGACTCTCGGAGTCCAATCTCCCTCATTATATGTTTCCCCAGACCTTTCACTCCCTAGAATTTGTTAGAAAATGCCAAGCATGTTATGTACCAAACCATAGAGCCATCATAGCCCCAAGTGGTGAAATATTACACACCATTACCTCTAATATCATTGATAAAATGATGCAGGCCCCTCCTATAGAGACCAACACTCATTTCCCCATAGAAACCTTAACTTAACTCTACCAAAAGTTAGATTTTTCCAAAAGAGCACAATTTTTTTATAGTTTCTTACCTCAACATACCCAATTTCCTGGGAAAAAACCACCTTCTCCCTCTTACATGTTCCCAAATTAGGCCAAAGAAATCATATCTATATTATCCTTCCTTTTAGGTTATTACTTTGATGAATGGGTAGATGAACCCCTGTTAGGTTTCCTGTCAATCATATATACAGAGCATAAGCCTTCAATCATTTTTAATTTCAGTCAATTCATAATTGACTGTATACATGAGAAACTCCTTAAGTTACCAATTGAAGGAGTATTTAGGTATACTTCCATTATGGTTTATATGTTTATTTATTACCAGGAAGATAGATTCAAGTTTTCAATGAAGAAATTAGATGAGGAATGGAATCCACAGTCTACAATATTTTAGATGTAATATTCCCAAATGGGGAAGCAACAATATATGAACAAAAAACTGGAAATAGTAGTGTGAATCAACTCATTAACATTGGAAACCAATATGGAGACATAACATCATGTATTAGATCAAAAAATAAACACAAAATAGTGAGGCATGAATCATATACAATGAGGAAACAAGCCTCCCATAAGCAATCACTACTGAATATGAACTATTGCTACAATACAAAATGCCAGAAGACTGCTACAACACACTTATGAATATACTACTATAGCAAAGGAATATAAAAAAGATGTAGGGATATCATATGCCTCAAAATATTTGACAAATATAGATCTAGGATTTACACAAATTCCTACAAAGACCTTGGAAATGTTTTTCAGAAATACACCCTGAATAAGATGGGATCTAAAGCCCTAGGGCTAAAGATTCACTGCAAACTGAAGCACGTGAGTATAGAAAGCTGAAATATTGTAGATATGATGAAGATCCCCTAAATGGTCTCCTCTAATGAAATTCTGAACCCTTCAATCACAAGAAATCACTCCAAAGGAGCTACAAGATCCCTCACTGAAGCTGCCCTCCAAAATAACGCAATTCCCAACTAGAACAGTGCAGTAAATGATGGGAAATGGTTGGATTGGTGCCAAATATCTGAAATATGTCCAAGATCCCTCCAAACTGATCTCCCAAGAGAAGGAATCCTTCCTCCTATGAGAAACTATCACATACGTGGGTTTCTAAATCCTCCACTGCAACACACTGCAACACAGCACAATATCCTGCAGAAACTGCGCTGATGAAGAATTTGTAACTTGGCCTAAAAACCTGAATGTGGAAATGACATGCAATTCTCTTCCAAGATACCTCTCAAGGAAAAAGGTGGGATTCCCGCTCTGGAACACCTAGTGCTAGACAACACAACAATCTCAACAAAATAGTTGAAGAATGCAAGAAGTCTAAACAGACCACATAAAAATAATAATCCAAAAACATGACCCCATATGGATGCCATCATATTCCTTATATAGATTATGAGCTTCCTTGCCTTTGGACCCACTCAATTAGGTAATTCCTCCATGCAATCCATCTCCCTCCAAAACTGTGTTATTTCTCGTTTAATCTCCACTCCTCCATAATAGCGTTGTTGACTTGTTATAGTTTTAAGATTTCTATGGTGTGTGTTTTGAGTTGTTGAATTCAGAATCTCCACAGTATGTTGTTGACTTGGTCAAAGTTCACTAGTTCAACATTATCCAACCCATGTTCACACTCAAAGATGCTTTATTTCGTTGCTTAGAAGGCCTCCTCTCACACTTGAATTTTTTTATTTTTTCTTAGGAGATTTAAGGGACTCCCTACCCAATTATTCACCTACCTAGTAACAACATGACCTATAATATTCCATTTAGCTAAAAGCTAAATTTTAGAAATATTAAAATCCTCCCCTCTAAAATTTTTCTTGTCCTCAAGCAACTGTAAAGGTGGAGAAAAATTCCTCCCCTCCTCCTCTTGTGGCCTCCTCATCAATAGTCCCCACCAGTGCTCAAAATAATCTGCAATAAATCTGCCCTGCAAAGGTCCCTCCCAAGTATGCAAAACCAAATGGATCACATCATGAGAAATTGGAATGTGTAAGTGGAAATCATCTTGTTTTCCAATGGCCTCCTCAAGGTAGGAGTGATGAAAAGAATAGGGGATCTCATTCTCAATGAGAGAATCCCATCTCCATTCTATCATCCAACTGAAATGAATCACCTTCCAACATGGTAATTCATAGAAAAGTTCCTCCAAATTATTCATGAGAGACATATCCCTAGTGCTCCAAGCAATCACATGGTCCACCTCATAAAGAAGCAAGTGATATACTATAGTGGCCATATCATCTCCCATGCTCCTCTTCAAGCATGGAGCATAAAAGGTGTGGGAAATTTCATTCCCCATGGACACATCCAACCAATGTGTCTCTCCTCCAAACATGTTCCCAACAAAGAGAAGAACAACATCATAATATGGAATCATAATTAAAATCATGCTAGATGCCATATGTAACAAGGGAGAAGAATAATTGTCCCTCAAGTGCAACCAGCGTAGTTTTACTCTCAATTGCATCAGAAGATGGCATGATGTGTGGATTACCAACTCCTTGTTTGCTACCATAATCTCCTCACAAGTTTGGAGAAGGTGTATGGTGTATGGTGCAAACTAAGCATACCCTGCATAAGATGTCATCTCCTCAAGACCTCCTAGGGAGTGTCCATCATCAATGCTGCTTATGGCCTTAGGTAGACCATGAATTATAGAAGGAATAATGCTCCTTCTTAGAGCAATGTTCTGCACATATACGGTTAAGGAATGCACATATTCATTATATAAATCATTATGCAACCAAACAATATCCTTACCATATGCTTTGCTCATGCAAATGGAGTGGCTCATAGATAAATTCCCTCCCATTATTAGAGAGGAAGGATCGGATTTTGATAACTCCCTCAAAGAGTTATGTATCTCCTCCATCTCCACATGATCTATGCATATCCTCAAATTCTAATATATCTCCTCTTCAAAGCCTTCCCAAGTGTGTCCCTCCATGATGGTGTGGTATGCTCTCATAGAATAAGTGTGGCTGAAGAGAAAATCTTCATGAGCTGCTTGTAGTAACTTTTCCTTGGGCTTGGAAGCTCTAGATAAGAAGATCCTACCATGATAGTAGATGACCTCATCTCTGACTAAATATCCCTCCTCATGTAGTTGGTCATCAAATATCATACAAGTAAAAATATCTTTGGAATAATCCACCAACAATTGGGATTTTCAATATGGATCTATCCTCCATAGTGATAGCACTGATGATCTATCACAAAGAATATATGTCATATGGTTGTCCTCCTCTTTGACATCTCCCATGCCAAAGGTACAAATTGGAAGGCTGCTATCCTTCCCACGTTGCTCCTTCCACAATGTAGAATCTGAAATGGGAGTGGGTAATGATGATGTTGGGATAATGTCTTCCCCCTCCTTGAGTCTACCCAAGACTCTTAGCACTATAGCAAGTCCTCCCAAGGTCTGTAATGTTCCCTTTTTAGGAATATTTCTGAACTGTTGAATAGGAACATTGTATAACGAAAAAAATGCAAAGAAAATGCAGACCAATGCTTGTTTCCTCTTTTTTATGTTGTGTGGGACTGATATGTGGGATTTTAGCAGGAAAAAATGGGTTTAGATGCACTGAATAGATCTCCCACAAAATGGTATCAGTGAGATATTCCTTTTCAAGACATTAACAATCAACAATATATTCTAAACCAGAGATTGACTGAAGGGGAATTTACTAGATATGTCATATTATCAAGGAATTTTGATACCCGAAGGCTATCTGGCCCTTTTCATACTCTATCCATAGACTCTTGTCGAGAGGTAATATCCCAAAAGGGTTTACTCAACAAATCATGCCTGAAAAACACATTTTTCAGGTATGATGGCTTCAGCTACCATAAAATGTGCTTTAGAATGCTCATAAACCAATATAAATAACAACATCACTCTTTAATCAGCTCTTAACATCAGAAATATGGGGAAAAGCAGATTTTTATGCACTAAAATAGGTGTATACAGAAATATGTGTAAAATTAAGGGTCAAGGTTCTGGAATATGTTATATTATGTTAAGAGGGACTCACATGCAAAATTTAATCTTAAAAAAATAAGTTTTTCTATGTTAAACAGTTCTTCCTTCCAGACTAGTCAAGGAAAACACTGATTTCCCATGACCTAAATTATGCAGAAAAGTGCTGAAGCATGGGTAGTGTAATTTCTAAAGGGATTGGCTGATTTTATGCAAAAATGTCAGTATGCATGTCCATTGGCTGATTTTATGAATAAATGTCAGTATGCATGTCCAAAATAATATTCATATGGATTATACAGAGGAAAACAGACATTTCTATGAAGGAAAACCCCCAAAATGAGTTGCTGCAATGCATAGAAAAAGACTGCAGACTATTACAACATTATTTTTCTAAATATTCAGCTATTGTAAGTTAAAACTCAGATCTATGACAGATATATGGCTGAAACATCAGATCCATACCAGATCTGGAAACTACTCAGCCTCCTCCATCAGATCCCCTTGGGATTTCATAAAAATAATGCATGTACAAGAGTAGATCTGAATTTAAAGCTATAGAACTGCAGAATACTCATAATTTCTGAAGATGACTTTGATTATATATGGAATCAGCTCTAAAATAACTTATAACAACAACTACTTTAAAGAATTACAAAGTGAGAGGCAAGCCTCAATCACTTGAGAGAAGATTTGCACAGAAACTAAATTTACATTAAAGCCCTACATGCAGAAAACACAGTTCATGGAAGAGACTGCACAGTAGCTCAATGGGATTGAAGTAAAAGCTATAAGATATAGATCTGAATACAAAATGGGAGAGAGATCCTCTTCTGGGTGGTCACAAGACACCCTCCTTCAGAGAGAACTCCTCCAAAACACTAGATCTCTGCAGATCTAGGATACCACTTGCTACTAATCAAGTAGCTGCAAAACCCTCAGCAGGATTAGTGCTGCTAATAGAGATGGAGCTTGGTTTTCAACCTGATAGTGGCTCATTTTAGTACATTTTCCTCCAAGAGCTGCTCAAGGAAGGAGGGAGGATTCCTAAAGAGGAAATCCTCTTCCCTTAGGCTAAACAACCAAGAGAGCTAGAGTTTCTCAAGCAACCTCTATTTTAAAATCCTTCAACAACCATTCTACATGAGCCCTCTCCTCCTTTTTATAACTTTAAGGGGTGCACAAACCCTAAACCACTTCAATGGACTTAACCCCTTTCACATTGGATCCCTCTTCTAAAACTATGCTGGTTCTCCAAGGTGGTCCAATTTATGTCCACACACAAGTGGATTTTGTTACAAAGGCCCAGATTTATCCTTTTTCACATTGGGCATGTATTTATTCTTCAATTCAAGGAGTTTTTCATGTCCTAATTTACATTTTATTCATCAAAAAATAAGAAAGAAACAAAATGAAGTATTCCTATTAGCTTGGGCTAAATAGGAACATTATAGTACTCCCCCTTCAAAATGTTGCTTTTCCTCAAGCAACTTCACGGAAGAACCGGACTTCTCTTTCTCCTTCTGTGGCCTCATCAATGGATCCCACCATGGCTGAAAATGGTAAGCAATGAATATTCCCTCCAATGACCTTCTCCAAGTGTAAGATAGCAAGTGTACATCATGAGAAATGGGAGGTACAAGTGGTGATCTTCTTGTTTCTCCATGGCCTTATTAGGTAGAAGTGATGAAGAGCATGGGGAAAACTTTTCCCAATGAGTCTCTCCCACACCCATGCTATCATCCAAATGAAAGGATCCATTCCTGATAGCTCATAGAAACAATTGTTAATCCCCATGACATGCATTTAGTAGGGGCTACATGGCTGGAAATGAGGGATGAATATACCCAACTCACACTGTCCCTCTTCCCATTGTTGATGGATGTGGAGCTATGGATCTTGGGCTACAAAAATGTGGTCACCATGAAGCCAAAAGGAATTTGAAGCTTCATGATCTCCTTCATTGATTTCAGTGAGCCTCCTTGCCCACCCTCTTAGGCATATATTGACCTTCACCACATGTGCTCCCAAAGACATGTGGACTAAGTGCCATATGATATTCTGGGTGGTGAGAATAGTCCCTCCCTTGAGACTAGCACTATCCATCATCTTGTTCCTCAAGTCATGATACCATAAGTGGCCATCCAACCACATTCTTGCTGAAAAAAGCTTCTTCAAAGCTTGGAAATGATAGAGGAAAATAAGTGTTGGCTGAATGGAGATCAAGAAAAAAATGTCTTGCTCTAATTCCTCCCATGTGAGAAGCTCCCCTTCATGATACAAACTCAATACATGACCCTTTGTAGAAGATGATACAATGTACCATGCAGCAGCCACAAAAATTTCCCTCCTCTTCTTGAAATTCAATTAAATATGGGAGAGTGCATTCCCAATGGATACATTCGTCCAATGTATCATTCCTCCTCTCCCACATATGCTCCTCATAAAAATAGAAATATCAGTAACATAGAGAGAAAGAATAGAATTCATGTTGGCTGCCATATGCAACAAATGTGAAGGGAAATGATCCCTCATATGCAACCAACACAGTTTGGATCTCAATTGCAATAGAGACTACTAAAAAATGTGGTCTTCCAACCACTTTCATGCTACCCCAATCTCTTCATAAGCTTGGAGGAAATAAATGATGGATGAGGCAATGTAAGCATTTCCTCCAAAGAAAAATTCCTCCCCAAGTCCTCCTAGGGAGTAGATATCAACATTGCTCATGGCCTCAAGTAGACCATGCAACCTCAAAGTAAGAATGCTCCTCCTTGGAGCAACATCCTACACATATGTGGTTAAGGGATGCATGTGTACATGAGATAAATAAAAATAAACAACACCATTACCACAAGTTTTTCTCATGCAATGGGAGCAGCTCATAGATGAGCCTCCTTCCATTCTCAAAGAGAAGAGAGAAGAATGTGATGACTCTTCCCAAGAGTCATGTGCATGCATACCTGCCATGCCAAATGTAGATATGGGAAGGCTGCTATACTTCCCTTACTTTTCCTACCACAACACAGAAATTGAAATGAGAGTGGGTGTGGATGATGTTGAGAGACTACTTCTGTCCTCCTTGAGCCTACCCAAGACTCTCAGCACTACATCAAGACCTCCCAAGGTCTCCACTTCTCTGAAATCAATGGGCAATGCCTCAACATGTGAAGCATTCACCTCTTCTTGTTGATCAAGTGGCCTTCTTGGTTCAATGTCTTCAGGAAATGAGACATCATCTAGTGGTGACTGAATACATGAATGGAGAAAACCCTCCATGCTTCCAATGCACAATCCAATCACCTCTTTAGGTGCATCAAACTTCTGCAATAGATAGGAATGAGATTGGCCCTCTTCCCCATCTTCTCTCGGTATCCTCATGCTTTTGCACCTTCTCCATCTCAAGGGCTTGTGAAATACAACCCCTTTGATATCTCCAAGGGAGGATCTTATTCCTCCCTTACTGCTTTTGCACAACGCGATGCAACTCTGTTTTTCTAGATCAGCAGCACATAGAAATGTAGATCTCTCCATGCAGTGGGCTGAAATGAAAACAGATGAATTCTTGACCATACCATAGTGAAATGTCGAAGAAATAACTTCTTCTGCAACTGCATAGTCTTCCTCCATTTAACATGAAGGCTGCTCCTCGAAGGTTGTGCTAGCGATGGTACAAGTCTCTACCCCCTCAACCTCCTTGAGATTTTCTTGAATATCCTTCAAGGTCTAGAAAAAGAGTGGAGGGGTCTCTTTTTCTGTCATTCCTTCTTCTTCTCCTCTTTCTCTCAACAAGAAAGTGGGCATGCGACAACATTGTAAATCATATTGTGTGGTTGAATTCTCACACATATCATAAGAAGTACTGGGTACTCCTTCATCTTCCCGAAATTCTCTAGGAATTTCACTGTAGCTTCTTTTTCTTTGAAACCCTCTTGGAGTTTCACTGCACCCTTCTTCTTCAATTGGTTGAACCTCCTTGGAGAGGCCCTTTTCTGATATGAAAATGTATGAAATTAGTCTCATCATCTCCATCATTGTTCTCTTTCTTTCTTGGGCTTTGAAAGCCATAGGCTGAGCCAAGAAAGGAGCTCTGATACCACTATAATGTTCCTTTTTCAGGAATATTTCTCAGTTGCTGAATAGGAACGATATATAAGGAAAAATATGCAAAGAAAATGCAGACCAATTCTTGGTTCCTCTTGTGTATGCTTTGTGGGATATATATGTGGGATTTCAAGAGGAAAAAATGGGTTTAGATGCACTAAACAGATCTCCCACAAACTGGTATCAATGAGATATTCCTTTTCAAGACATTAACAATCAACAATATGTTATAAACCAGAGATTGAATGAAGTGGAATTTACTGGATATGTCACCTTCTCAAGAAATTGTGAGACCCAGAGGCTATCTGGCCCTTTTCAGACTCTGTCCATAAACTATTGTCGAGAGGTAATATCCCAAAAGGGGAAAATAATGCCTGAAAAATGCATTTTTCAGGTATGATGGATTCAGCTACCATAAAATGTTCTTTAGAATTCTTATCAACCAATATAAATAATAGCAACACTCTTTACTCAGCTTTTAACATCAGAAAGATGGGGAAAAGCAGGTTTTTATTCACTAAAATAGGTGTATACATAAATACGTGTAAAATTAAGGGTCAAGGTTTTGGAATATGTTAGATTAGGTTAATAGGGACTCACATGAAAAATTTCAGCTTAAAAAAATAATTTTTTCTATGTCAAACAGTTCCTCCTTCCCGACTATTCAAGAAAAACCCTGATTTCCCATGACCTAAATTATGCAGAAAAGTGCTGAAGCATGGGTAGCGTAATTTCTCAAAGGCTTGGCTGAGTTTATGTATAAATTTCAGTATGCATGTCCAAAATAAGGTTCATATGCATCATACAGAGGAAAAAAAACATTTCTATGAAGTAAAACGCCCAAAATAAGTTGCTGATAGAAAAAGATTGCAGACTATTGCAACGTTAATTTTCTGAAGATTGAACTAATGTAAGTTAAAACTCAGATATATGACAGATATATAGCTGAAACATCATTTCCATACCAGATCTGGAAACTACTCAGCCTCCTCTATCAGATCCCCTTAGGATTTCATCAAAATAATGCATGTACAAGAGTAGATCTGAATTTAAAACTACAGAACTGCAGAATACTTAGAATTTCTAAAGATTAATTTTATTATATATGAAATCAGATATGAAATAGCTTATAACAACAACTACATTAAAGAATTACAAAGTGAGAGGCAAGCCTCAATCACTTGAGAGAAGATTTTCACAGAAACTGAATTTACATTAAAGCCCTAGCTGCAGAAAACACAGTTCATGGAAGGGACTGTGCAGTATCTCAATGGAACTGAAGTAAAAGCTATAAAATATAGATCTGAATACAAAACGGGAGAGATATCCTCTTCTGGGTGGTCACAAGATACCCTCCTTGAGAGAGAACTCCTTCAAAACACTAGATCTCTGCAGATCTAGGATACCACTTGCTACTACTCAAGTAGCTGCAAAACCCTCAACAGGATCAGCGCTTCTAATAGAGATGGAGCTTGGTCTTCAACCTGATAGTGGCTCATTTCAGTACATTCTCCTCCAAGATCTACTCAAGGAAGGAGGGAGGATTCCTAAACAGGAAATCCTCTTCCCTTAGGCTAAACAGCCAAGAGAGCTAGAGTTGCTCAAGCAACCTCTATTTCGAAATCCTTCAAAAACCCTTATACATGAGCCCTCTCCTCCTTTTTATAACTTTAAGAGGTGCACAAACCCTAAACCACTTCAATGGACTTAACCCCTTTCAAATTAGATCCCTCTTCTAAAACTGCACTGGTTCTTCGAGGTGGTCCAATTTCTGTTCACAAACAAGTGGATTTTGTTACAAAGGCCTAGATTTATCCTTTTTCACATTGGGAATGTATTTATTCTTTGATTTAAGGATTTTTTCATATCCCCCTTTAAATTTTATTCATCAAACAATAATAAAGAAACAAAATGATGTATTCCTATTAGCTTGGGCTAAATAGGAACATTATAAGGTCCTCACCCCTCTGGAATCAATGAGTGGTGCAACCAAATGTGAAGCATATCTAATCATCCCCTAATTTTGTGCTCTCGTCGATGGAATGCCTCCATGCAATGAGACATAAATATCAATGGTAGGTAGTATATATAAATGGAAAACTTTGTCCCTACCCTCACTGAGAAAATTAGTCTGCCTCTTATGTGTATTAACCTTATGAAATAGATAGGGGTGTGTGATTCTCATCATATGATGTTGGTCATCCTCCCTACCTTCTCCTTTCATCTGCAAGTTTTCACAATCTATCATTAGTGGCACATTTTGTTCATGGATTGTGCCTTGATCTCCACATATGAGATCCTTCGTAACTTCTTGCAATGATACAATATTTCCTCTTTTTGGAGCATGTGATCCATCTTCCCATGCATGATGTGCTAGATATGCTCTAGATATAATAGTTCTATTGCCCCCAGCCTTCTCTTCCTCTTCAATATGAATGGCCAACCTTTCAATAAGAGGATCCTCTTTTGAAAATAAGATCTCCATGCCCTCTTTTCCAGGAGTATGAGATACAGATCTTGCCTCTAACAAGGTATTATGCAAGATGTTAACCTTTCAATAGTTTTCTGAAGTGGAGTTGGGCTTACAGATTCCTCCAACACATGCAAAGGGTTTGTTTGTTTTGGTTTGTTTATTTCCTCCAAAGGTGTTTCAGAATTTTTTCATCAAACCTTCCCACTATTCTCCTAGTGAACTTTGCATAAGAAGAAGTATTTGCATTTTTTAATGAAAAGGACTCAAATATCCACCAATCATAGGCCTTACCTTCAAAATGCAGTGCTATAATTTGATGGCTTCATTTTCTAAAACTTGGTGTTGCTGAAAATAGGTGTCTAACTCCTCCACCCAAGCCCCAACTGAAAATTTAGGTGAACCATCAAAAGTAGATATGAAGAATCTACCCACATCATGCCACTTGCTCCTTGTGCTCCTTTCCTCCTTGATCTTTCAAAACTCTTAGAAGCTGATGTGACCTTTGAACCTTTTAGTTTGAGATTCATATACTTGCAAATAATCACTAAGAGTATCCATGTTTGGCATTTCTTCTTCTTCCATTTCTCCTACGGTAAATCTAGGCGTTAGACTACACTGTGAATCTTAATGTGTGGCTTCATGCTCACACTCATCATGCAAAAATCTATGGCTTGCTTCAGATTCAAACCCCTTTGGAGATTCCTTACACTTCTCCCTTCTCATCTTATTGATATCTCCATGAATGCTCTGCATAGTTTGAAAAATTATCTTTGAGTCTTCCTTCCTTCCTCCAAATAATGGAGTCATATCTTTTTTTTTCTGTACATCTCTTCTTCATGCGAGAATTCTTCTCCTTATGGTGACATATTGGCTGAATGCACAGGCTAAGCCAAGATTATCCTCTGATACCACTTTAATTTTCCCAAATGGGGAAGTAGCAATATATGAACACAAAACTAGAAATAGCAGTGTAAATCAACTCATTAACATTGGAAAACAACATGGAGACATAACATCATGTACTATATCAGAAAATAAACACAAAATAGTGAGGCATGTACCATATACAATGAGGAAACAAGCCTCCCATAAGCAATCACTGCTGAATATGAACTACTACTACAATACAAAATGTCGGAAGACTGCTACAACGTAGTTATGAATACACAGCTACAACAAAGGAATGTACCAAAAATGTAGCACTGTTATATTCCTTAAAATATGTGACAAATATAGGTATAGGCTTTACACAAACTCCTACAAAGACCCTTGAAAAGGTTTTCATAAATACACCCTGAATAAGATGGGATCAAAAGACCTAGGGATAAATATTCAGTGCAAACTGAAGCACACGAGTGTAGAACGCTGAAATATTTTAGATCTGATGTAGATCCCCTCAAAGGTCTTCTCTAATCAAAGGATGAACCATTCAATCACAAGAAAGCACTCTAAAGGAGCTACAAGTTCCCTCACTAAAGCTTCCCTCCAAAATAACGCAATTCCCAACTAGAATAGTGCTGTAAATGATGGGAAATACTTGGCCTCATGCAAAATATCTAAAATATGTCCAAGATCCCTCCAAATTGATCTCCCAAGAGAATGAATCCTTTCTCCTATGAGAAAATAGCACAGAAGTGGGTTTCTAAACCCTCCATTGCAACACAACACAATATCTTGCAGAAAATGCGCTGATGAAGAAGTTGTAGCTTGGCCTAAGAACCTGAATGTGGAAATGACATGAAATGCTCTTCCAAGGGACCTCTCAAGGAAAGAGGTGGGGTTCCTGCTCGGGAAAACCCAATGCTAGATAGCACAATAATCTCAACTAAACAGCCGGAGAATGCAAGAAGTCTAAATATACCACATAAAAATAATAATCCAAAAACATGACCCCATATCACTGCCATCATCTTCCTTATATATATTATGAGCTTCCCTGCCTTTGGCCCCACTCAATTAGGTCATTTCCTCCATGCAATCCATCTCCCTCCAAAACTGTGTTATTCCTCATTTAATCTCCACTCCTCCATAACAACATTGTTGATTTGTTATAGATTTAAGATTTCTGTGGTGTGAGTTTTGAGTTGTTGAATTTAGAATCTGCACAGTATGTTGTAGACTTGGTCAAATTTTACTGGTTCAACATGATCCAACCCCTGTTCACACTTAAAGGTGATTTATTTAGCTGCTTAGAAGGCCTCCTTTCACACTTGAAGTGTTTTTATTACTTCTTATGATAATTAAGGGCCTCCCTACCCACTTATTCACTTACCTAGTGACAACATGACCTATAATATTCCATTTAGCTAAAAGATAAATTTTAGGAGTATTAAATTGGACTTCCCTAGTGATGAAATATTCAAAGGAATATACAATCAAGAAATACATTGAATAGTTCATTCATCTAGTGATGAGCATGTTGACGAGTAATGTAGAACCAAGGATTACTGAATAAATCAAGAAGTTCCTACAATTGAAAGAGCCAACTAATACTGTTGATTGGTACCTCTATCAAAATTATATAGAGATAAGGGTGTATGGTTGTGAATTTACACCATACAAGTTTCCCAAATACCTCCCAGTGAGAGTATTTGCCCTGGAATACATAAGATAGATGATTAACTTTGAGAAAATCCATTTTTTTTAGCCAAGAAGAAATCCCAGTTTAGGATTAAAACACACGTTGGCTCTTTTATTTGCAATACCTGGACAGTGAGAGAAGAAGTAGACAAGATTCTTAAAGAAATGAAGTTTAATTTGAGTTTTACATGGTCCTATGATCCTCTAGGACTATTTTCCAAGTTAAGGGTGGAACAAAAAACCACTCCTTATGTTGATCAGTGGTTGTCATTGATGTCAACCCAAGCAGCACCAAGGGCTACCCTGATCTTGCATGGGAATTTTGACTTGAAAAATTACTCTACTTCGAGTCAAGGGTATTTGGGATGGTTTCTAATTTTTGAGATGTTTCCGTTGATATATGTCACACCATGTAATTCTTCACGATTTGAGAGATATTTGTGTTTGACCTTAGTAACCCCAATTAGTGGGCTAAAACCCAATGGGGTTGTGGCATGACATTAATAATTGGTTGTCGTCATTGAATTGTCAATAATTTATAATTTTTAAGCTCCTAAAATTACTCCAACATTAAATTTTTGAATACCCTCTCAACCTAATCATTTATATAAATTATAACCCTCATATCCTCCTCATGTAAGGATTTTTCTACCAAAAAAATTTCATCATGGAATTTTCTTTATAACTTTTTTTTTTTGTGAAGCTTCATATTCTGAAACAAAAAACCCATATGGGAGAAATTCTGATGAATCTCGTGTCCATATTTTAGATCTTGGCTCATTATATTTTTGGAGATATCAGCTGTGGACATTAGGGTTTTTGCAGGTTTCTGAATTTCATCTCAAAGAGGTGACCTTGGGAAAATCGTCATAACTCTCTCTTTGAGAAGTGATTCTGTAAAAAGTGGTAGATAGTGAATGTATTGTATTTTTCTGTGTATCAATTTCAGATCCAAAGGAGGATATAGTGACATGTGGCACACCGTACAAGTTCACTCTACTTAACTAGTACATAATTTGGTCATTGTGAGTGATTGGGAATAAATTTGTCTTGAATAATCCAAATTGGGTTAGACCTGTGGCATTGGAAAGAAGACTCAGAGGGTTAATACAGGACCAAAGATCACATATTGGGGATCTGAAATCATAGAGATACATCAGATTCAATATTGAGCTCCTACAAGGCAAGAAAAATCTAGATTATGTGTTGTCAAGGGCTGCAAAGGACTAGAATTTATAGGGAAGAAAAGCAAAGAAGGGTGTAGAGAAATGATGTAGCAGAGGTAAGATCCAGGTAAGTATCCTCTGTATATGCATGTTCATCTCTTAATTGCATTAGGTTCTTTGTATTCTAATTTGTTGTTTTTGTTTAGCACTGAAAAATTCTTTGCATGGTGAGGTAAGTTTTTTTATTATCATGTCATGGGTATTTGCTTGAAGAATTTTTGCAGGTATTATGTATTCATAAATACATTACTCAATGCATGATCTAATGTTCTAAAGAGTGAGAAATGGTAGCATGACAATAGCCTCAATCAAGGTGTGGAACAATAACAAGAAGTTCACCACATGAAGTCTTCAAGTGGGCAGCACTACATAGAGTCATTGTAAAGGTATCATTGTACTGAGTCATTGTAAAAGCATCATTGTAAAATTTGTACAAGTGTCTCTCTAAAAAGAGTTTAAGAGGCAGTGTCATGCGGTCTAGGATCATCATTAGATGGTTGTGTCATAGTTGGGGTTATGGTTTAGTGTGTATTCTTCTTCTACATCATTCTATATCATTATAAAGTGGACCATTTTCCCTGGTAGGAGAGTCTATTCTTCTTTTATTCTTCTATAGGGTGGTAAGGTGGTGTTAGGCTAGTGCATGGAGTAACCAATAGGTTCAATCCTGTGAAAACTTTAGGGTGGTAGGGTGGTGCTAGGGTGAGTTGTAGCTCATTGGGCGTTGGGGCATCCGCTCAGTTAGCTACTGAAGTATATCGGGCATTGGAGCGTCCATCTAGTGGGAGCTGGAGAAGAATGTTTTTCTAGATTCTATGAAGTTGGAGCTTTCTTTTTAGTTGGATTTGAAGGTTAAAGAATTATTAGAAAATATTTTAGGTGGTTTTTGTCCTGGAGGGGGTTTCCACAAAAATTGTGTGCATTTTTGTTCCTTTGGTTTACTGCTATCATTGTACAAACACTAATAATAATTGAATATTAAATAATTATCTAAAATATTAATAATAATGCGAATTGAAAGGAATATTTATTCAACCCTCCCCCCCCCCCTATTATTTCCAATAATTGGTATCAGAGATTGGTTCCCTCAATAATGATTTAACAGTTGGAAGGAGGTCATTGAGCATACCAAGAATGTTGTACCTCTGTTCAATTAAAATATTTATGCACTCTGGAAAGGAAGAGTGGAGGTATATCTCTTGGCGCAAGGTTATGAAGTATGGGACACTATAAAAAATGGATTTACACCAACCACGGATGAACCATGTAAGAAGAATATGGTAAATGATGCAAAAGAAAAGAATATTATTATCAGTGGACTTATTGAATTTTCTTATCATAAGGTGTTGGGTTCTAAAACTGCCAAAAATGTATGGGACAAGCTTGAGAATATATTTGCAGGTGACTCAAATGTCAAAGAAGCAAAGCTTCAAATCTACAGAGCAAAAATTGAGCAACTCAGAATGGAAGAAGATGACAACATTTTTGCATACTTCCAACACGCTGATGAAATATCCAACACTCTAGAAGGATTGTGAGAGAATTTTGATGAGAAGACTATTATACAAAATATTCTTAGAACGTTACCAGGAAGATTCAACCCAAAGTTCTTAGAATACATTTCAAATATGGAAAAACTCAGCAAAGAGGAATTACATGGAGTTCTCAAGGCATATTAAAGGAGACTTGTTGAAGAAGAGGGTACTTCACATCTAGAAATTGTGTTCACTGCATCTAAGAAAACCAATAAGGACAAACAACCTTCAAAGGAAAATACCTACACCTGCAAGTATGAAGAAGAGGAAGATGATGAAGAAGGTATTTCAGATGGAGAATATGCTTACTTTATGAGAAAACTAAAAATTTGTAAGGGAAAATTCAAAGGTAAAATTGCATTGATATGTTTCGGTTGTGGTGAGGTTGGGCATTTCAGGGAAAATGTCAGAACAGAAGTGATGGAAACTCAAAAGGGAAGAAAATATTTAAGAAATTCAATAAGAAAGGATTCAAAAGGAACTTTATCTCTAAAGAAGATAGCTCATCATCTGATGAAGACAGTGACAACGAAGAAGAATCCAATGAGAGAGTATTTTTTATGGCCAAGAACAACAAACAAGAGGTATCAAACAATAAAGAAGAAGGGTTTACCTTAGAATAATTTTCTAAGGAGGCAATTAGACATGTAAAAGAGCTCAAGGCTGAAAAGATCCATTCCAATACCCTTGAAGAACAAGTTCAAGGTCTCAAAAATTGAAGTTGAAGAACGTAAATGTATTGAAGTGTCACTTCAAAAGAAATTGGAAGAAACCAAGAAAGGGAAGCATTAGAAGCCTAAGTAGTCTCGCTGTGTAAGGAAGTGAAGAAGGGAAAAATTGTCCTAAAATATGCCAACAACTCAAGGGAATTGGAAGAACTCATCAACAATTAATGATATTAAAATGACAAAACTGGCCTCAGCTACCAAGAAGAAGAAGCAGGACCTTCTACAAGAAAATACGATGAACCTATGAGATCTGACGGGCATGTAGACTTCATTGGACAAGATTCACAAGAACAGCCTTGGAAGACAATTCCATGACAAATATTTCAATCGAGGTACCAACATATTTTCCATGGCTATTGTTATTCATGTGGAAAATTTGGTCATAAAGCTGTAGAATGTCACATATACCCTAGGAACTAATACAATTCCAGGATCTCTATCAAATATGAACCTCCTAGGGCTCAAAAAAACATCAGTAGATTTTAACATTTAAGAAATAATATTGAATGTTACAAATGTCAAAAATTTGGACACATAGCCAGAGATTGCAGACTTGAAAATGCTCTAGAAGAATATTCGAAGCCACAGAATGGACGAAAATGGCAGAAGAAGAAGATTGATAGTTGTGCTCTCACTCTCAAGGCTCAAAACAACAAATATGTGTGGTATGTTGATAGTGGTTGCTCAACACATATGACTAGAGATCGAAAGAAATTTGTATCTATGAAAGAGAATAAGGATGGAACCGTTTCCTTTGGAAATGATGGATCTTGAAATGTTATAAGATTAGGTATTGTCACTCTTGGAAGAAAAGATGCTCTAGCAAATAATGTTCTGTTGGCTAAAAAAATGAATCACAATCTACTCAGTGTTGGACAAATGTGTGATCAAGGACACACAATGCTATTCAACTACAAAAAATGTGAAATCAGGATAGGCAGGTATGGTAAAATTGTTGCTACAGCAAGTCGAGCTCCAAACGACATATATGTTCTGGGTGAAGTTACTAAAGCATGTGTACTAGCTAAAGAAGATGAAAGCTGGTTATGGCACAAACGAATGGGTCACATAAAATTTGAAAATATTGTCAAGATAAGAAAAAAGGAAGCAGTATGAGAAATGTTGAAAGTCTCAAAACCTTCCAACACACTATGTGAGGCCTGTTAGCACAACAAGTAGACAAAACTAGAATTTAAAACAAAATAGCACTTTGCATCACATCCATTGGAACTGATAGATACTGATCTATGTGGTCCTGTGAGAAAAAAAGGCTTATATGGAGAATTATATTTCATGTTAATGATAGATGACTATACCGTGATGACAACCATCATTTTCCTAATGAAAAAAATTGAAGCATTTGAGTTCTTTAAGATTTGCAAGGAGTTGGTCGAAAATGAAACTGATTTGAAAATAAAGTGTCTAAGATCAGATAATGGTGGAGAATTAACTTCCAAATTATTTCAATAATACTATGACGAAAATGGAATAAGAAGACAATTTCAACAGCACGAATACCTCAGAAAAATGGAGTTGCTGAAAGAAAGAACAAAATCGTATAGGAAATGAGTAGAACAATGCAGAATGACTCAAAATTGGATGAAAAATTCTAGGTTCAAGAAATTGATACGACAATATTCATTATCAACCGAAGTCTTCTCATAAATAATTGTATCAAGACTCCATATGAATTATGAAAATGAAAACTGGCTAATGTAAAATATTTCATAATCTTTAGAAGAAAATGTTATATCATGTGTTGACGAAGGTATATTTTTTGGGTACTCACACAAAATAAAGGCCTATAAATGCTATAATCTAATACGAAAATAGATAGTGGAGAGCATAAATGTTACACTTGAAGGAGATGGTGTTATAACGAATAATAATGAGGATCTAGAATATTTGAAACTCGAGACAGAGGCTGAAAAAGACAAAGAGAAAATTCTAGAACAAGAAGAAACCATCAACCAAGAATATGTAAATAATGATCATCAAGATATATAGGAACAACAACAAGAACCTCCTCCAAAGAGAAAAAAAGAATGGATTCAGAAGAACCATCTATCAAATCAAATCATTGGTGACATAAATGAAGTTTGAAAACTTCATTCATGACAACAATCTCACATTTCTTTTCTAGCAATCCTTGGGCCTACTAGTTTTGAGGAAGCCAGATAGAATGGACATTGGTTAGTAGTTATGAATGAATAATTGGATAAAATAGAGAAGATTAACACCTGGAAATTAGTTCGATGACCAAAAGATAAAAATGTCACTGGGACTAAATGGGTGTTGAGGAACAAATTGAATGAAGATGGATAGGTTAACATAAACAAAGCAAGATTGGTTTGCAAAGGCTATGCACAAGTGGAAAAATTGATTTCGATGAAACATTTTCACCAGTTTCTAGGATGGAATCCATTGGATGTTTCTCTCCTATGCATGTTCAAGAAAAATCAAAGTCTACCAAATGGATGTTAAGTCAACATTTCTGAATGGTGAGTTAGAAGAATACATTTACATCGAACAACCTGAAGGTTTCCTACTATCTGAAAAAGAAGACTATGTTTGTAGGTTAAATAAGGCTCAATATGGTCTCAAGCAGGATCCCAGAGCATGGTATGCTCATTTTGATGGATATATATGTCAACAAGGGTTCAAGAAAGGTACTGCTGATAGAAATTTTTATGTAAAAATAGATAAAGATAATTTAACAATCGTTGAGGTATATGTGGATGATATAATGTTTGGTAGTGATGAGGATTGACTAAGTAAGAAATTTTCTACAAAGATGCAAAGTGAGCTCGAGATGTCTTTACTTGGTGAGCTAACATATTTCTCAGGGCTTCAAAAAATAGCTGCAAGAGAAAGGAATATTTATATATCAATCCAAGTACAACAAAGAAATTCTCAAGAAATTCAAAATGGAAGATAGCAAAGCCATCCTTACTTCGATGGTAATAGTTTGCAAATTGAGCATAGATGACTCATCTAAGGATTTGGATCAAAGGTTGTACATATCTATGATTAGTAGTCTTCTATATGTAACAACCACCCAACCAGATGTTATGCAAGTAGTTGGACAAGTAGCAAGATTCCAAGAAGCACAAAAGGAATCACATATTATTTCCGTCGAAAGAATTCCTTGATATCTAAAGGGCACAACTGAATATGGCTTATGGTATCCCAAGGGTAACAATCTCATTATTCAATACTTTACAAATGTAGATTGGGCAGGAAGTGTTGATGACCATAAGAGTACTCATAGAGCAACATTCTATCTAGGTGGTTGTGTGGTATCATAGTTGAGCAAAAATAAAACATCAATCTCGTTATCTACAACGGAAGAAGAATACATTGCAGCGGAAACTTGTTGCACTCAAGTCCTTTGGATGAAACAAACCTTGCAATATCTTCAAGTACAATTCAGTGATCCTATTCCTATCCTCTGTGATAACATCAGTTCCATAAGCATCTCCAAGAATCTTGTCATGCATTCAAAGAAAATACACATTCTGATAAAATATCATTTTGTTAGAGAAATATTCGTTGAAAAGAATATCAAACTTGAATATCTTCGTACAAAAGAACAAACCGCTGATATCTTCACTAAACCTTTACCTCGTGAAGCATTTGAATATCTTCACTAGAACCTTGGGATTCTCCCAAGTTCTCATTAGATTTTCCTTATTTAGAAAATAAAGAGGAAGTGGAAGTGTGTACAGGTCCGTAGGATTGTTGTGTGTCAAGGGGGGTTAAATTTTGTCATTTATGTCATAGGGGGAGATAAATTTGTAGGAAGAGGTGTCATGATCGCATAGGGAGTACTTGTGTTGCCATCAATGCCAAAGGGGGAGATTGTTGATCAGTGGTTGTCATTGATGTCAACCCAAGAAGCACCAGGGGCTACCCTAATCTTGCATGAGAATTTTGACTGGAAAACATACTCTATTCCAAGTCAAGGATATTTCGGATGGTTTCTACTTTTTAATATGTTTTCTTTCATATATGGCATGCCAGGTAATTTTTCACGGTTTGAGAGATATTCATGCTTGAAGTTAGTAACCCCAGTGAGTGGGCTAAAAACCCATGGGGTTGTGGCATGACTTTGATCATTGGTTGTGTTCATTGAACAGTCAATAATTAATATTTTTTTAAGATCCTAAAATTCCTCCAACATTCACATGTTGAAGACCCTCTATATAAATGGTGGCCCTCATATATCCTCCTCATGTAAGGATTTTGCTACCAAAAACTGGTCATCATGGAATTTTCACAATAAATTTGTTTCTGCGAAGCTTCAGATGCTAAAAAAAAACCACTTGGGTGAAATATAGATTATGCATGTTTCTAAATGTCAGATCTTGGTTCTCTATAGTTTCAGAGATATGATCTGTGAAAGTTAGGGTTTTGGTAAGCTTCCAAATTTCATCTCAAAGAGGTGACCTTGGGAAAATCATCATAATTCTCTCTCTGCAAAGTGGATTGGAATTCTATAAAAATTGGTGGATAGTGCACATAATATAGTTTTATTTGTATCAATTTTAGAGCCAAAGGAGGAAGCAGTGACACTTGGCATGTCATACGACTTCACTCTACTAAACTAGTCCATAACTAGGTCATTGTGAGAGATTGGGCATAACTTTGCCTTGAAGAATCAAAATTGGGTCAGACCCATGGCATTGGAAAGAAGAATCAAAGGAATACTATAGGATGGAAGATCACATATTGGGGATATGAAATCACATCGATACATGAGATTCAATATCAAGCTCCTAGAAGGCAAGAAAAAGATAGATTAGGTGTTGTCAAGGGTTGCAAAGGACCAGACTTTCTAGGGTAAAAAAACAAAGCAAGGTGTAGAAAAATGATGTAGTAGAGGTACGCTCCAGGTAAGTATCTTATGTATATGCATGTTTATCTCTTAATTGAATTAGGTTCTTTTTATTCTAATTTTTTTTTTTTGTTTAGCAATGACAAATGCTCTGTAGGAAGAGGTAAGTTATGCTATTATCATGTCATGGGTATTTCCTTGAATAATTTTTGCAGGTATTATATATTAGCCAAGATAAGACTCAATACATGATCTAATGTTCTAAAGAGTGATAAAGGGTAGCAT
Organism: Pinus albicaulis; assembly: GCA_034641835.2. NCBI lineage: Eukaryota > Viridiplantae > Streptophyta > Pinopsida > Pinales > Pinaceae > Pinus > Pinus albicaulis. The sequence continues at coordinate 1,450,949,863 of CM076580.1, forward strand.
GACAAGAACAACAATCAAGGTGCAGAACAATAGCAAGAAGTTCACCACATGAAGTCTTCAAGTACGTAGCACTACATACAGTCATTGTAAAGGTATTAGTGTACTGAGTCATTGTAAAAGCATCATTGTAAAAGGGTCTATCTACCAAGTGTTGAAGAGGCAATGTTGGGAGGTTTAGGATCATCAAGAGGTTGTTACAACCAACTAACCTTACTACACATCCAACTCTGTTACAACTTCGAATCACTTAGTTACAATTAAGACCACTTGAATGTCCCATCAACCAACCTTTGAACTTGAATTTCCTATAGCTAACTCATTTTCCACTTCAGTTAACTATTTCCAAGTTCTCATTGAGAATAAATTATTGTTTATTGTCTAAATATTATTAAGGGATAATAATAGTAGACATGCATCTATAAATAGACATGTGATCCATAAATAGAACTCACACATACATCTATAAATAGACTACCATCCATAAATATAATTTTCTCATCCATCTATAAATAGACATCATCTATAAATAGAATTTTCTCATGCATATATAAATATAACTCCACCTAAAAATAGCATGAGGCTCCATCCTAGTGTAAGTTCTTAATTTTTAGTAGGATCTTCTTGTTGAATCTCAACACTCCCTGTAAACACGAAAGGGATTATCCTTCACCCGATCCTGTCTCTATGGTATTCAAATTTTCTCTTGGTGAGCGCCTTTGTCAAAATATTTTCATCCTAATCTTCCATAGGAATGTACTGAAGCGACATGATCTTCCACTGCACACAATATCTGATATGATGATATCAGACATCTATATGCTTATATATATCATGAAATACATGATCAATCGAGAGTTTAATGCAACTAAGATTATCAGAATGAATAATTGTCGGATCTAAATGAGAACCAAAAAACCCAACCAAGATATTTTTTATCCAGATAGCCTTACATGCATCTTGACTTGCTGCCATGTATTCCACTTCTGATGAACTGAGTGCCACAGATCTCTGCTTCCCACTATACCAAGAAACAATTATAGATATGATACTAAATATCCCCCTTGATGTGCTCTTTCTGTTAATGGGGCTACCTGCCCAATATGCATCCATGAAGCCATGCAAATTCACCTCATATGTCTCTCTATACCATAAGCCATACTCAGATGTGCCCCTCTAGTATCTCAGGACATGCTTGCCCGCCTTCCAAAAGAGCTTGGTAGGCTTAACCATTGTTTGACTTAGTTCGCTAACCACATAGCAAATGTGGGGTCTCGTGTTCACTAGATACATTAGCGAACCTACTAATTGTCGGTATATAGTAGCATCCACTACCTCTCCACATGTAGCATCCTCTTTCCTCCAGTTTCCTCGAAGAGGAGTATCCATGGGTTTGCAGCCCTCCATGCGAAACTTACCCAGTATCTCCCTTGCATACTTGCCTTGAGACATAAAAAATATAACCATCTCACTGCCATGTTTCCAATCCAAGGAAATAATGAAGGAGACCCATATTCTTCATCTCTAACTCCTTTGCAAGGTCCTCCTTGGATGATTGTATTAGCTTCTCATCACTAGTAAATATTAAATCATCAACATAAATAAAAATGATTGAATTCTTACCCTCCAGCACAATTTGGTATAGATTTGCATCTGCCTCACTTTTGGTGAAGCCCAATCTGGTGAAATAGTTTTCTATCTGAGTGTGCTAAGCACAAGGTGCTTGCTTTAGCCCATGCAATGCTCTTTTGAGTCAGCACACATGCGACTCGCTACTGAAATCTCAAATCCTTTAGGTTTCTCTATGTACACCTCTTCCTCAATGATCCCATTGAGAAACACATTCTTCACATCCATATGATGAATGCGCCAGCCCATCTGTGCTAAGAGAGCAAGGATGGTCCTTATGGAGGAATACCTTGCGACATGTGCAAAGTTTTATTCATTATCAATCCCCTATATCTGTGAGAACCCCTAGGCCACAAATCTAGCCTTGTATTCCTCAATACTCCCATTAGCAACTTGCTTTACCTTGTATATCAATCTTGAACCTACCACTGATTTATCAAATAGCCTTGGAGCAATGTCCCAAGCACTGTTTTTGAAAATGGAGTCATAATCCTCCACCATTGCATATATCCATGTGGGCTCCTGCACTGCTTTCTAAAAGGAATATGGTTCAATCACAATAAATTTTCTCATGAGATCCATTTATCCAGTAAATCAATCAAGAGACAGTCTTTCTCTGTGTTGTGAATTAGGGTCTCCTACATTCTGCACAACATCAAGTATCAGGCTATTAGCTTCTGTGGTATGCCTTTAGCTAGTTCTGATGATTGCCTCTACATGAGTGGACTCCTCCACTCCATGAACCTCCTCTTATGGCTGATCCAAATCTAGAGACTCATCTTTGGGAATGAACAATTCCTTATGCACATGCAAGTCCAGCTCCCTCTCAAGTGACAATAGCATTGTAATCCCCTCATTGAATTTTATATCCTGTTGCATAATAGTCATCTTACTGCTAGGAAAATACACACGATTATTATGGAGTGTTTATGTGTACCCTACAAATATTCCAACTTCAGTATTCAGCCCTAGCTTATTCTTGGTGTTCTTAGTCACATGCACATAAACAAATGAGCCAAAAATATTAAAGTGTGAAACACCCGGTTTCTTTCCAGTGAAATTTTCTTTAGGTGTACTCATGCCAAGTTGATAAGGAGTTCATGAATTTTGCTCAAAATTGAAAGTGCTCGAAACTATACCAAAACTGAGCGACTAGGGAGATCTCTTCATTCTGATTCGACACCACGAACGATTTGAAAAAATGATGTCGTATGAGGGATATATTTTTCTTTGATTAATTTCCCAAATAGCTGAAATTGTGACAGGGTTGAATCAGATGCCCAATTAGCATGCAGGTGTACAGTTAGCAAAAAGAGTAATATTCTAAGAATATTCCATTTTCTCTAAGCCGACAAGATCTTGCCACGTGGAAAATTCTGGTTCGTTGGATGTGTTGTATGTATGTCTGATGAGCTAATGGTTGGGTGACATGTCCCTAGCCCTAAGGCTACCAGGTGTTCCTTGTATGGTGGTATAAAAATTTTGTATAGGTCTGAGGGTTTCGATCCCGCGACCTCAGGCATGCACAAAGACTCTTCACCATCTTGTCTACCGGGTGTTGCTTACCCCTTAGGGGCGCCCACTCTATTTAAAGTTTATAACTTTGGTATATGCGGGGGCGGGGGTGGGACCATCGGAGGTCCCAACCCACCGACGACCCCGATAGAAATGTTCACATGTTGCAGTTTGAAAACTTGACATATATTGTATGATTGGATAGTTCCATAACCGTAACACCTGGTGGCTCCAAAAATGTTGATCACATGTTACATTTAAACCTTGCTATCTATGGTAATACTCTAATGGTTATATAACCATCACACTTAGTGGGCATTCACACTCAACCTTATCACATGTACATGGCATGAATTACACCAACAATTCCGCAGTGCGGTTAGCATAACCACGGGGGTTGCATTCTGGAGCCATTGGTGTAGAGAAAACAACCATTGGAGGCTTGTGAACACATGTATTTGAAAAATTTTGAGCATAATGAAAGACGGACATACCATTGGGAGCTGGACCAGAAGATGTAGCCCAGGAAGGGTGAACTGCTTCATCATGCCTACTGTGTAAATCTTATGTGTGGTTTTATTTCTTTGTTATACACTATTTTTTAGTGTTATTTAGGCTTATTTACATTATTAACATTCACAATTTCATCTATATTTCATGGTTAAATTCCTTAATCTTTAAGGAAAAAATTGGAGACAAATATGTACATGTTTGATAACTGAAAGGAATCTTAGCACAGTAGAATAATACAGTCACTTCAGATCAGGTTGGTATTAGAGCCAAGTTTTATTCTCTGGTGTTGTTGTGTGAAAAAATTAGTTTAATTGTTTGCAAGTGTTCACATGCTTACTAGGCTCAAGATTAATAGAGGAGAAGGAAAATTTTTTGGAAGCAAGAGGTTCTCAAAGTGAGCCACAACGAATGAGGGAAAGATTGCCACATTCTCCACCACCTAGTTCACCTCATAAATAAGTAGAAGTAGCATTAAGCATACCTCCAGAGGAAGAATAAATCCATGAAGAGGTGGATCCCAAAGAAGAAAAAAGAGTGTTCAAGAAATAACTCCTTGACATAACTGAAATGGTGAGAATCCTTTATCTAGAAAGGAATGAGAAACTATAAGGAGAAGGATCCAAACTTCACAAGGAAGGACAAAGATCATCAGTAGGTCAAAATGATGATGATAAATCAGAGAAGGGCAATGGAGGAAATGGAGGCAGTGGAAAGTGACCATCCTCACAGTCATCATCATCATCCTCTACTTCATCTTCAGTACATCAACCACACAAGTCAAAGAACACTGGTAAAAGTATGTTTCTAAAAATTGATGTTAAGTTTGAATTGCCAATGTTTAATGGTGAAGTCAATGCAAAAAATTTTGATAATTGGATTAGGAAATTGGAGGTCTATTTGAGAATTCAAAACCTTCATGATGATGATACCAAAATCCAATTAGCTTCATTGAGAATGGAAGGTGCAACAATTTTGGTGGGAATTCAAGACAAAGGAGGAGATCAAGAAGCATGGTAAGATTATCCTATCTATATTGATTTCATTACTGCAATAAAACAACAGTTTTATCCTTTAGCTCATATGCAGAAATCCATAATGAAGTAGCAGAATTTTAGACAATTGAAAGGACAGAATGTGCAAGTTTACACCCAAGAATTTAGGAGAGGAGCTCTCTTATTAGGGGTATATTTTCAGAGCCATACTTTTCTCAAGTACATAATAGGCTTACATAGCTACCTAAGACATACGATTTTCATGTTTAACCTCACAATTCTAGATGAGGTTTGTGTTCAGGCCACACATCTAGAAGCTAGAGGGAAAAACATTTCTGATGAGGGTAGAAACAAACCTTTTAAGGGGAAAAGAAAGAGAAGACCTCAAAAGGTACAGGAGAAAATAATTCATATATTAAGAAAGAGGGAGAAAAATTGGTCTGTAAACATTGTTCAAGAGAAGGCCATGATGAAAATCATCATTGGAAATTACATCCTGAAAAGAGGCTCAAAAATCAGAACAACAAATGGAAACAAAAAACTGCAACTACAACTCAACATGATTTAAGAGAGGATTCAGGTGATGAATGTAAAATTATAGCCATGGGATTGAAGAACATGAAGGGGAAATAAATTGAAACTTAACCTAGTTCTAGTACATCAAACTGTCACATACAAGCTCCAAATGAAAAAGAGAGAATTGAACTGTTTCATGTGAGGGTCATATCCAAACATACCAAGATTGAAAAATTGTTTAACAGTGGGTCACAAGAAAACTTAATCTATGAATACTTGGTCAAGAAAATAATCCAGAGACCGTTACACATCCAAAACCATATCAACTTGGGTGGATTTGTAAGGATTCAAATTTACAAGTTTCAAAGAAGTGTATATTGCGGTTTGCAATAACTACACATTTTGTTGACACAATTGAATTAGATGTGGCTCAACTTGACATTACAGGTATTGTGTTGGGTAGTCCTTACTTGTATGATAGGAAAGAGATGTTCCATCACCATGAGAACAAATACCATTTATTCAAATATGGCAAGGAGTACATTGTTAGAGCACATCGCAAGAAGACAAATATTGCTATGGTAAATGCTGGATAGGTAAAGAGGCTGGTGAATTTAGGTAATAATTTTTTTCTTCTAATGATTAAGCCTAAAGCTGATGTTAATCATGAATCATTTGAGGATTGCGATCCTAAGTTGAAATCATATTTATATGATGTAGTTGATGCACATGATGAGATGTTACACAAGCCAACAGGATTTCCTCCAAAAAGGAATATTCATCATGAGATTCAGTTGCAGCAAGATTGTCATCCTCCAAACATTGGCATGTATCGCATGTCGATAATGGATAATGCTGAAATAAAGAGGAAAATCAAGGACATGTTGGACAAGGCACTCATAAGGCCAAGCACTTCGCCATGCAGTTCACCCATAGTCTTGAATCCTAAGAAATATGGGACTTGATGCATGTGTGTAGACTTCATAGTTTTGAAAAAGATAATGGTAAATAATCAATACCCACTCCAAAGGATAGATGATTTTATTTATCAGCTGAAAGAATAAATTTTTTTCACTAAGTTAGATTTATGAAGTGTATATCATCAAGTAATAATTGCAAGAAGTGATATATGGAAGACTGCATTCAAAACCAAACAAGGACTCTTTGAGTGGTTGGTTATGCCATTTAGTTTTTGTAATGCACCGGCAACTTCCATGTGTGTTATGGATAATGTTTTGCATCCATTTATTGATGGTTTTGTGATTGTGTATTTAGATGATATACTGATTTTCAGAAAAACAAGAGAAGAACATGTCTTGCATGTAAATAGGGTGCTTGATGTTTTGAAGAAAGAAAAATTATTTCTTAAGATGTCAAAGTGTGAGTTTGGAAAGAATTATTTGGTTTATTTGGGATACATTGTAGGAGGAGGCGAGTTGAGAATTGATCCTTCTAAAGTGGAAGCCATTGTGAATTTTCCCACTACCAAAACAACAACCGAGGTAAGAATTTTCTTAGGTGCAACTCAGTATTGGAGAAATTTTATTGCTAATTTTTATGCCATAGAAGCTCTTATGCATACAGTGACAAGTGTGAAGAAAGGCTTCCAATGCGGAGGAAAACAATAGCAAAATTTTGAAGCTTTAAAAGACAAGATCAGTTTAGCTCCAGTCCTTGCATTACCTAATTTGAGACAACCATTCGAGATACAAACTAATGCTAGTGATTATGCCATGGGCGTAGTTCTTTTGTAGCATGGTAAGCTTATCTCTTTTCATTCTAAAACATTCAATGCTGTTGTAACTAATTATCCTACATATGAAAAATATCTGTATGCATTGGTACAAAGCGTCAAGAAGTTTAAACACTACTTGATGGGTAAAGAGACTATTATACATACTGATCACCAAAAATTATACTACTTGCATTTGCAAACAAAATTGCAGCAATCACAACATTTCAGGAGGATGGGTTTCCATCAATGGTTTCACTTGGTTATAAGATACAAGAAAGGTATTTTCAATAAAGTTGCTGATATGATTTTAAGGCTGATTATAAGTTATTCTACTTTACTTAAAAATGATTCTATTGTACATGAGAGTTACATTGAACAATATGCACATGATGTTGATTTTCAAGATGTGTATGCTAGTTTGAGTGAAGGGAATCAATTTGAGGAAAATGATTATCACATGCATAAACATTTACTGTTTCATTTTGGAAAGCTTTGTATACCACAAGGAGAGAGGCTAAGTGTCATGAGATAGGCTCATTCATCTCTTATTGTTGGACACTTTGGGTAAGAAAAACATTGGCGCATCTACATAGCTATTTCTATTGGCCTCGCATGATAGATAGTGTGTCACGTTTTATAAGAGGTTGTTCTATGTGTGCAACAAGCAAGCCTAGTAGTAGGCAGCTTGGGTTGTACATGCCACTACCGGTACCATCAAGGCCATGGGAGAGTGTCTCCATGGACTTTGTTGGAGGTCTACCTATGTCAAAAAAACAACATGATTATATTTATGTAGTTGTGGATGGATTCAGTAAAATGTGTATACTTATGCCATGTAAGAAAACCATTACTGATGAAAAAACTGCTGAAATTTATTTTCAACCTGTATGTGTTCATTATGGATTGCCAACTTATATTGTTAGTGAGAGGGATTCCAAGTTCATTGGGAATTTTAGGTCCAATTTTTGGAAGACGATGGACACAAAGTTGAAAAAGAGTACTGCTTTTCATCTGCAAACTGATGGAAAAACCGAGGTGGTGAACATAACCATTGTGCATCTATTGAGAGGATATTGCAGCAAACATCCCAAGTTGTGGGATGAACAACTGCATTACATTTAGCACGCTTGCAACCGGGAAAAACACCCTTCTACAAATATATCACCTTTTGAAGCATGCTTTGGGTATTTGCCGAAATCGCCATTAGAATTCATATTTGAGAATTATGTTGCAATTTATGGGCATAGTGATATTGACAAGGATCAAAATTTCACCGAGAAAATTCATATTATTCATTGACAAGTTCAAGAACAGCTTGAGAAGATTCAAATAAAATGCAAGGAGATGTATGAAAAACATGGAGTTGATCACAATTTTCAAGAAGAAGATGAGGTACGGTTCCACATGAGCAAAGAAAGGATGCAAGGGGAAGGTAAAAATCTCAAGCCCATTCGATGGTCCATTCAAGATCATAAATCAAGTTGGTAACAATGCATTTCAACTTGAATTTCCTTCATATATGCAAATGTATTCAGTTATTAATGTTGAAAACTTACATTTGTATCAGTCACCTTTGATCGATGTTAAGGAAGTGATGTTAATCTACCTTATATTGAATATTTCTCACCAAAATTCCTGGATGAGCTCAAAGAGGATACCATTCTTGACAGAAGGACAAGAGCATCCAAGAGGGGAAGTGTTGACTACCTTCGAGTTGGGCTCAAAGGGAGTAAGAAAAGAAAGGAAAAGTGGATGGAAGTTGGAAAGGTGAGGGAGTTGTACCTCATCTACAGAATAGGTAATAAAGTCTTTTGGTGTCCAAAAGCTTCCCAATAGGGAGGTGTGATCAGGAGTTCATGAATTTTTCTCAAAATTGAAACTACACCAAACTGTACCAAACCTAAGCAACCGTGTAGAAATCGTCATTTTGATTCTGACGTTGTGAATGGTTCAAAAAATTGATGTGGTATGAAGGAGATATCACAGTCTGATCAATTTCCCAAATAACGAAAATTGTGACGGGGTTGACTGGGATGCCCAGTCAGCATGCATGTGTATAGTCAGCAAAAAGGGGAATATTATGAGAATATTTTGTTTTCTCTAAGCCAACTAGATCTTTCCATGTGGCACATTCTGGTCCATTGGATGTGTTCTACGTATGTGTGATGAGCCAATGGTTGGGTGACACGTGGCCAGCCCTAAGGCTGCCATGTGTCCCCTATATGGTGGTCTAAAATTTTTGTATATGTCCGAGGAATTCGACCCCGCGACCTCGGGCGCACACAAAGACTCTTCACCATCTCCACTACCGGGTGTTGCTTAACCCTTAGGGGTGCCCGCTCTATTTAAAATTTATAACTTTGGTATATTGGGGGGGGGGGGGGGGACCGTTAGCAGTCCCAACCTGCCAACGGCCCCAATAGAAGTTTTTATCACCCTAATTTTTTTTTCTAAAATCTGTAAGTTTACACTATTTTGGCCATAGTTTCAACTAGGTCTAGGGTCATTTTAGTTTTGAATAAAGGGTAGTTTGTAGATTTAGAAGTCTTAAAAGTCAGTTTTCAAGTTCAAATAAAGTTTAGGTCTCATCCCATGATTAAAAAGTCTTATCATTCACTTAAATATCATGTCATTATGTTTCAGATGAAATTCATGCAATTAGCCACAAAACCACAATTTCGTAGCGTGGTCATTTCAAAAAATGGGGTTTGCGCTATGAAATAGCTCCTACTTTCATAGCGCAAAGTGCAAAAAATACACTATGTGTGCTACAAAAGAGCAGATTCTTAAAAGGTCATGTCAAAAACCAAGAATTTGTCAGAAATTTGTTAGCTAATGATAGGGTAACGTCATCATCAGTCAGTTAGAGGTCATATTCAAAGTACTTAACCATCCATATCCATCATCACTATAGCAGGGGTTTCATATTGTAAAATGGGATTTCAAATTCGAAAAATCTTATCTGTTTTAGTAATTCTAGTGTTCATTTTCCCATACTAAATTGTGAAACATATCTGTTTCAAGCTCAAATTTGTGGTTTTTCTATACCAAGACTATTTTCAAATAAAATCAAGAGAGGTTGTTTGCAAGAGAGTTTGTTTTATAATTTTGAATAAATCCAACAGAGTTTTTTATGAAACGAGCATGGCTGAGGAGAAAAAGAACCACATAGGGTGACATTGTTTGAGATTTGAACCTAAAAGCACAAGAGGAAATGAAAAAGTATTAAATCCTGGAGGAAAATTTGATATTAGCAAACTATGAGATTGCTAGGTGGAATATTTGGAGATATAGTTAAAAAGGTCCCCAAATAAATTGAAAAAAAACAATAAAACAGAGTGACAAATTCATAGATAAACTTAGATGAAGAATGAAGGTCAAATTTGATGAAGGATATGTTTTTAAGGATATATTGTTGATAGTCTTGAGAAAATACTAATGTTTTTGAGTCTGGGCATCCCTTTATTACAAATTTTGAAGAAATTTTCAAAAAAACTACCTACACAGTAGTTTCATAGTGCAGCTAGTGAAAATTTGATCAAAAGTGCTACGAAACTGCTGAAGCAGCTTTTTCACTATGAAGCAAAAAACTCTGTTTTTTGGTTTGAGTAGTCAACTCTCAAGGCATTTTCTACACAAAAAAAATAAAATTTAGGAAAATGGAAAGAGGTTTTCTTTCTAACATTCCTAACTACAAAAACCTCTCTCCATTTCTTTAAAAGTGTTACCAATTGCGAGATAAAAGGTTTTCTTCGAAGCCCTATTTTCATAAAACAGATTTTTCCTATTTTACACATGATTTGCAAAGACAGTTTCTGGACCGTAGGAGAGGTATTTAAAAAAAACCAAGAGAGGCTTTTATTCAAGACAAAATGGAATACAAAAACGTCTTTCATTTTCTCAAAATATGACATGGATGAGGAGATATGGGCTTTGTCCCAAGACCTAATTTTCAGGAAATAAACAGGAATAATTTGCAAATGTAGCAGTCTTTTCATCCTTTTTCACAGCAAATTTAGAGGGAATTTTGGTGAATTTAGTTCTTGAAATTACTTGTGGGAGTGTGCTAATGGTAAATTAAGTCTTCCATAAATAAACATATTGAAATATTATTAGAAAGGGAGCTAAACACTACGCTATGAAAAGCGCTATGAAACTGCGCTACTCTCGTAGCCAAGCCTATTTTCAAATATTTTGCACAAATTCGAAGTTTAATCTTGTATAGCTGGCATAAGGATATTATTGAAGACATATGGTTTAGTATTTGAAAACAAGATACATTTAGACATGATTCATTAATGGTCAAAGTGTTCAAAACAGATAAGGGAATCAGAGGCCTAAAAACCAGGAAGACATGTTTCCTAGGTTTAAGGCGAACAACATCATCAACCTCATGGCCTCAACAACTTGAAGAACATCATAATAATTCGACCCTATTGAAATTCAACTGACATATAATGTAATTAAGTAAAGATAAGGTTGTTAGGATTTGAGTCACAGAGTTTTAGTCCTATTTGAAATAGGACTGCTCATTACGTAGCAGTTGTCATTTTGTAATAAAGATTAGGTTTTTAGTTAGGAAAGGTGTCAACCAATAGTATTTCGAGGTATCTAGTGGAGGATAATATTTTCCTATTTTTGTAAATTATATATAAAGAGAATGAGGTCGAAATAAAAAAGGTTTCGACACTTTTTAGCAAAAATACTATGTTTATGTAAGTGATTGTTTTCAACTTTAATACAGAGAAGTTTACTTAGCCAACTTGAGATTCATAAAGAGTTTTAGTGTGTGTTTGTTCTATTGCACCCTTCTACTATCTATTTCAGTGGTATTTGTTTATGTTTACTCATAATTCATCCTTGATGCTCTGACTTCCTATGTAGGAAAATTGACTGTGTTTTTACTGCTTCACATGTGTATCTTTTGACTAAAACTTTAACATGCCTCAACTTCCATGCTAAATAGATGGATTGGTTTTACTGAAGCTATCATGACTCCATAAGCCCAATGTACTCTTCATAATGTGATTTACAACAAAATTTAATCATTTATCTATTTATGAACACACATAGAGTTAAACATCTTCAATTTTATTCAAAATCAGTAACCCTTGAGAGAGCCCTCTCAAGTTGAGGAGGCTAAGCCTCAACCAAAATCTTGGTTTGAAATAGTTACACAATATTAGTTTGATGAGTAGCCTATCAGGTCTGATTTTGTGATAGCAGAAGTGTTCACATGTTGTAGTTTCAAAACCCGGCATATATTGTATGATCTGATGGTTCCATAACCGTAACACTTGGTGGCTCCAAAACCGTTGATCACATGTTACATTTAAACCATGCTATTTATGGTAATACTCCAATGGTTAAATAACCCTCACACTTAGCTAGCATTAACACTCAACCCTATCACATGTACATGTCATGACTTACACCGAGAGTTCTGCAGTGCGGTTAGCATAACTGTGGGGATTGTGGGGGTTGGCATGTGCCCAGCCCCTCCCCTTAACCACAAAATTAATGTTACGGTTAGTTCAGTTGGTGGGAGTTCAGCGCTCCACTAAATTTTAGAGATTTATGTTGTTTTAATTGCAATTAACTACAATCCTCCAAATTTAGTGGAGGTTTTGTAGGGGACATTGGGAAAAAGCCTAGCCAGGTCAATTTTTGACCAATTTGGGTGTAACAAGAGTCTACCTAGACTGGTTTGATCATTATGGAGTCATCGGTGTAGATAAAATAGCAATTGTAGGCTTGTAAACACATGTATTTGAAAAATGTTGATCATAATGAAAGATGGACATGCCATTGGGAGTTGGACCTGTAGATGTAGCACAGGAGGGGTGAACTACTTCATCATGTGTGCTTTGTAAATCTTATGTCTGGTTTTATTTCTCTGTTATACACTATTTTTCAATGTTATTTAGGCTTATTTACATGCTTAAAATTCACAATTTCATCTATATTTCATGGTTAAATCCCTCAATCTTTTAGCAAACAAATGGAGACAAATATGTACATGTTTTATAACTGAAAGGACACTTAGCACAAAAAACTAATACAGTCCTTTTGGATCAAAATTACTCTATCAGGACAACAATTTTGTACATAAACCGTAGTGTTTCATGTTTCCATCCACAAATGCATTGGTAGGCCCTCACCATGCAACATCGCTCGTGCTGCACCCATGATCTTTCTATTCTTTGTCTTTGTGGCCCCATTTTGATGTGGGTTATGAGGTGCTATGAGTTCTCTTTGAATTCCTTCTTTTATGTAGAATTCGTTGAATTATTTAGAGATGTATTCTCCATCATTATCGCTCATCAGAGCCTTCACTTACTTCCCCGACTCTTTCTCCACCAATGCCTTAAACTCACAGAATTTTGAGAATGTTTGATCATTCTTCTGCATGAAGAATATCCAGAATTTATGAAAAAATTCATCAACAAAAATAATTTAATACTTATGTTTTGTTGTTGAAGTAACCGAGAATGATCCACGCACATCTGTGTGAACTCTCTCTAGGATCACCGAAGCACAATTCTTCTTTTCATGAAAGGTGGAATTCACATACTTCCCCATGGTGCAACCCTTGCACTAATCTAAATAAGTGTTCCCATTGGAAGTCAAGTAGATATTTGTTGCATGACTTTCAAGGCTCCATGATGAAGATGGCCCAATCACCTGTGCCATAATTTGCCCTCATCCCAGCTCACCACTTTTTCTTCCTTGCCCATCATGACAGCACATCCATCTACCTCCAACTTGTAGAGATTCTTAACTCAAATCCCTATCCTCTTGGCTTGACCCATTTTTGTATGTCGCCAGAAATCTTTTCCATCGCTGAAAACAACGTCATAGCCTTTGTCCTCCAACATTGTGACTGATACCAAGTTTTTCTTCAAACTTGGACCATGCATAGCATATTTCAATTAAAATGGTTTACTTGAATCCCTCTGAAAGGTAATGGCACCAATGCCAGTCACACTATATCGTTCATCGTCACCCATATCTATATGCATTTGGAGATCTTTCTCCTCCAAGTCACTGAAAAGCGCCTTATCTCCCGTCATGTGGAAGGAAGAGCCACTATCCAAATACCACACCCATACCAATGCACTTGACACCATGCATGAGATTAAGGAGAATTCAAGTTCAAATTGCAAGGCAAGGGCCTCACCAGCTGCAACTCTAGAAACCTTCTTGTTCTTCTTCTTCTGCGAACAGTGGTAGCAAGATGCCCATGTTCATGACAATGAAAACACTTCACCTTGGAAAAATCCAACTTATTTCCTTTAGAATAAGATTTAGAATGGAATTTATTTGCCTTTTCCTTCCTTACCTTGGCATCCAAAGAAAAATCCTCTTCATCATCATGCTTTGATGAAGAGCCGTCTCTGGTGTTCCGCCTGAACTCCTCCTGCACTAGATTTGACCACAGTCCTTCCTAATTCGGCAGTTTTTCCTGTTTGTTGACAGAGTCTTCATAACTATGCCAACTCTTAGGAAGTCCCAAGAGATGCAAGCTCACCGAATAATCATCAAAAAAATTTATTCCCACAATCCCCAGTTCATTCCGACATTGGAAAAACTTCGTGAGATACTTTGGAATGTTTTCGCCCTTTTGCATCTTGATATTCCTCAGTTTATCTTTGAGTGCCAATTTCCTATGGTTGCTTCTTCTTTGTAAAAGATTCGTCAATGCCTTCCACATAGCATATGGTGTGTTTTTCCCATGAAGGCTTGAGACGACGTGGTCTCGTACACCTTCCAACAGAATCCTCGTCACCTTTGCCACTTTATTTTTCCATGCATCAAGTAATGCAACATCTTTCGAAGTGGGCTTAGGAAAATCGTTGTCAATGAATTCCTTTAAGCCATTACATTTGAGCACCACCTCCATCCTGTCCTTCCAAGAAATTTAATTCAAGTTTCCCCCAAGTGCATACTCTAGCCGCAAGCCATTGAAAGCCATTTCTATGTTTTCTCAACTGTAGCACAAAGAAAATATTTCTGCAAATTCGAATTCCTTCCACTAACAAAATCAACTCCTGCTTCAAAATTGAAATATTCTATGCTCTGATACCATGTAGAAATTTTAATAAAAATGATATATTTCCCCAATTCTCCTTATCTAAAAATTATATTCCATTGTTAAATACAGAATTTCTTCTACAAAAATATTTTTGGAATTTAAAACACGATCACCAATTGCAATATCATGAAGAAATATCAATCACACATAACACTGATGTTTTTACTATGAAATCATAAATATAAAAACCCCACTATCATATATTATGTATATATCATGTATCATGAAAAAATATAATACAAAACTCTAATCCAAGAGCTCTCAATGCAATATACAATTTTCTCATACTGTCATGCAAAAATTGGCAAATTCATTTGTCAATTTACTACCTCCAGACAACCTGCCTCCACTGCACAATCCCAACTGATAGCAAACCCTGAATGAATGGAATCCTACTTTTCTTGACTACGCCATCCTCATGGGCACACCCAATGTGTGTGTGGTTGCATGAGTGCACCCACTAATGTCACAATTGATAGTCAAACCATTTGTTTCACCTACATCTCAACTGGGTCTCCACTGGGTCTGACATGCATGTAGTTAACAGTGGTAAATATTCAGTTGCATGTGAGACCACTGATTGTGAATTAATTAATGATTAATTCATTGATCTCTCACTAGTGTGTATTCAGTTACAACTAGCACAACTTATTTTAACTCACTAAACATTCAACTCTGTTACAAATTTGAATCACTCAGTTACAAGTAAGTCCACTTGCATATCCTACCAACCAACCTTTAAACTCAAATTTCCTATAGATAATTGATTTTCCACTTCAGTTAACTATTTTCAAGTGCTCATTGAGAATAGATTATTGTTTATTGTCCAACTATTATCAAGGGATAATAATAGTTGACTTGTGATCTATAAATATAACTTGCACATACATCTATAAATAGAATTTTCCCATCCATCTATAAATAGACATCATCTATAAATAGAATTTTCTCATGCATCTATAAATATACCTCCACCTAAAAATAGCGTGAGGCTCCATCCTAGTGTAGGTGCTTAATTTTCACTAGGATCTTCTTGTTGAATATCAACAATGGGAGGTGGAGAAGAATGCTTTTCTAGATTCTAGGAAGTTGGAGCTTTCTTTTCAATTGGAGTTTAATATTAACGAATTATTAGAAAAACATTCAGGTGGTTTTTGTCCTCGAGGGAGTTTCCACCTTAAAAATTATGTGCATTTCTATTCCTTTTTTTTTATTGCTATTATTGTACAAACACTGATAATAATTGAAGATTAAATAATGTTGTTAAAGATTAATAATAGTACTAATTGAAATAAATACTCATTCACCCCCCTCTCATTATTTCCATCACCTTATACCGACACTCAGAGGCCAAATATTGAAAGGTATGTCAATAAATTAACATGGACAAAGAACACCTTGCAAGAAGCTGAAGAAAAACTTGTGTCTACTTCGACTTCACAGACTCCTACACCCGAGGATAAATTAGGAAAGAGGCGAAAAGAGGGAGAATCACCTTCAATTATAGACAATGCAGGTAAAGAAGTCAATATAATCTACAGAAAGAGGACCAAGAGGAGTCCTAAAATAGATTTAGAAAGTAATTGAGAACAAGGAGCTACCATGATCATTAAAGAAACACTATCTTCAGCACAATCATGCAACAAATTTATAACATCTCCAACAATTTCATCAATGTCATAGGGTCAGCCGAACACAGCTCAAACCTCCAAGTTTGTTTAGGGAGAAAAGGTGGAGAGTAACTTTGACAGATACAAATAAATTAAGCTCAAGAATGAGATTCTCAAGAACAAAACCTACACACAGCTCTGGAAACAAACTTCCAGTTCACAGAGTAGGCTTATATCAGCCTTTGATTCAGAAAAATGAAGGATTCATATGGCCTTCTAGAGGCTCAAATTCCATAGCCAAATAAAAGAGCAGACTAAAAAAAGACAACCTTTGATTTTGACAGCAAGGACATTCATCCAATTGATCAAATGGAGATTCAAAAACACACTAGTGATATGATTTTCTCTACAATAAAAAATACGACCATGATTGTATTAGAATTGTAGGTGTCACTTTCAAACATTCAATCTCAGCTGAAGATGTGAAATATCTCCTCTCTAGCTAAATACACCAATATCAAATAATTGGAACATCTGGTAGTTAAAATGGGGTTTGATCTAGAAAATATGAATATTAAAGAGGAAATCATTAAAAATAAGAATGATGATATTGCATCATTGAGGAAGAAACTAAAATTTCCAGCAACAAAAGATCCACTGACAAAAAGTATAGAAGAGTATGAAACACAGATGGGAGATATGTTGAAATTAATCATGGATCAAAGTTTCCCAAATCAGGACAATGGAGACAGAAATGGAGAATATGATTAAGGAGAAGCAACAAAATCCACAGGTGGCCATAGTTCCTCTAGATCTAGTACCCCTCACAAAAATCCCCACTACAGGAGCTACAACATCAACAATGCCTTCAGCCCAACTTGCAGATGCTGCTGAAAATTTGACAAAGGTCGTAGAGAACATGTCAATACAAACATAAGAGATAAATAAACTATAGGGGCAAGTCAAATATTTGCAAGAAAATATAAATAGAAGTGAAGCTTCACATTTGGCTAAAGCACAAAGGTTGCAAAAGCTACTAGAAAGGATATAAAAAGAAGAAAGAGAATCATCCATTGGCCAAACCTTGGCCTAAGCCATGGAAGGAATATGGACAATCATCCACAACTCCATGACTTAGATTTGGTATCCATCCAAATCATTTTTGAGCAGGAGGTCCTAATATAAAAATCCACATAAGCTATTATAGATATTAAAGAGAAACTGGGTGAAAAGCCTACTGAAGCTAATAATATCATCAAATTCCTCAATTCCAAGAATAAATATGAGTTTGAGGACACAATAATTGAGGAAAGAATTGAAACTATCTTAGAATTCAAGAAGGTTTTGACCAAAATGAACCACATTCTTCATTTAGAAGAAAAGTGCCAAGGACTGGAGATAGGGGTTGACAGGCTTTTCAGTAGGATTGAAGTGCTGAAACAAAATGGATTACCCAGCATGTTGGTGATTAATGAAAAATTAATTTTACAAGAGGACTACAATAATAATTTGAAAGAAGTTTCCAAACAAAGTTCCAGATTCATCAGTATAAAGGGAAGTTTGATAGGAAATGAATTTTACATACAGGATGAAGTGAATCACATTTTTGATGTAAAGCCTACTTTTTCAAAATATACCAAAGTAGATGAAACTTATATGAACATAAAAAAGCTGACAATTTCGGATGAAGAGAGGTGGGATAAGTTATGTGAGCTAATAGAGTAAGTGATAACTCCAAATGTAGTTAAATATCAGCCAATGCACCAAAGACAGAAAGGATAGCTTGGCAACGACTTCCACCAAATCAGAGCCACCTCTCGAGTAGTTTCCACCTATCATGTTAGTTTTTAGAATAGACAATTTGTTTTAGATTTTGCTAAATATACCATGTCGGTTGTGACATGCTTTTTTTTTAAATATTATTATAAATACTTCGCACTTCGAAGTGGTATGGGTTGGTTTTTTATTATTATTTTCTATAAGCTATTGTACTTTTTCCAGTTGATGGAATAATCATTAATACAAGGACTTCTTCATAGGATTCATGTGTTGGAAAATTTGGTGAAGTTCTTCTCTTATTTTATGTTTTATTTCATTATTTCCATTATTGTTCTTTCTTAAATCTTAATTACCTTACAAAAATAGTGAGGAACATAATTTGTTGGAATACACACTCTGATTTTGGCTGTAGGTAGTTTTAATGTTTTCTTCTGATGTCGAGTTAAGGAAATCTTAATTTCTCTTTAACTTTAACTAAATCTTGTTTTTCTTCTGTTCCATATCATTTTAAATATTAAAGATCCAACTAATTCACCTATCTTACGTTGTGAAACTCCTTGAAAATTTGATACAGATTGATATTTATTTTATAGAATCCATAGCCCAATGAAAGTATAAGCATTCAATCAACCAAATCAATTACAAAAAAGTCAAAAAAAAAATTACACAGTCATAAATAGCCTAGAATTTACAGAAAAAAAAGCTAAATTAGACAGAGAGATCCCTCTCTATGTTTAGAAGGGCTAGCTTCTAGACTTAAAAGTGGTTTTGATGTTACCTATGTGATTTCTCCCACAACCTCGGAAATTATAGAGTGATAATAGGTTGAAGGTGTCTTGATGGTTGTGGAGAGTCTAGATGAGGTGGGGGATGGTTTCTGGGCTGAAGGAGAGGCCAACTGGTGTTTCTACGGGTCTGCTATAGGTTTCCTGTAGTGCTACATGAAATTCCTAAATTGATGTAGGAAACAGGATGAGGGTAGTCTGAGGCTAAATATGGTTGGAAAAAGTGTAGGGGAGATGGAATGAAGGTGAAATTGGATGGATGAAAGGTGGCCAACCCATTGGCCAAGATCATAACCTCTTGAAAATCCCCTTTTGAAACTATAGGGTTGCTCACAGTGTGAAGGTGAAAATCTCAAAAACAGGGCTGAAGATGACTTGGCTGAAAGAAGGTTTATGAAAGGTGAGAAAGAAAGCTAGGGGTTTTGGTGAAGTTATCCTTTATTGTACTACTTGAACCTACAAGAAAAATACATGTTAATGCAACAAACAATGACAAATCTATGATGAAGAAGATGGAAAAAATGAGTTTAATTTGACAAAAAAACCTACTTAATCATTCAAAAAGAAATGTAACTGAATATTATTAACATTCTCATGACACTACAACAACCTATCTATTCTTTCCAGGAAATCATAAACTAAAGATAAAATTTGGGCCTATGGTGAAGATCTCCCCTCCTCAAGCTCCAATGAAAGAGATAAGAGAGGGAGGCCTTGACTCATAGCTTTCTAAGTTTTATATGTTACTCTACCAACATATATGCAAGCCTAAATAAAACAAAGATAAAATGGAAGAAAACTAAAAACAATAAATTGAAATTTAAAAAAACTAGCTGAAAATCATAAAGAAAACTAGCTACAATGGCATGAAAATAAGCATGAATACACAAGATATACTAAGGCCAATGGATTGGGCCCTGATCCACAAGCCTAACCCTCCAAAACTAAATCAATGAAGGACAATTTCAATACTCATCTTATTTCAGAAAATACTCTCATTACATAGTCATGAAAGTCTCAAAAATCTATTTCAAGAGCTAAGAGTCTATTAGCTTCCCCCAAAATTCCAATCCTAATGAGCTCCTTCTCTGCCCTATTTCACGTAAAGGGTAGATACCAAAAACTCCCTAAACATTAGATGATATTTCCCCTTTGACTACAAGAGAGGTGGGGTTTTGGTGCACTTGATCTCCCACTTTCTTGGCTGCCTTTGATTTCGATCTATTGGAGGGAATCTTGAGGATCCCTTGGCTTCCTTTGGGAGTTAAGGAGGTGGAAAAGCCTTCTAGAATCTCTCCTTGTTTTCTACCTGTTGGGTGCTAAAAGGTGCCTTTTAAAGCTCCTATTTATCCCACATTAATTATCAACTCGGGAAAGTCCTCTTATTTCAAGAGTGTACACAATATGTGCAGGCTATAATCCCAGAGAGTAATGTTTCTTAAAATGTAGTATAGATCTTTCAAATACAAGAATAAACAGATGCGTTTAATAAATCCCACTTGCAACTAAAGGAAACTCAATTCATTAAAACTAAATCATTCATTCAGCAAAGTAACAGAAATTATCAGTTGAGGATACAGTAGCAATAACTCATTCCTCTTTTAATTGATGTAAACTAATCAAGCATAAATAAGATCCTCAATCTGAGAGCTTTGAAAAAAATAGCCAATGTTCTTTATAGTTGTTGATCTCACACACAACACACTAAATAACCAATTGGAAATGGCAATGAATTAAATCAATAATGCTACTGCAACTGATGGAAATGAGAAAAGTATGCTAACTGTAATATTGCTAAAAGGAAAAACTAAATGATTGCAGAAAGTAAACGAGCAGCAACGCTATATAATAGAAACAGACAACAATGCTTATGTGACTACAATGAATAGCAAAACTAAGTTACTGAAATGAATAGCGAAGCTCTGTAATTAGAATGAGCAACACAAAAATATACTTGCAGAAAGAAATGATCTTGTTATGAGGGAAAAGAACAGCAACACAATTCAATTGCAGAAGGTAATCATTAAACAAACCACGCTTGTAGAAATTAGAAATATGGAAAACTACAATGTATGGTATAGGAACAGCAATTAGATCCACTAGGAGCCGAGCCCTTAGCCGCCGGTGAATACCACTGGATTACTTCAGGAGATGCGAAGGAACTGCAACTATTTTTATATATTCATTATTGCATAATCATTACAGCAAGTTCATGCTCAACTTCAACAGCGAAAGTCGATGATCAAAGTTACAATTTCAATAGTAATTCTCCTATTCCTCCTATCCTATCCTATCTATCTCTAATCTAATAATCCATATAATTATCTCTCTAATCATCCATCACGAATCCCCATAATAAACCCCTCTTCTCTGATCTCTGTTTTGATTTAAATACACATAGAGAAAATTGAAGTTACAACCGATATGATTTAAAATGATTCGTATTACAAAATTGGATTTCTCACAACTAATTGATCAGCAAGATCATATCTGAAATATCCTTCCATCAATATTTTAACGGGAATAGGTCGAATTCGGTATTGCAACTAGAAGAATTTGGAAAACGGCCACAACAACAAATCTAGGAAAATCATCCTCAGATAACCTTTTGTTTCTCTCAATACAGGCCAAATTTTGGCAAATTGTTCCCTGATAATGTTAATTCGGTTCGTTCTGGACAAAACCCATGTTTCGGATATTCTAGATTCTTCTCCATTTTCCCAATATGTCCAATGCAACATTGTCACTTCTTATTCCAGCAAATTTCTAGGTTGGCATATTTAATGATGAACTGGAGATCAACTCTGCAATCTGGAAAATATCTTGGAGGCTAAAATGGTGAGTGATGTTACAAAAAAATAATTAATAAACCATAATTGGTAAAATCATGCATAGTCATCAATTTATTAAAAATAAAGGAGAAGAAATAATATTTATCCATAAGAGCATAAATAATTATAAATTATGACAAATGACATTATAAAGAAGAGTGGAAATGGATGAAATAGGTGTTAAAAAGTGATAATCATAATGACATATTAGCGGCCCAACACTACCCTGAGCATAATTGAAAAAGCTTCAACAAAAGTGGAATATCTTCATAATTATCCTCCATTTAGACCATATTAGGCATTCAAAGTATGAAAAACCTTAATCACCATCTACACTAGCCACCTATGACCATAATATAATCAAATGTGAGAAAAAGAGGCTAATAAGGATAAAAAGGTGACAATTAACCCCTCCAGTTATACCTAATGATGGAGCTCATTAGGAGGAATGATATAGGTGGATATAGGTGGCCACCCGCCTATTCCACTTGGACAATTTCATTAGTTTTCTTATTTACTATTTTTAGCAATTTTCGTGTCCTAAAATTCCGAAGAAATTTTGACCCCCTAAACATCATTTTTTTAAGGTCTAATATAGTCCCCTAGCTAAAGGCATGGGACTGAAGAAAAACCCATAGTCCATGGAGAGATATTTCCAATGAGGTATCCTACGTGCCAAATGGAGATAATATGACCAAGTTACAACCCTGGGAAGTTGGCTTCCCAACTAACCCCAATGAGGCGCATACAATCTTTGTGTTACATCTCCACAGGTTAGGGTTTTGTTTGTTTAGGTTTTTCTCTTATTGTTCAATAATAAAAAGGCCCTTAAGCCTCATTGTAAGATAGTTTGGAGGCATGTAGCTGCCACATCTCTTCTCAGAGATAAGCTACCATCGCTAGAGCTAGTTTGTTTCAATTTTTTCTGTAACCATTTTCAGTATTTGATATTAATGAAATGAAATATTATTTTTGTTGCATATCTATATTTTTTATTATATAAGCATTCTATTTCATTCCTTATTAAATTCAGATTAGTGGTTTTAGAGTGGTCTACTCTTTCTCAATTTTTTGTTACATTTCCTCGACGAGGTTGCCGTATAAGGAGTTAGAGCTCGATCTAGTTGAACCTTTGCAAGATCATCCTCACAAACCTCAACGATGTCCCATGGTGGAAGAAAAAAAATAGGAGGGAGCAAGAGATCCTATCAAAATATTGCTCCAGGAGGCCCTTGAGAAACAAAGGAATGAGATGATGGATAAATTTTCCCAAATCCTTCAATGAGTACCCACCGACGACACATCATCATCTAGCGGCCACTCTCGAAGCACCACTCCTTTCAAGCTAAAATTCAATTTCAACATTCCTATATTTAAAGGCCAGATAGAAGAAAATGCCATAGATATATGGTTCAATTTTCTGGAAGAATAATTTTCAGTCCATGAATTCTCTGATCGAGAAAAGATTACCTTTGCACTCCTCAAAGCCACCCCCCCATGTCAAATATTGGCGGGAAACCTCCTGTGAATAGAGGGATCAGAAAGAACCCTCACTTTTTTTAGTTGCACTCACTTGGAATTCATTCCAAGATGGCATCAAGGAACAATATTACTCTATGGGGAGCTATGAGGACAAGTAAATCCAATGGATGATGCTGCGGTAGAAAAGGGATCAAGATGTGCATGAGCTGACGAATGTTTTCCATAACTTGCACACAAACTTGGGTATTAAATATTCGGAGAAATATTTGGTGCTCAAGTACCACAGTTGTTTTCACAGATACATTCAAGAGGAAATGGATCTCCTCTATATTACCTCGCTTGGTGTCGCATATTGATATGCCAGCAAGATTGAGTACAAATTTAAGTAGAATAGGCGAGAATCTGGATCTGTGAATCCGAAACCAGAGAAAGGTGCCCCAAAAATGCAAAACTAGGGGAAAATGTAAAGTGTATCCACTCAGGACAACCCGCCAAAGTAGCATGCAAATAACAACACCACAAAGCCAAATAAGGACACAGGGAAGTGGTGTGAATTTCATAAAAGCTCCACTAACAACAAAAGTGAGTATCAGGCCAAACAGTTTCTGGTGGCCAAGCTGAAGGCATATAAACCAGAAAAACTGAATGATAAAGGGAAGAAAATGATTTATGCAGAACATCGTGCCACCATTTCCACCACTAAGATCCAGATGGAGGAGCTCAAGGATACATAGGAGGGGGAGCGCCTCTTCCATTCCTAGATATGGGCGAAGGGTTTTCCACTGCAATTCATTGTCAATAGTGGAAGCCAAAAGAACCTCGTTTCAGTAGAGGCCGTGAATAAGATTGGCCTACCGACCACAACACACCGGCAACCATATACCATCAGGTTGCATCACCAAGGAAGATATCTCTACATTAGCCAGTAGTGTCTCCTTCCCTACAACATCAATCCATTCACGGATGAGGCACTGTGTGATATTGCTCCTCTTAAAGTTTCTGATGTACTATTAGGCAAGCCATACTTTTGCAAGAAACATGTTGTGCATGAGTATAGGCCTCATTCTGTTATTATTACTTTGGTAAGTAATTTGTACAGGATACCATAGGTAGTACTGCCTTTCGTCATCTCTTTGATCACTGCAAATAAATGCAGTAATATTATTTCCAAACAAGGAAATTTGTTTCATTACGATTCACCCACAAGGCAAGAATAATATTATGGTCGCAGCCCCCAAAAAAGGCTTCCCTGTGTGGCAGTAACAGGTGGAAAAACTCGTAAAGGAATATAAGGAGATTTTCTCCTCACCCACAGGGGTTCCTCTACACTATCAGGTCAAGCACTCCATTTATTTGACCCCAAGTGCGTCACTACCTAATCTAATGATTTCTCGATTCTTTGTTCTGGAGAATGATTAAATCAAGAGGCACATAAAAGGGTTGTTGCAGAAAGGGCACATCAAGCCAAGATCCTCACCCTGTGGGAGCCCGATATGTTGGTGTAGAAGAAGGACGACACGTGGAGACTTTGTATTGAATATCAAGAGTTGAAAAATATTACTATCTAGAATAGGTATCCAATCCCATGGATAGATGACCTCCTGGACTATCTTGGGGGGGGGGGGGGGCGGGGGGAATATTTCAGAAAGATTGACTTAAAGTTTAGGTAACTCTAGGTACCACTTGAACCCTCCAATGTGTGGAAGGTTGCCTTCAAATCCAAGGAGGGCCTTTTCGAATGGTTGGTCATGCCTTTCAGGTTGATGAATTCTCACGCAAACTTCATGAGGTTAATGGAAAACATCTTGTGGCCATTCACCAACTCATTTGTGGTGGTGTACGTGGATGACATCCTCATCTTCAACCAGACTTGGGAAGAGCACCTCCACCACATCCGGCAAGTCTTGAAAGCACTGCGGCAACACAATTTGTGTGCCAATTTGGAGAAGTTCACTTTTGACATGTTCCAGGTTCAGTATCTAGGATATATTATTGATGAGCGTAGGGTGCATGTGGATCCATCCAATATCCAAGTCATTTGGGATTGGCCAACCCTAGTCACTCTAACAGAGCTCCGTAGGTTTCTGGTTCTTAATAATTTCTACCGTAGGTTTGTACTGGGATTCTCTCATATCACTTGGCCCTTGAGTCAAGTCACCAAGGGAGGACCAAAAGAAATTTTATTTTGGTCTAAATCTCAACAGAAGGCTTTCACAAATTTGAACATCGCCTCTACTCTGCACCAGTGCTCACATTACCATACTTTCAGAAACAATTTGAGATGAAGATAGATGCCTCTAGCTATGCTACTGGGGAATTTCTTACACAACAGTGGCATCCAGTGGCATATCAAAGTTAGACAGTTTGTGACACAGTTTGAAAGTATCCCATTTAGGACAAAGAGATGTATTCCATCGTGTAGGCTTTCCAACAAGGGAAACATTACATTTTGGGGAAGGAAATAGTTATCCACACATGCCACCGACCCCTGCAGTCCATATAGACATAAGGGAAGTTGCAGAACGATCCCCATCAAAAGTGGTCCACCTACTTGAAATAGTTTCATTTGAACATCAAATAAAAGAAGGGTAGCACCAATAATGTTACATAATGACTCAGTCAACCACTGATTTTGGCACTAACCAGCATGCTCAACTATTGTGGCCATGAGACTTCTGACTGGCCACTTCTCTATAGAAGTGATCCAGAATTTGACCACACATACAAGACGCTCCTGGAGGGTAAGTAAGTTATAAATATTCACCTCCAGGATGCATTATTGTGTCACCTGGGATGCATTTATGCTCCTTCAAGTGAGCATGCCAATATTGTTTTGGAAGCACACTTCATTTAGGTTTCTAGGAATTTAGGGGTTGAGAAAATAGTGGTAGTATTGGATAAATATTTATATTGGTCAAATATTCGACAGGATATCAGGAAGTAGATCAGATATTGCACTGCCCACGCCATTTCCAAATTGACAATCAAGAATTAAGGCCTATATACTATGATGCCTACCCATCATCAACCTTGGGAATCCATATCCATGGATTACATGTCAGACCTTCCTTCTACTAAGCATGGAAATGACTGTGTTTTTATGGTCGTCGAAAAATTCTCAAAAATGGCCATTATGGCAGTCTGCAAGAAGAATATCACAATAGAAGCCATTGCTAAACTCTTCTTTGAATGAGTGTGGGTACACTTTGGGATCTCACATTCTATCATCTATGATCAAGACAATAGGTTCCTCAGTGAATTTTTTTCCAACCTTTGGTCAATGTTGGACACCAAGCTCACCAAGTCCATAACTTTTCGTCCCCAAATCAATGGAAAGAAAAAGGTCATCAATAATATTATTGTATGCATTTTGTGCATGTAGAACTCAAATCATCCATGCATATGGGATGACAGCCTCCCCTATGTACAACATATCTATAACTTCTCTCTCTACAACTCAACCAACCACATCCCCTTTAAGGTGGTCTTAGGATTCCAGCCACTATGTCCCATTGACGTATCCATGCCATTTGTGACTGTGTAGGAAGATTCGTCTCATGTCCAATAAAAAGCTGAAAAGGAAACCAACTTCACTGAACGCATTGAGAAAATCCTCAAATAGGTTCATGACATATTGGAAAAATCCAAAGCTAAGTACAAGTAGCGAGATGATCAACATCGGGTGCCACACAACTTCCAGGTGGGTGAGAATGTGGGGTTACATTTGCATAAGGAGCACCTCATTAGATCCCACTGCAAGCTTCACCTACTTTGATATGGGCCACACACCATCACCAAGGTGGTAAGGGGAAATGCCTTATAACTCATTATTCCACCATTCCTTGGTCTACACCCAGTGTTCAATGTGGATTGCCTTCGTCCCTACTTTCCACCTCTACTGGACACATCCTGCATGGTAGAAAAACTCACACCAATAGAGTTAAACCCAGAATGCATAGAAAAATCCACAATTGATCGAATCATGTACACACAGATTAGTAACACCCGCCAGTAGAGGATCTAGCTATACCGAGTTGTCAAAGCAGGTCAAATCCTTTACTAGGGAAAATGGTTCACCAGGGACCAGGATCAACAGAAATTCCCCACCTCATGGCGGATCTTCATGCAATGGGGACCATTTATTTCTAAGGTGGGAGAAATTATCTAGGTGGATGTCGGTGGCCCCCCACCTATTCCACCTAAGCAATTTCATCAGTTTTCTTATTTACTATTTTTAACAATTTTCAGGTATTGAACTTCCAGAGAAATTTTCACCCCATAAAAGATGTTTTTTTAGGTCAAATGTAGCAAAATATTTATTCCTCTAAGATATATTTCCAAGGAGGTATCATACGCACCAAACAGAGATAATATGACCAAATTATGACCCTGGGAATCTGGCTGCCCAACTAACCCAACGAGGCCCATAAAATCTTGGTGTTACATCTCCTCGGGTTAAGGTTTTGGTTATTTAGGGTTTTCTATTATTGTTCAATAATAAAAAGCTCCTTGATCCTCATTGTAACACAGTTCAAAGGCATGTAGCCACCACATCTCCTCTCAGAGATAAGCTACCATTGCCAATGCTAGTTTCTTTCAATTCTATTTGTAAGCATTTTCAGTATATGATATTAATGAAATGAAATATTATTTTTGTTGCATCTCTGTATTTGTGATTATATCTGTATTATGTTTCGTTCCTTATTAAATTTGGATCAGATAACCTGAAGGTCAAGTTTGTACAACAACAAGGACATCACTTTCATGAGGAAGCTATGATATGCATGATGTGTGGAAAGGCTCAATATAATTCCTTCATTGATGATGAAACGATGAAAATGATGTGCTATATTGATGAATTGGATCCTATCACTAGATTGAAGAAATAAGATGGCTCCAAGACACCTTGGAAGGAGGAAAATACGAAGGAAAGAGGAAGTCATGCCACTATAAATAATGATTAGATGATACCCTTAAGAAGACAAGATACAAATCTTATGTTGTTGACTTCTAAAATACAAAGGAGGTATGGAAGCTCCTATGGATTTGAGAGGAAGAAAAGGAGTCTCCTTGAATAGGAGCAAGGATATATTCCTTAGTCAGAAAGGAATGGGGATTTCCTCTCTATTTGAGAGGGAGTGATGATGGATATCACATGTACATTCTGTTATTCATGCATCATGCACTTGATGATGACTAACAGCCATAAGGATAAGTGAAGGTCTTGGAGAGATAATGGTATATTATTTGATGAGAATTAATGGTTTCCTCGAGGATAAAGGATTCAAGAAAGGAAAGGTACCAACATTCCTTGAGGATACGGTAGGTATCCAAGACAAGAGTGGTCGAAGAGGACGCATAGTATTTGACGATTAGGAATCCAAAATAAGAATAGTCCTAAAATGACATACCTTGCAAACATCTGGATGGGGTATGTTCCTTGTAGAGGTAGTGCAATATGACACGTAGATCCTCCCAACATAATTCTCTTGGATTAATATAAGCTTGTCTATCTAGGCCTCAAAGACAATGTTGGTCATAATTTTAATGCTTATTAATGGCTTATCAATCAAAATTTTCTTATGACAATATTTGATTTCGAGAATATCCTTGCACGAAATGTATAAAATATGAATATTTTATAGTTAAGTAGAAAAATTGGAGAAAGTAAAAAGAAAGAGAAAATAAAAATAAAATTATTATTATTTTACAGATAAGCATGCTCTTCATGCTTTTAGGGTTTGGAGTCAAAGATTCAAATTCCTATTCTAGACCTATTTTAAGAGAGAATGGAAGATAATTTTTAAATTTAATTGTTGGGATAGAAATCCATCTAGATGCCAGGTCAGCCTGCATGACAGTTCAACCTTTCCCCAATGGACATACCTATTCGCACTACTCTAATATATATAAATAAATGGAATATGAAACTCATTTGGACACACACTTGATGGATTCTTTGGTCTGAAATATCACACTGAAGATGGATAATATGAGGAAGGCTAAAATATAGGAGACAATTTTCCTTTTTAGATCTCTTGTTGTTGGAATATTGCTGGTGAATCCATTGTAAGGAAGTATGTTTTGACTTGGAATCTAGAGGTGGGAATTTATGTTGTTGAGGGTCTTGGATTTATCATTTGATATGATTCTATAAGAAGAGGTTTTATAGGTTTACCCTTTGAGGGGTTTTCCCCTAGCTTGGAGCCTATATATTGTGGTCTATTGTCTTCTATGATCTTCATGTTTTATGCGATTTATTGATGAAGAAATAAAACATAATAATAATAATCTTGTCAGATCCAAAAGTAATTATCATGTAATAAAATTTTTTTAATAAGATGAAAACCTCCCAACTTCCAACACTTTTCATGCTTATGCTTGGAGGTCGTGTCAGGGAATGGTGCAAAGCATTTCCAGTTGTGTCCATCCATTCTTTTGAGGAGTTTGTTAAGGAACTTCATCACTCTTTTCAAAGGTATGATTTCTAAGTCTATTTAGAAATATCAATGAGATTAGATGCAAACCACACGAATATTTCAAATATTTTTACAAAAGGCTTGTCCATCTTTGTTATTAATTTGTTGACATAGACATAGATTGGATGTTTTTGAGTGAAATTTTCTAGTTATTGGTTTATCTCTCTTTGTAACAATGTGAAATTAATTTTGGTGGTAGTTTTTGTAATATGAAGATTATAAATCATCCAGATCTTATCCCTAATTTTGGCTTTCTAACTTTTGTGAGTCAAGAAAAGTCTCAAACCCCTGAGGATAAAATCATTGCTAGTGAAATTGTTCATCCTCCTAAAGCTTCAGTGCCTAATGAAATTATTTTAATTAAAAATTTAGGTGATCAAAATTGTTTACAGGCAAAGGAACCAAGTTTTCTTGCTTCCAAAATGCGTATCCATACTGTGGAAATTGAACAACTTGAAATTAAATTTAATAAAACAGTAGTCCTTGTTGATGACCTCCAACTTGCACTCCTGAAATATCTTCCAAAATAGATTCTTGAATATATTAATAATATTATCCCTCATTTATCTAATTGTAATGACATAGGTCTTTTCATGAATAATAATGAA
The DNA here is from genome assembly GCA_034641835.2 of Pinus albicaulis. Taxonomy (NCBI): domain Eukaryota; kingdom Viridiplantae; phylum Streptophyta; class Pinopsida; order Pinales; family Pinaceae; genus Pinus; species Pinus albicaulis. Next base: position 1,450,980,429 of record CM076580.1, read on the forward strand.
TGTCCTATCAATTCCATAGATAAAAATATAGGGCTTGATGTTTTGGTACAAAATCAAAATATCATATCATATTTTGTTGAAAGTGATGCTTCTTCTAAGGACCCTTTATCTAATTATTTATCCAAGACGTTGGCACAATGATTTCTCTTAAATAACTATGGGTTTTCATTTTATTTTCTGAAGCATAATGCACATCTTAATCTATCGGTTCCTCAAGTTGAGACTCATATGCAAGATTTGAGTCTTGAACCAGATTTAGTTGGAATTGAGGTATCTTCACCTAATCATTTTCATATGTTGTACACTCATTTATTGTATGGGTCTTCTACACCAATGGTTTCTCTAAACCCTTTATATATTCATCCCGTCAGTTTAGATTGCAGTCATATACATAACATTTTTGTTAGACAATTAGAAGATGGAAATATTAAATCCTTTCTTCATGATATTTGCAATATGAAATATTTAATAGGCTAAGAATAATATTATCTATATCCTAAGGTTCAAGAAATTTGTCCCATCGATTCATCATCATTCTTCATCCTCGAAGAGTTTCATGTGTAAGTTTCCCAATCTAATCAAAATAGTGTCTTTAACAATGTCATTCTATCAAAAAAGGTATTCATTGATACTTCTGATGATGATCATTCACATTCACTTATTGATCTTAATAATCCATGAAAATTTAATAATTCACCTTCTATAAGTTCAAGGACTTGTCAGGAATTCGAGGCACTGTAGCTTCCACTGATGGTTATGTCAGGGTCTAAATATCTTGATGATATCACTGAACTAGGTCAGATTATGGTTTCCTCAAAGCTAATTTTTGAAATATTTTGACCCAAATGATGTTTCTTCTAGAGAGTATTTTATGTTGGACAATGTGTGGTTGTGTTAGTGTTGGAATTGATGTCAACAGGAGCTAATGGTGCTCCATTGAAATCTACAAGCTTCTGGTAGAGAATCATCATAGTAGTAGGGTTATTTAAAAGCCATTAAATGATGACTATGATGGTTAGGATTTCAAATTTTGAGCCACAAGAAGAAGGGTCAATAATAAGAGTGTGGAAGAATGTTTGGAGCCACCCTCATAGGTACCAAATGTGCACTAATTCTACATCACACCGTAGCCTTTGGGAATTTCTTTGGAAGGGCTTCCCAATGATATTCAGAAGTTCAAAAATGTGCTCCCCGATCAAAAGATATTGTCTGATGAATTTCAGGGATTTGGAGGCTTGTGAAGGATGAAATATCAGAATTTAGAGTATCGAGACCTCGATATATCATGAATTGGAATTTGGAGAATATCAACACATTGGAACCTCTAGGATATCAGAAAATCAAAGATTCGGGATATCAGGACATCCTAGGTTGGTGAATATTGGCACATTGGAACCTCCAAGATATGGGAACATTGGAATTCCAAGATATGTGAACATCATACGTAAAAGATATCACAACATCTAAGGTCCAGGATATTGGGATAATGGAGGTCCATAATTTCAACACATAGAAATATTGAAGCTTCTTTACAGGGTTGTTTTAAGAAGTTACGGTATCCAATGATTCAAAAGGTAAATGCGTCGATAGAGAAAAATTAACAAAGGAACTTATTTCAAAACAAATATTTATTGAGTCCTCTTCTCTCTCCTCTAGAATAACACATGGAAGCATGAGATTGGAACCAAGAAGTTGAAGTGGAAAATCACATCAGCATGATGTGGCGATACAACAAGACACATGGTGGACATATTCAAAACTATTGGGTGGCCTAGTGGGCCAAATCCAGGTGACACCTTCCATCACTATGGAGGCACCACGTGGAGTGATGAAGCAACCATTAAATCATATAGGAGGTCATCATATCGAAGATGGTGGTCCTCGTAACTTCTTCACAAATTAATTATGAAGAAAGTTTTGATAAAGGGGCTTCGATGTAATATTGACACTTGGTCGTGGGTAAGTCCAAAAATCCAAAGGCGCAGAGAAAAATGAAGGGAGAGTTTCCCTTGGTAGGACCTTGAAGGCTTTAGAACCTAAGCACTAAACCTACGATCATAGCTCATGGTCCCACGGTAAAGTAGTGAAAAATGAGCTAAAGGAAAAGGGAACCAAGGATATGGCGAAAGTGGAATATTGTAACTTTTTTCCTTTGAAAGTTACAATATGGCATCCTTTTTGTTAGGGATATGTAATTTTAGCAGACTGGTGAGACTAAAACTGCAGAAGCAACATCGTTTCAACCAACTTTGGGATTCTAGGATCTAGCCCTCCTGAATTCGGAGAGGGTTCTCTCCAATATGTACAAAGATGGATTTGTATTTGAAGTTTGGGGTTGTGATATTAGGCTAGTTATGAAGGCCAGGGGTTTGTTTTTTTCTTGGATGGTTGAGCATGATTACTGTTTGAGGTGGAAAGTCCTAAATGTAGAGAGTTTCAAAGGTTAGAAGTTGCAAGCAATCAGAATAAGCTTCGGCCAAAAGGATAGATAATTGCAGGTTTTAGTTTATTGGGCTATGGAGTCATAATAGGATTTAATTAAGGTAGCAAGAGGCTAGAGTGGTCCATGGGGCAAGTCATCTATGTCTAAGGATCTCTTTGAAGTTTGATTTATGGAATAAAATGATACAATAAGAAGGAGAAATAAACAGATGCAGAACAAGAGTAGCCCAGGATCTGATAAGTACTTTTAAACTAGTCATCCTTTGAGATGTACTCAAGAAAAACATAAAAGTAAACTAGGATCTGGTAAGCACTTTCAAACTAGCCAGCCTTTGTTACACTTTCAATAGAAAACACTTTAAGACAGAGGGAAACTTGAAGGCTACCTTTGGAGTAGAAACTAGCGGGTCGGGCTCACCACAAATCCTCTCCTAGCTCTTATTTACTTAGTTACTTTCAAGACAAACACAAAGATAACACAGAATGGCCTAAGATCTGGTAAGTACTTTTAAACTAGCCATCTTTTAACACATTCCAAGGGAAACATCTAGATATTTGTGGGGACAAAACTAGGACCAGGGCTCACCATATCTTCCTCAGTTCATCTTCACAAAACATATACTGAAAATAACATTTAAGAATAACATTCAGCTAAGACAATAGGATGAGGGAACGCTAGCATTCCTATGCTTGAACTGAATTAAATCATTCCTAAATAACACAGTTTAGAAGAAAATGTTCAGATAAAGATTTTCAGTCAGAGAAGATTACTTATGTACAGTAGGTCCTAACTCTATGCATGTTGTTCTTTATAAGAGAATATGAAACACAGTGAAAAAATTAAAAAAATAACAAGTAACAATTAGAGAAACATCACCATCAACATAGACCAGGATCCCATAAATCAGCTTCTGTTGATGCTCCAAACCAGTTACAGCTTTAAGTCCAGTGCTTTAGGTTAGCAACCATCTACACATCTCAGCCTAACCTATCTATCACCCGCAGAGCTCCAAGAGCCAGTGAATACTATGTACAATCAGAAGTTTAAGCTCAAGTGTATATCAAAGTTCTACAACCAACCCCTCACTCATCTTCTTTAGAAGTATATATAGAAGAATGAGGAGGTGAGATCTGATAAAATATCTCCAATTAAAATTAATACAGACTTAAGGGTTTCTTGGCCTTTGAGGGGATCAATGAAGAAACTTACATGGGTGTACTCTATATTAAATGTTTTTTACATAAAGATTAAGCTCGGTGGGAGCTTTTGTTGACCTTTGAGGCTCTGTGTAATGCTGAAGTAACTCTGCTAATATTTTTCATTAAGTTCCCTTGCAGAAGCAACTTTCTCGTTGTGCTGAGGTGAAAATATTCATTTGATCAATAACTTCGGCCTCATATTGAGTACTTTGAGGAACAGGTGGCACTGTGGTAGCTGAGGAATCAATTTGCATCAGGTGTGGTGGTGGAGGCTTTCTGTCTAAGGAAACACTTAAGATTTTCTTCTTTAACCATGTTTTAAATAGGGGATTAGGATTTTGATAACCGTCTTAGCCGTAATCCCCGTAAAATTGTCTCTAATCCTATGTTCTGATACATTTTGGTCTTCAGCACTGATACTCTTTGACTGTGCCCAATTCATGGCTTTCTTGCTGGTGCACAGGGTTGCGCAGGGTTTATGAAGCATTAATGTTTTGATAAAGCACCGATGAAACATGAATTTGGAACCTGCGTATGGTTTTCACTGATGGATCAGAGGCGAGAATATTGTCACCCTCCATTTCTGAATTTTCTTCGGTTATAGTGAAAAAACCATTGAAACCCTGAAAAATACGAAAAACAATTATAAAATCTTACATATATATGTTTATTGCTACAGAGGATATGTGGGGGAAGAGTGGCCATTGGATGGCATCATCCAACGGTCAGGATTGATCGGGAGAGATCGTAGAATGAGCAGAAAAAAGATTAAATCCGAGCCATCGATCATGCAGAGATCGACGGTCAGGATTGAACAAGGAGGCAAAAAAGGAGAATGAATCTGAGCCGTCGATCATACAGAGATCGACGGTGGGGAGCGAAAGTTGAAAATCAAATAGAGGGAATCTGGGCGATGAATTTTGGATCGTCAATCTGTAGATCAGATTGACGGTAGAGATGTTGTTGCCACTGCACGGTAGCCCAGTTATCATGCATGCATCTTCGATGAGCGATCGTCGTCCGATGATTGGCTCCAGATCGGATGGTGGACGTGAATATCACTGCGTGTCCACGTCTGAACTTTAATGCGCGATGGATGGTGGTTTTCGGAACAGTGCCCAGGACACATGTCGAGTAGTGTGTGGAATCGCTGGCGATCGGGTAAAAACTTCCCTTGCCCCAAAGGCAGTGTGATGGATACCACACGGTTTCTGGAGTGGGGAACAGCTGGCGGGGACCACCGGGTAGACAGACTCTGCACCGTCCAATCTGTGGATTTAGATTGATGGTGGAGATTTAGTGGAAGATCGTACCGGCGGAAAAAATTTACAAAATAAAATAAAACCCGAAATTTGCAAATAACAAAGGTTTTTTAATATTTTCGGGGTGAAATAATTGTTTAAAATGGATAAGCGCCTGACTGATTCAGCGCCAGGGTGCATGGATGAAAAGGGTTAGAGACTTTAGCTGAAGGGGGCTTAAGTCCCATACATAGAAAATATGCAATTTAAGGGTTTTTCAAGGATTTTGAAAGGGATTTGAGGCTTTCGATAAGGTTGAGAAAGAGTCTTAAAACCTTATCAAGGGTTTTTATGAAGTAGAAAGGGGAGAAACTTAAAAATGAGGGGTTTTCATGGGAAATGGAGGGATAGAAAAAGAGGTTGGCTTTGAAGAGGAAGAAGGGGAAAATGGTGCTTGTAGCAGTACTCTTTTTGGGAATCAACAAGATTTCAGAGTTTTCAAGATGGGAACAGAGGTGAAGGTTTGGATAGAGGCATGAGGCCTTCAAAAGTCTTCAAGAGCCAACAGTTTTTAGTAAGAAAAATTGTTCCTTGAAGGCTCAAAATAGATTTAGCCACCTTTTGGGATAATCAAATTTCACAGGTGGCTAACAGTGGCTCCACTTGGGGATGGTGCCTTCTTGAAGGCATCAAGAACTTCAGACTTCGATTCTTTGGGAGGCTGACTTGTGCCTCATCCATTATATCACCCTTCTTTTGCTGGATGATCTTGCTTTTCTCTGAAAACATAATAGCAGTCATGAAGAATAATGGACTTCATCAATACAACTTTCTACCTACCCAATCCTACTGATCTAACATTTTTTCTTCATCAGAGTGCACTTGGATTGGAAAACTCTTTTCACAACATTTTATTCTTTTGAAATCATAAAACTAATCTAATTCTACTCCTTATTTCTCCCTGAACTCAGATTAAACAGTTGAGTTCAGATGCTTCTCTACCTAATCTACTGTCTGTTGGGATTAAATTGTCCAAAAAACATTCATTCGCTAAATTCTACAATAGAAATTGAAAAGCATTCAAGTCAGGATTGAACAGTCTAACTTGATGCTGGTCCATGGCATAAAGACAAGCTGAACATAGACATTATTTTGTAGAAGATTAAATCAAAATGAAGGCTTAAGATCTGAAAATTCTAAGCACTTCCTTCATCCTTTTGCAGCTCTATTTTGAATTTTATTCGAGTTGTTGCTTCCTTGTTCGCTAGTTCATATTTTGAGCAAATTAGAACCAGATTTACCTCTTTATTGACCCAGAATATAAAACAAGTTTGAGTCATCTCTCTTTGGAAATTTAGGTTCAAATTTTGAGTTTGTTCGAACCTTTAATTTTTATCCTAATCTATCTACTGATAAGCCAATATTAAACAGTTTGGCAAATCGAATTCACTATCCTATCAACAGAAAAATTTAAAGCTAATTAGTCAAGTTTAAACAGTTTGACTAACTAGAGGTGTGTTTTTGAGGAGTGGCATTTGAGCTTGCGCACTTTCAGATTTGTTTCTCTTTTTTGGCATGGGGCCTTGCCTTTCTTGTCTTACAATCTGCCCTCTTTTCTTTCTTTCTTTGTTTTTGTATTTTTTGAATCTTTGATTTTTCTTCAAAGCAGAAAACAACAACTAACTACATGCTCAAAATTGAGCTTTATTGACATTCTAACCTATTCTAAACATGGAGTATTTACATTTATCATATGATACAAAAATGCCAATGCACCCAGCTGAGTAATGTCAAGAAGAAGTAGAAACTCTAGCTGCTTGTCAGAGGTATCCATAGAACATATTGAAGATTAACCTTCAATATCAAGGCTATCACAGAATGTGATAGCTTTTCATGTCTCTGGCTCGTGCAAAGGATCGCTGCTTGATAATTTGAGCCAGTTGGTATTTCCACACACTCTTCCATAGGATCAAAAAATAAAATATGAAGATTCTCTTCTTTTTGGTCCTCTGTGTCTGGTAGATTGTCTGCTTCCAAGACTTCAGCTTTGAGGAGCATATCTTTAGAAAGTTGTTTGGAAGCATCATCATTTGAACTGGAGGACTCATCATATTTGGCAGTGTTGTCCTCTTGTAGCCCTAGTATGCTCTGGTTTAGTGGAATGTACTCTATGAGGACGTTATTATATTCTTGAGCAAGGGTATGTTTAATTTCTTCCTCTTTTTCAATAGAAAACTCCTTGATTTCCACCTGCCCAAAAATTTCTTCATTTCTTTCCTCCTCATCCTTTGAGCTGAAAGTCTGCTGATTCCCAATCACATGGAAATTATTACTGATGATATGAAATGAAACAGAGCAAAGATCCAATGAATCTTCACTCGCTTCTAGACTTTGAAAGCTTTCATCATCAGTATCATAAATAGTCTGCACTGGCTCTTTACTTCTTTGAAGGAATTGATCTTCCTCCCATAAATCTACTAATGATGATCCTGCAAAATTAACTTATTTTTGGGAAGCATCATCACTAGATAGATCAAAGTTAGGAGAATCACAAATATAAGTAATACTACCAATCAAACATACTGGGTTATCAGCAGGTCCTTCTTCATTATGATCTACAAAAGAACTTTCTAAATCTGTACCACAAAGTTCTCTATGTGAATGGGCAAGAATGTTTGTTTTGCAAAAAGTTTCAGAGACTGACTGTTTATAAATAGTCTGATCTATCTCTTTTTCTGTCAAAGGGAAGGATGTTTCTATTTTCCTTTGAACATGAGTACAACAGTTCTCTGTCTCTTGCGAAGACTGATTTTAAGGCTGGATGTATTCTTGAACCTCGGCTATAAGGGATGATGAATCAATATTTGAGTTTTCAGGGATATCTTGAGGAACGTCCATTATTTCTTGGATCATCTCTTTCTCAATTGATTCATCTATATTCGTAAAATTTTTCAATAGGAGATTAAACTCATGAATGGTTGTTAAAATATCTTCAGGATGCATCTCTTCCAAAGCTTCTTCATTATCTATAATGTGTTGGGTGATGTTTTGTGATGGATCATAATATATTGCACCCAATGATAATGATATAGTGTTTTCTTTATATTTCTCATAGAACACATATTCAAGGTCTCTTAAAGAAAACAAACTACTAGATTTTAAGCATTCATACCAATCCCTAGCTTTTCCTTCTAATGTTAACATGAACATTTTCATTAGGAAGTCTTCATGCCATTCAACTTTCAACCTCCATACATGTATGTGAAATTTGATAAGATGTAATAAAGGGTCATAAAACTTTTCACCTTGAAAAATAGGTAGGTTGTCATCCCAATTCACCTGGGGAATTTTATGTCGAAACCCAGGGATATGATCTCTACTCATTGGGGCATATCTTCGTTGTATTCTTGGAATCATTTTTGTAAATCAAGAAAGAGGTCACTATGTCTAGTCAATCAGTTCAGGGTCTTCTACCAGTGGAGTCATTTGGTATTTGTGGAGTTTCAGAGTGTGGAGTCACCAGGTGGAAGTTTTTAGCTCCTAAGGAGGTAAAAATTTTAATGGTCCACCACCATGTATTTCTTGTGGAGCTGCAAGATTTTCAGGAACTGATTTAGCTCTCAAGGGTGATCTGAAAATAGTTGATAATTTTTATCTTAGGAGACTTCCTAAGGATACCTTCTGAGTTATCAACTACTTCAGGTGGATCAGGGCCAGGATAGGCTCTAGTGTGAATCTTTCTAGGAGCCACTACGCTGTGTTTTTCAGACCCAAATAAACAAGAAAAGTTCAACCAGGTATGACAATCTTTAAAAGGTTAACTAGTCTATTTGAAATTCAATCCTATAGTCCTCTAACTAAGTTTGAAAGATGTTATAATGATAAGGGTTCTTCCCAGTGGAGTGTTAAGGTCTGTTAAGGATTGTGGAGTCGCCAAGTGGAATTTTTTAACTCCTAAGGAGGTAAAAGGTTTTATGGTCCACCACCATGTTTATTGAGAACCAGTCTGAAAAATGTTTAGGTTTTTCTAAGTTATTTTTCAGTTGTATGGTTTTTTAAGAATATCCTAACTTTGTTTCAAAACTTATCTACGGTTATGAGAAAAAAAGAGTTTACTCTTATGGCTAAGCCAGATGATCTTTCAAGGTTAGATAAAGTCTTAAGAGAATCCTAGGTCTTGCCTAGTTTTTCACTGATTCAAACAAGATTTACCATGATTACCATGACTTGGTAGTGCTTGAAAAGGTTTCTTTTTACTCTCAAGGTTTTATGAAGTGTTTAAGGAAAATATTTCCCCAGTGGAGTCGCCAGAAATGTTAGGGATATGTAATTTTAGCAAACTGGTGAGACTAAAACTACAGAAGCAACATTGTTTCAACCAACTTTGGGATTCTAGGATCTAGCCCTCCTGAATCCTGAGAGGGATCTCTCCAATATGTACAAAGATGGATTTGTCTTTGAAGTTTGGGGTTATGATGTTAGGCTAGTTATGAAGGCCAGGGGTTTGTTTGTTTCTTGGATGGTTGAGCATGATTACTGTTTGAGGTGGAAAGTCCTAAATGCAGAGAGTTTCAAAGGTGAGAAGTTGCAAGCAATCAGAATAAGCTTCGGCCAAAAAGATAGATAATTGAAGGTTTTAGTCCATTGGGCTATGGAGTCATAATAGGATTTAATTGAGGCAGCAAGAGGCCAGAGTGGTCCATGGGGCAAGTCATCTATGTCTAAGGATCTCTTTGAAGTTTTATTTATGGAATGAAATGATCCAATAAGAAGGAGAAATAAACAGATGCAGAACAAGAGCAGCCCAGGATCTGATAAGTACTTTTAAACAAGTCAGCCTTTGAGATGGAATCAAGAAAAACATAAAATTAAACTAGGATCTGGTAAGTACTTTCAAACTAGCTAGCCTTTGATACACTTTCAATAGAAAACACTTTAAAATAGAGGGGAACTTGAAGGCAACCTTTGGAGTAGAAACTAGCGGGTCGGGCTCACCACAAATCCTCTCCTAGCTCTTATTTACTTAGTTACTTTCAAGACAAACACAAAGATAACACAGAATGGCCTAAGATCTGGTAAGTATTTTTAAACTAGCCAGCTTTTAACACATTCCAAGGGAAACATCCAAATAGTTGTGGGGAAAAAACTGGGACCAGGGCTCACCATATCTTCCTCAGTTCATCTTCACAAAACATATACTAAAAATAAAATTTAAGAATAACATTAAGCTAAGACAATAGGATGAGGGAACGCCAACATTCCTATGCTTGAACAGAATTAAATCATTCCTAAATAACACAGTTTAGAAGAAAACATTCAGATAAATATTTTCAGTCAGAGAAGATTACTGATGTACAGTAGGTCCTAACTCTATGCATGTTGTTCTTTATAAGAGAATATGAAACACAATGAAAACAGAAACAAAATAACAAGTAACAATTAGAGAAACATCATCATCAACACAGACCAGGATCCCATAAATCATCTTGTATTGATGCTCCAAACCAGTTACAGCTTTAAGTCCAGTGCTTTAGGTTAGTAACCATCTACACATCTCAGCCTAACCTATCTATCACCAGCAGAGCTCCAAGAGCCAGTGAATACTATGTACAATCAGAAGTTTAAGCTCAAGTGTATATCAAAGTTATACAACCAACCCCTCAGTCATCTTCTTCATAAGTATATATAGAAGAATGAGGAGGTGAGATCTGATAAAAGATCTCCAATTACAATTAATACGGACATAAGGGTTTCTTGGCCTTTGAGGGGCTCAATGAAGAAACTTACATGGGTGTACTCTGTATTAAATGTTTTTTACATAAATATTAAGCTTGGTGGGAGCTTTTGTTGACCTTTGAGGCTCTGTGTAATGCTGAAGTAACTCTGCTGATATTTTTTCATTAAGTTCCCATGCAGAAGTAACTTTCTGGCTGTGCTGAGGTGAAAATCTTCATTCGATCAATAACTTCAGCCTCAGATTGAGTACTTTGAGGAACAGGTGGCACTATGGTAGTTGACGAATCAATTTTCCTCGAGTGTGGCAGTGGATGCTTTCTATCTAATGAAACACTTAAGATGTTCTTCTTTAACTGTGTTTTAAATTGGGGATTAGGATTTTAATAACTGTCTTAGCCGTAATCCCCATAAAACTGTCTTTAATCCTTTGTTCTGATACATTTTGGTCTTCGGCACTGATACTCTTTGATTGTGCCCAATTCATGGCTTTCTTACTGGTGTGTAGGGTTGTACAGGGTTTATGAAGCATTAATGTTTTGATAAAGCACCGATGAAACATGAATTCAGAACCTGCGTATGATTTTCACTGATGGATCAGAGGTGGGAAGATCGTCACCCTCCATTTTTGAATTTTCTTCGGTTATAGTGAAAAAACCATTGAAACCCTACAAAATACAAAAAAAAATTATAAAATCCTACATATATAGGTTTATTGTTGCAGAGGATGTGTGGGGGAAGAGTGGTTGTTGGATGGCATCATCCAATGTTCAGGATTGATCGGGAGAGATCGTAGAACGAGTGGAAAAAAGATTAAATTCGAGTCGTCGATCGTGTAGAGATCGACAGTCGAGATTGAATGAGGAGGTAGAAAAGGAGAATGAATCTGAGCCGTCAATCACGCAGAGATCGACGGTGGGGAGCGGGAGTTGAAAATAAAATGGAGGGAATCTGGGTGATGAATTTTGGACCGTTGATCTGCAGATCAGACCGACGGTGGAGATGTTGTTGCCGCTACATGGTAGCCCGGTTATTGTGCATGAATCTTCGACGAGCGATCGCCGTCTGATGATCAGCTCCAGATCGAACGGTGGACGTGAATATTGCTGCGTGTCCACGTCCGAAATTTAATGCACAATGGACGACGGTTTTTGGAATAGTGCCCAAGACACGTGTCGAGCAGTGTGTGGAATCGCTGGCGATCGGGAAAAAACCGCCCTTGCCCCAAAGGCGGTGCGATGGATACCACGTGGTTTCTGGAGTGGGGAACAACTGATGGGGACCACTGGGTAGACAGAATCCACACTGTCCGATCTATGGATTTAGATTGATGGTGGAGATTTAGTGGAAGATCATACTGGCGGAAAAACTTTACAAAATAAAATAAAACCTGAAATTTGCAAATAACAAAGGTTTTTTAATATTTTCAGGGCGGAATAATTGTTTAAAACGGATAAGCGCCTAACTGACTCAGCTCTTGTCTCTAGCACCAGGGCGCATGGATGAAAAGGGTTAGATACTTTAGCCAAAGGGGGCTTAAGTCCCATACATAGAAAATATGCAATTTAAGGGTTTTTCAAGGATTTTGAAAGAGATTTGAGGCTTTCGATAAGGTTGAGAGAGAGTCTTAAAACCTTATCAAGGGTTTTTATGAAGTAGAAAGGGGAGAAAATTAAAAATGAGGGGTTTTAATGGGAAATGGAGGGATATAAAAAGAGTTTGGATTTGAAGAGGAAGAAGGGGAAAATGGTGCTTGCAGCAGTACTCTTTTTGGGAATCAGCAAGATTTCAGAGTTTTCAAGATGGGAATAGAGGTGAAGGTTTGGACAGAGGTGTGAGGCCTTCAAAAGTCTTCAAGAGCCAATAGTTTTTGGTAAGAAAAATTGTTCCTTGAAGGCTCAAAATAGATTTAGCCACCTTTTGGGATAATCAAATTTCACAGGTGGCTAACACTTCGATGGGGTAGCTCTATGGAGAAAATTCTTTGATATTATAGCACTGAGGTGTATTCAAGGAAGGATGGGTCTACAGCAAAGTAAATAAGTGGACAACATATTTGGTTCATGAAATTAATGGTGACAACAAAGGTCACTTACTTAGGACAACAAGGACCACTATTGCACAACTTCATTTGAATGAATTCCAGCTTGAGTCCTGGAGTAACCCACCTTTGATATTCTTGTGCACACTTTAATGAATTAAATAGAGTGCATATAAGCCATGCTATAGTACATTTTAGGCTTGATAAGCAATGAATAAGAATGGAGAGTCTAATTGGAGTATCCAGGTGGACTAAGAATTTATGCCCAGTAAGAAGAAGTGCTCAAGAACTAATTTATGTGATTAATTCCATGACAAAATTCAACAAGAAGATGAAAAAGGTAGAAATACGTGTCATGCAAAGAAACACTTAAGTGATATGTGCACAAATGATAGATATAGGACTGTGTAGTACACAACCTTGGAACAAAACTATCAAAAGACTTTGAGCGGGGTAAAGAAAAACAATATTGCAAAATGTTTTGAGATGTGTGTGTTGAGGGAGAGTTGTGGTGGTGTTGGCTGAGAGAGCACAAAGTCTGATCTTCGAGATAAGAAATGAGGGACGTGGTGTGAGAAAGCAGAGTGTTGAACATGGGTTATGCTAAGAAGATTACAGAAGGTTTGGTTGTGCAAGGCTATAGGATTCGATGTTTCAACAAAGAACCAAGAGAAGAATGCAATTATGTGACACAATGTGTTGGTATTTATCTTATCCGTAAATTCCTCCGCTTTAAGTTTGAAAATTGTATGAAATAGTATAACACTGGCAATAGCAGGTGGTTGACTACATTCACAGAGTTCGGTGCCTCTTGGAAAGTTGGTGCTTGCTATCCTAAGGGGATTGGTGCCTCTAGTGAGTGGGTTCTCACAAACAAACTAATATAATTTATTGGGTCCTTAATTTACATCTTAGAAAAACAAAAAATTGGTGGTTCTTATCATTTGGTTTTCCACATGAAAATTCATATGTCTATGTATTGAACTTGATAACTTCTATTGAACATATGAATTCTCATGACATACTTCTTATATATTTTTGAAAAATTACTCTCATAAATAACCAACGATAAAGGGACTAAGTAAGAACATATTCAAAAAGAAAAAAATTGAAAGTGATCACACAATTATCATCTACCCCCCAAGGTGAATTCCTTACGAACAATTCTTAACAGGAGTGTGTCCTTCAAATAGTCTAACCATGTGAAGGTAGATCCATAAGGAACAGGCTCCAGAAAAAATCCAGATGACCAAGCATAATTCCAATCTTTGATGGGAAAAAATTCTCCTTCTAGAAAGTAAGGATGAAATCATACCTAATGTCACTTGGTGTAGACATGTGGAATTCAGTACTGGTAGACTATAATGTCCCTAATATTCCTCCCTCTGATGCAGATGGTAAGAAGTTATATGGAAACAATGCTAAAGCCAAAAAGGCTATTATTTTCTCTCTTAGTCAATTATAACTTGTAAAAGTTATGCATTTTAAATATACTAAGGAAGTGTGGGGAAAGCTCACACAGAGTTATGAAGGGGATGAAAAGGTCAAGCAGGGAAAGTTGCAAACCTTCTGAATGAGGTTCAAGACCCTAAGAATGGGTGAAGATGAGAGTATTACAGAATACTTCCTCAGGGTCGATGAAGTCACCAATATGATTAGAGGGCTAGGTGAAGATTTCAATGAAGAAATTATTGTACAAAAGTCTTAATATATTCACCCATGACATTTAATACCAAAGTCTTAGCTATTGAAGAAATGGCTGATTTGAAATATCTCAAGATGGACAAATTACATGGTTCTCTCACTTCCTATGAGATGAGAGTTGGAAAGAAGAAGTTGGAACCAAAGGAAGCATCATTTAAAATGTCCAAAAAGGGAAAATACCTCAAAAAAATCAAGAGTGACGCAGCTGTGAAGCTGATAAGGAGTTGTATTAGTTGGCCAGGAAACTAAAGATTGGCTCAAGAAATTATAAAGGGAATTTTCCCTTTAAATTCTTTAATTTCTAACAAGTTAGACATTTTTCATCCAAGTTCCCCTACAAAGAAAGTACTGAAAATTAATATGATCATAAACTGTGGGATATGTCTCAGAAACAACAAAAGAAAAGGTTCTACAAGAAAAAGGGTTTCTACTGCAAAGAAGGTAGCTCAACACCAGAATCAGATAATGAAAAATCTTTAGAGTATGCGTTAGATAATTTTCTTCTTATGGCCTTCGGATCAAACTCCATGAAACAAATTATTTTCTACTATGAAGAGGAAGAGGAAGAAGAATGGGTCTTCTTATTTGACCCTTAATGCGAACTTATCAATTCCCTTGATGAGTTAAAGAAATAAAGGAATACTAATAAGCTACTAAAGGAACAACTACAATGTGTTGAATAAGGAATGAATAAATCATATAATGAGGAGTTTATTTATCAAAAAGAAAAAAATTGAAGAGGCTATTAAGAGCAAGAATATCCTAGTTCTTCTTATAGAAGAAAAACAAGGAGCATGTGAGAAATTGGAAGAAGAGAACAATCAATTAAGACAGGAGCTGCTCAAGGTAAGAAAGGAAACAATATCAAGAACATGCAGGGATGAGATTCTATCCTTGAAATTTGAACTAGAAGAATCAAAGTGAAAGGAATAAATACTACAAACCTAATCCATGAATGAGAAGAGATTTTTCAAAGTATTGAGGAAGTTATTGTCTCTATAAGAGTGTATCTAGAGGGAAGAAATATTGAGAAATGTCTATATGAGAAGTTTGTTGAAGGAACAAGAAAACTAGATCAGATTCTAAATACTGATATGCCTTCATGAATAAGAACAGGTCCAGGATACTCAGAAGGAAAATATTCTTCCTGAGGAAGATGAAATTCAGGTCCGCAGGATTCAAACAATCATAGGGTTATGAAAAGAAGTATCATGAGAATTTCATTGAAAATAAAAAGGTAGAAGGAAAAAGAGGAGATAATCAATAGAGAATGAATCAATCAACCAGGCATCTAAGGTACTCTCATGCAAATACATATAATATTTTCAACAATAAGAATGCTTACTTCTTTATGGTCATTGTTTTAAGTGAAATATATTTTCACACCAATTTGTTGATTGTAGAGTAATCAAGGTTAAAAGAGATAAAAATCCTAGATATATTCTCTCACACTGTGGAAAATCTGAATTCTTCTTCATCAAATCCTAGATATAATAAATATCAAAATTTCAAATCTCCAAATTATTCTCTCAGGAATCAGAATGTATTGTCTCCCTTGCTAAGTGAAGTAGAATCAGAATGTATAGTTATTGGGAATACTATAGTGCATGCGGTGTGGACTTGCACTATCAACTCATAATGAAGAAAACAGATGGTATGTGGATAGTGGTTGTACCAAACATAGGACTAGGGAAAAAATACAAATTTTATCACTAAAGGATAGGACAGAGGAAATAATTTCAGCTTTGGAAACAATTCTCAAGCAAGAATCAAAGGTAAAGGTGTAGTCAACTTTGATCGAAAGAGAAAAGAAAAAAATGTGCTATACATAGAAGGTCTCAAGAACAACCTGTTTAGTGTTAACCAAATGTGTGATAATGGCAACGACATGACCTTTCGATCAAAACAATGTGAGATATGCAACACGAAGAATGGAAAATTGGTGGGAAGGGAAATCATAACCCACAATAATGTATATATGTTTGATGACTCTAGGTTCAACTACTATTTAAACAAAATAAGTGAAGCATGATTGTGACACAAGAGGTTAGGGCATATGAATTTTTATAGTTTGGTAAAATTCAACATGATGGGAGCCGTGAAAGGACCACCAATATTTCAAAGACTGATAACTCCATTTGTAATTCATGTCATTTTGGGAAACATATGAGGACCCATTTTAAGAAAAAATAGTTTTCCTCATCGAGACCTCTAGATCCCATTCACATAGACATATGTGGTCCAACTAGAACAAATAGCTTAAAATGGGAAAGGTACTTCATGCTTCTCATTGACAATTTCACTAGAGCCAGTTGGATTGTGCTTCTAAAAGAAAAACCAGAAGTGTTCAAGAAATTCAAGAAGTTTAAGGCTCAATTAGAAAATGAGAAAGACTTAAAGGTAACATTATTAAGATTAGATAGAGGAGGAGAGTACATCTCAGGCCCAGTTTGACAAATTTATGAAGAGGGATGAATCATAAGGCATTACTTTGTGGCCAAAACTCCACAATAATATGGAATGGCAGAAAGGAAGAACAATATGTTTTAAGAAATGGCCAGAGAAATGTTGGATGAAGTAGGCATGTCACACACATTCTTGGGAGAAGAAACAGAATCGACTATATATCTATTCAACATAACTTAAATCAAGCCTAACAATAATAAAACTCCCTATGATTTGTGGAAGGGAAGACATGTATTAGTTAAACACCTTAAGGTATTTGGAAGAAAGTGGCTCATCAAAAGAAATTATAAAAATCTTAGAATGTTTCATTCTCATGCTAATGATGGAATATTATTTGGGTACTCTATTCATAGAAAAGGATTTAAATGTTATAACAAGAAAAAAAAAATATTGAGGATTTCACTAATGTAATAATGGATGAGATGGGCGCAAAATCTGAATCCTATAAAGTAGAAATAAAATTTTAGGAACAAAATTTAGAGATGGGGGGTTTAGACCAGGAATAATAGGATCAGATTATGAAAAAAAGAAGTCAAACATGACCTCAAAGCCAAAGAAACCCTCCAAGTATGTACATGACGAGCATCCTGAAAGTCAAATATTGGGAGACAAAATACATGGTGTTAAAGCCTGGAGGAAACTCATTGGAAATCCAATTTGCGCAAATATGGCTTTATTATCATAGATTGAACCCAAGGATCTCAATCAAGCTTGTGAGGAGACATTTTGGGTGAAATAAATGAATGAGGAGCTTGATCAAATTGAAAATAATGATACTTGGGAGCTAGTTCATGTCACAAGAACATCAAAGTATATCAAATGGATGTGAAGTCTTCTTTCCTCAATGGATATCTAGAGGGAGAAGTTTACAATGAGTATCAAAAAGGTTTTACTCTCACCACAGAGGAAGTGTTTGTATGAAAACTGAAAAAGGCTCTATATGGACTCAAGCAAGCTCCCAAAGCTTGGTATGAGAGGCTAGATAAATACATTTAGAAACAAAATTTTAGAAAGGGAACTATGTATAGTAATTTGCACATAAAGGTTGAAGGTGACCATCTACTGATTGTAGTGGTATATGTGGATGACATAATCTTTGGAAACGATGTATAATAACTGGGGCATCAATTTGCAAAATGTATGAAAACAGAGTTTGAAATATCCACGATTGGAGAGTTTTCCTTCTTCCTGGGATTGCAAATCTCCCAATCTCAGAAAGGAGTATTTATCTCCTAATCCAAATATCTCTCAAAAAATCTAAAAAAAAATTGCGTTGGAATATTGCAGACCAGTAAGCACACCCATGGTTACAAGTTGAAAACTGTCTAAAGAATATTAGACATCTCCATTAAATCATACAATATACAAATCCATGATAGGAAGTTGGTTGTATCTTACAACATCCAGGCCAGATATCATAAAAGATGCAGGAATTGTGGCTAGATTTCATGCTTTCCCTTGTGAAATTCATGTTGTTAATAGAATCTT
Organism: Pinus albicaulis; assembly: GCA_034641835.2. Taxonomy (NCBI): domain Eukaryota; kingdom Viridiplantae; phylum Streptophyta; class Pinopsida; order Pinales; family Pinaceae; genus Pinus; species Pinus albicaulis. The sequence continues at coordinate 1,450,998,744 of CM076580.1, forward strand.
CAAATATCTTCAAGGGAGAATAGAATATGGGTTGTGGTATTATAAAATAAAATAATATAATTCGGAAGCCTACACTGATGTTCATTGAGTTGGAAGTCTTGATGATATAAAAATAACTTTAGGTGCAACCTTCTTCTTGGGTTGATACTTAGTGTGATGGGCCAGCAAGAAATAAGCCTCCATCTCTTTATTAACCACTCAAACTAAATATATTGCTGCTACCACTTGTTTCACACAAATTTAATGGATGAAGTATACTTTGAAGGATATGAAGGTAGAAATGACTGATCCTATTCCATTCATGTGTAATAATATAAGCACCATAAATATCTCTAAAAATCTAGTCGTGCATTCAAAGGAAAATCAATTTTCAATCAATTTTCATTTTTTCAGGGAACAAGTTGCAGCCAATGTGGTCAGACATGAGTATGTGGCCACCAACGAACAATTGGAAGATATCTTTTCCAAGCCACTAGAAAGAGAACCATTTTAATATCTCATACAACAGGTAGGATTTGTGATTCCCCCCTCTAGAGTGGTAAGAGCTACTCAACATGTGGGACTGATGAGAGAGTATACTACAATGTTTTAGGTGGTATTCAAGAATCAACCTTTTCCATTGATGAAAAAGGGGGAGAAGATTATCAGAGAAGTCCATGCCTAGAATGAGGGGGAGCTTATGGTGTTTCCATTAATGCCAAAGGGGGATATTGTTGGAAAATGGGTGGTTGTGTTATTTTTGGCATTGATGTCAACAAGATCTAATGGTGATCCATTGATATCTATAGGCTTCTGGTAGAGAATCTTCATAGTAGCAGGCTTATTGAAAATCCACTAAATGATGGCTATGATGGTCGGGATGTCAACTTTCGAACCACAAGAACAAGGGTCAAGAAGAGGGTATGTAAGAAAGTTTCAAGTCACGCTCAGAGGTATAAAATGTGTTCCAAGTATACATCTTACCCTAACCATTGGAAATTTATCTGGAAGATATTTCCAATGATATGTGGAAGTTCAAAAGTGGGCTCCTAGATCAAAATATATGGTCTACTGAAGTTCAGGGTTTTGGAGTTTTGTGTAGGAAAAGGTCATAACATCATGACCTCGAGTTATTGGATATCATATGTTAGTGAATATAACAAATTGGAACCTCTGGGATATCAGAACATCTGAGGTCCACGATATCGGAATATCAGAGGTTGGAAAATATCAGAACAATGGAATCTTCGGGATATCAAAACATTGGAGGTTCAAGATATCGGAACACCAAAGGTCGAAGATAGTGGAACATTGGAGGTCTAGGATGTCAGGATAATGGAGGTCTATAATATCATCACATCATAATATCAGAACTTATTAACATAGTTTCTTTAAGAAGCTACAATATGTAGCGATTCTGAAGGTAAATATGTTGAAAGAGAAAATTTAACAAAGGAACTTGTTGCAAAACCAAGCTTTATTGGGTCCTCTTCTCTCTTCTCTGGAAGGACACATGGCAATATGTGATTTCCATCGAGAAGCTGAAGTGGCATATAACGGCAACATGAGGTGTCGGTAAGGTAGGACATGTGGTAGACAGATTCAACATTAATTGGTGGCCTAGTGGGTCAAATCCAGGTGACACGTGCCATCACTATGGAGGTGCCACATGGAGTGATGAAGCAACCATGTCGTCATATCAGAGGTTTGCATATAGGAGGTGATGGACCTCATAACTTATTCATAAATTCCTTATTATTAAAGTTCGGATAAATGGGCTTTGATGTAATTGTGGCACTTGGTCATGGGTAAGTCCAGAAAATGAAAGTTAGAGGGAAAAAAAAAGGGAGAGTGTCCCTTGGTAGGATCTTGAAGGCTTTAGGACCTAAGGAATAAGCCCTCTATCACAACTCATGGTCCCATTTTAAAATGATGCTAAAGGAGCTAAATGAAATGTGAACCAAGGATATCGGGGAAGAACAATATTGTAATGTTTTTCCTTTGAAAGTTACGATATGGTGTGCTCTGATGGTGTAGCTATGTTGAGTGAATGCCCTGATATTACATCACTGAGGTGTATTCAAGGGTATATGGCACAGAAATGAAGTAAATACATGCACAACAGAGTTGGTTCATGAAGCTAATGGCAACAATGGAGATCGCTTTGTCAAGGCAACAAGGACCCCAATTGCACAACTTGATTTGAATGAAGTTTGTCTTGAGTCCTGTAGTAAGCCACCTATGATCTTCTCATGCATGCATCAGTGATTGAATAGAATGTAGAGAATTAATTCCAAATTAAATTTCAAGCTTGAGAAGCCATGAATAAACATGGAAAGTCTAATTGAGGTATGCAGGTGGACTGAGAATTTATGTCTCAGTAAGAAGAATTACTCAGGAACTAATTTTTGTGATTATTTACATGACATAATTCAACAGGAAGATAAAAAAAGAAACAATGTGTGTCACAGAAACACTTAAGTGGTCTATGCACAAATGATAGGGATGGGATTGTGCAGTACGGAGTAGTGGAACAAAACTATCAAATGTCTTTGAGAAAGGTAGATAAATATAGTATTGTAAAATTTGTTGAGTTGTGTGTGTTGAGGGAGAGATGTGGTGGTGCTAGGTGAGAGAGCACCGAGTATGAGTTGTGGGAGAAGCAATGGAGGATGTGTTGTAAGAAAAAAAAGTGTTGATCATAGGTTATGTTTAGCAGAGAACAAAATGTTTGGTTGTGCAAGATTGGAGGAGTCGATGTTGTTAGAAATACTGGGGGGGTGAATCATTATTCCTTATAAATCAACACTTTTAAATATTTTCAGAGCATTAGTTAAACTTAATTATTCTTAAATTTTATCCAGTAAAAATCGTAAACAATAGAACACAATAGGCACATGAATTTTAGGTGGGAAACCCCCTTTGGGTCAAAAACCACTGAATTCTTGTCTAATAAATTCTTTAATCTTTAGCCCCAACTCAAATGAAAGTTACAACTTCCTAGAATTATAGAAAATAATTCTTCTCCAGCTCGCACTGGAAGGAAGCCCAATGCCCTAGTTTCTTAAGTATTCAACTGAATGTATACCTCGACATCCTAGATTGAACTACCACCATGAAGTGTTTACAGGCTGTAACATGTACGTGACTTCATTCACCAACCTATAATCTCTCTTCCATCCTATAATGATGAGAAATAAGATAAGAGTGTGCACTCCCATACTAGGGACAATGATCCATGGTACAATATGATTCACAATGATTTTCTTGAGCTAGGCCAATCACCCAATCATACTATGACCTTCAACCCAACCATAACATTATCCAAAAATGACTCCTATACCTCCCAACAATGCCTCTTCAACTTTAGGCAGATTTACTCTTTTACAATAATGTAATGTCTCTTTTTCAGAAATGTCGCAAGTCAATTCCAGAGATAGACTGTGGGGGCATTTTCTATACATGTAACCTCTAAAGAGAGGGTGAGAACCAGAGGCTACTTGGCCCTTCACGGACTCTGTCTATAGCTATGTGATATTTCCTATTAGGAAAATCTACTCTATTAAGATTACCTCAAGATAGAGCTATAGTAATAAGCAAATACATCTAATGGAAAATAGCAGTGAATCCATGAACACATACAATGATGGAGAAATCAATGGCCATCATATGATGACATAGCAGCAAATAAGAATACAAATCCTTGAGGAACTGATCACTCAAGAAAGGCACTAGAAGCCTCAAGAAACCTGTACATGAAAATGTGAAATACATTGCTGTGTAAACAAAGCCCTAGGCCATGACTGCGTAGTTCATATAAGGGACTGCTGCATAAATAATGGAAATACATATATATGATAATGTAAGCTCAAATAAGAAGGCGGAGCATGATCTCAACCCTTGAAAATACAATAAATCAATCCTCTAAAAGGATTGGCTGAAATCTATACAAAATTTGGCGTTTTGCAGAAATGCCGGAGTAGCTGGGTAGCAGCTACTCAACAACTAGAAATACAAGGAGAAGGCTGAAATGGCTGCAAAAAATGAAGAATCCTCCTCCAATATAAATCTGAAGTGAAAGGTTGATCCTTTCACCCAAGACTTCCCCTCCAAAAGGATGTTAATCCCTCACAGCAAATACTCACTCAGAAAAACGCTGTCTAAGAGAGGGACTGCACTACCAATGATGGAATGTGGTTGGCATGATTCCAAAGATGATGGGATCTGCTCATAAACATCCTTTTCTTACCTCCCAATGTATAGAACCTCTCTCCACTAAAAAACTATCTTTAGATGGTATGTGGAAACCTCCCCAGCAACACCCAGCGACACTGCACAATCTCTGTTGCAGAAACTGCGCTGATGTAGATGACTGAAGCTATGGTCTGAATTAATAAATATGGGGAATGGAGTGCAATCCTTCATGAGCTACTCAAGAAGGAGAGTAATTCCTCAACAGGACTCCCCCATGCCTGAAGGCACTACATCTCTGCTGAACAGCAAGAGGCAGCAACAAGTCTCCAAGACTTGGATGTAAAAATGATCATAATATGTCGACAATGGCTGCCTTGCTCCTCTTTTATAAAATGAGCCTTTCCTCCATGGACCCTATTTCTAATTAGGGTTTCCTTCCCTCTAGAAACTTCCCTCCTATGTTGTCCCACATAATTCTTTCCAACTCATGTCAACGCAGTTTGACTTGGTCAACCTTGGCCAAGCATGTTTGGAAAAACCTCCTTTCACACATGGAGGTGTGAAATCCAGATCTCAAGTGATCCTCTTTCATACTTATAGGATTTTTATTCTCTAATAATGCAAATAATGGCCCCCCTACCCATTTTATTCATCTCTTTAACAAAAGTTAATGTCCCATAAAATTTGGGACATTACAGTCCTCCCCTCTCAAAATGTTGCTTGCCCTCAAGAAATTGCAAGGATGAAATGAGTTTATTTCTGCCCTTCCTCCTGTAGCATCTTCATGTGATGATATCCTCAATAAAAGGGATGCCATATCAGCAAAACAAGTCTCCATATGTCCCTCCAACATATGCAATCTAGCTTTGGGGTGAACACTCCCAAAACAACTATCATGTAGAAACAAGTATCCATGAAGGAAAAAGAGCTATCTAAGGGCCTCCTTGAGGCATGATATCTGATATATAATAGTTATAATCATCCCCCATATGAATCTCTCATCCCCAAGCCAACAATCATAAAAATAAGCTGCCTCCCAATAAGACAACCCATGAAAAATCTCCCTCCACCCTGAGCTCCGGAAATGAAGGTGGGCTGAAATCTGATCATGGCAAGAATTATAACTTTCCCCATGCTTTCTGCTCCACCACTTATGACAAGTGTGGAGTGTATGATGATCCTGGGCTGCAAATTTATTTCCCTGAAATGGAAAAATGAAGAGTAATTCTCCTAGAATCTCTCCTCCATCAATGAAAAATCAGCTGGCCCAAGACATGTCATCTATGATGAATAGGACAAAATCACCATAGAATGTCCCCATGGCATGTTCTATGTAGGTTATACCATGTGCAGAAATTGAAAAAAATGCCTCATAGGGTTATAATGCAACCTCATCCACTGCATCTGCAGAAAATAGCATGGCAAGCATTGCACGACAACAAATATCACATCTACTACTAAATAGTAAATGGCTGAAATGAATCAGCAACATAATGTCAAAAAACTTCCCATATACATACAATGGATGGATAAAATTACCAAGCACATGGCTCTCCCCACAAATGAGAAAATATGTGGCTGTAGCCATGGCTCCTTTCATGTTCCCTTTAGAACATGCACTGCAGAAAATGTGAGAGTTTTTCTCACTCCAAGACACATCCAACTTATGTGCCTTTCTCATAGTCATGCTTCTTTCACAAATATGATCCATATCAGCAAGGAAGTCATGATCAGAAATATAATGAGGATAATTTTGAAGGTTTCATGTGTCTCAAGAATGTACCAATAGTTTTCCCAAAGGTGACAGCACAGTTTTCCAAACTGTTGCTTTAGAAAATGATATGACAAGTTGTTTTCTGTTACATGAATAACTATGTATGTAATGATAGCTAATGATAAATAGAAAATGGGCGAGCATATCAACTGATCATACATGAAATAAAACACTTTCCCAAGGCCATGTAAAGGATGGCTGCCTCCATCATACAAGTTGGCCCAAATTTGACCCATGGAGAAATCTGGAAAGCTTGCCCTCTTGTAGAGCTATGCACTGCAAAATAATGGTAAGAGTATACAAATAAGCCAATGTAAGAATATATTTATTACCATATACTGGGATTAATATGATGTATGGATCCATGAATGAACCCTCCATAGTTGTGTGGCATGCTCCCATGAAGAGGAATGAACTAGTTGCAGCAAGAAAACCCTTCTTCTCATGCTTGGAAATCCAAGTCAAGAAGAATGTATCATAGATGACTTCTTCCACTACCTCATCCATCTCACCTCCTATTTTTCTATCAAGTGCAACAAATATGAAATTTCCCTGGGACTTGTGGGTTATGGATCCACCACACTTCCGCTAGGCACACTTCATCCATCGGTTACTGCTCCAAAGAGAGAACGCTGTTGGCCTATACCCATATGCTCTCATCAATACCAAGCTTCATTCTTTGACATGCTTTTTGTCAAAGATATTTCTCATAATGCTGCAATACATGAGAAGCCCCTCCCAAGGTGGAAGTACCTCTATATCATCAAATACCAACAACATAATGCCATCTCTTCCTTCTGCAACATCATGCAAAGTATGAGAGAAATTCTACCCTTTCTCTCTCAAGCAAGGCAACAAAGTATTTGCTGCTCTCCCATACTTCCATCATACAACCCATGTGATGAAGACACAATGAACTATATGAGAATCACATCAACATCATTCATCCATACTCTATGTTGCTTAATGATGTAAGTATCATGCCATCTTTCCCATTCTTTTGGTACTCCTCCCATGAGGGCTACCATCAATTCTTGCTCTTTGCATTTCATGAGAGTTTGAAATGCAGCTCCTTGGAGACCTCTCAGGAAAGGCCTCTCTCCCATGACTATGTTGGATCTATGAGGATCCAAATGTTATGGATGTGATGTCTCCTCTCCACCCATCTTCAACAATGCTGTTAGTTCCTCCAATGATGTAGCAGTGGTCTCCTCCTCCGGTTCACAAATTGTTTCATGATTCTCCATAGAGGTGTCATGGTTTACTTCATCCTTCAAAAATTTTACACTCCCACCTTGAATGCTAAATGAAAATGTTCATAGATGCATGAGGATGAGGGTTCTTCTCCTCCCTGAACCCTTTGCATAGTGCAGTGCAAAAATGAGGCCTTAAAGTGGCCATGTGATTTTATCCTTGGACCTCTTCATATGAAATTCCACCATCCTTAAGATTATTTGCTGAAATAGAATGTGGAACTTTTCTCATGCCTTGGTGGATATTGGGACCTTCTTGTGTGGCTGCAATGGCTTTTCCTCCAATGGCTTCTTCATCCATAGATGTTGAAGGCTGCTCCTTCAGAGCTGTAGCAGCGTTGGTGCAATCCTGCTCCCATGGTGGTGTGAGCTTCTCTTCCTTGGTTATTTCTCCATCAAAGGTTTGGATCAACCTTTGAGAAAAGTTTGAAAAATATCTCACCCTTGAATGGACCAAGGGTTTGAACCACCAAACAGAGGTTTCCTCCTCTATGTATAGTGCTACCATCACCACTGCTTATTTCTTTGTCACTAGATGCAACAATAAAAATGCCTCCATATTCTTCTCCCAAGCTCTAGCTGAAGTAACCCCATCAAATGTAGAAAATAGAAAACATTGCCTCTTATTTATTATTTTCCATAGGGCCTTCTCTCCTCCATCTACTGAATATACTGTGAGAACACTATAGCTCTCCTGCATGCTACATAATGGGGTTTACAGTCACCCAGGTACTTTATTAAGATCTGGAAATCCAAGCATCTGCCATGCTGGTCTTCAAGAGAATAGGAAGTTCATGGACCTTCCTCTTCTCCCATTTTCTTCTCCTCCTCCTCAGGGAGGGTCTTCTTTATTACAAAAATAGATGATTTCAGTCTCATATTCTTCATCATTCTCCTCTAAAATCGAACTCACAGGCCGTGCCAGTTCGATGCTCTGATACCACTCTAATGTCCCTTTTTCAGAAATGTCACAAGTCAATTCCAAAGATAGACTATGGGGAAATTTTTTGAATATGTCACCTATAAAGAGAGGGTGAGATCTAGAGGCTACCTGGCCCTTCACAGAATCTGTCTATAGCTATGTGAGATTTCCTATTAGGAAAAGCTACTCTATTGAGATTACCTCAAGATAGAGCTACAACAATAATCAAATACATCTAATGGAAAATAGCAGTGAATCCATGAACACATACAATGTTGGAGAACTCAATGGCCATCATATTATGACTTATCAGCAAATAAGAATACAAATCCTTTAGGAACTGATCACTCAAGAAAGGCACTAGAAGCCTCAAGAAACCTGTACATGAAAATGTGAAATACATTGCTGCATAAACAAAGCCCTAGGCCATTATTGCGCAGTTCATATAAGGGACTGCTGCATAAATAATGAAAATACATAGATATGCCAATGTAAGCTCAAATAAGAATGGGGAGCATTATATCAACCCCTGAAAATACAATAAATCAATCCTCTAAAAGGATTGGATGAAATCTATACAAAATTTGGCATTTTGCAAAAATGCTGGAGTAGCTGGGTAGCAGCTACTCAAGAACTGGAAATACACGAAGAAGGCTAAAATGGCTGAAAAAAATGAACAATCCTCCTCCAATAGAAATCTAAAGTGAAAGGCTGATCCTTTCACCCAAGACTTCCCCTCCAAAAGGATGTCAATCCCTCACAGCAAATACTCACTTAGAAGAACATTGTCTAAGAGAGGGACTGCACTGCCAATGATGGAATGTGGTTGGCCTAAGGCCAAATATGATGGTATCTGCTCATAAACCTCCTTTTATTACCTCCCAATGGATAGAACCTCTCTCCACTAAAAAACTAGCTCCAGATGGTATGTGGAAACCTCCCCAGCAACACTACACAATCTTTGGTGCAGAAACTGCACTAATGTAGATGACTGAAGCTATGGCCTAAATGCCTGAATATGGGGAATGGAGTGCAATCCTTCATGAGCTACTCAATAAGGAGAGGAAATCCTCAACAGGTCTCCCTCGTGCCCGAAGGCACTGCAGCTTTGCTGAACAACAAGAGGCAGCAACAAGTCTCCAAGACTTGGATGTAAAAATGATCAAAAGATGTCCACAATGGCTGCCTTGCTCCTCTTTTATACAATGAGCCTTCCCTCCATGGACCCTATTTCGAATTAGGGTTTCCTTCCCTCAATAAACTTCCCTCCTACATTGTCCCACATAATGATTTCCAACTCATGCCAACACAGTTTGACTTGGTCAACCTTGGCCAAGCATGTTTGCAAAAACCTCCTTTCACACATGGAGGTGTGAAATCTAGCTCTCAAGTGATCCTCTTTCATACTTAGAGGATTTTTATTCTCTAATCATGCAAATAATGGGTTCCCTACCCATTTTATTCATCTCTTTCACAAAACTTAATATCCCATAAAATTTGGGACATTACAAATAATGATTCCTTTTACAATTTTGCAATGTTTATTTTTACAAAATTGACTTTTGATGTGACTTGATACTTGAGTTGACACTGATTCTTAGATCACTAGCAGCTACTGAGGTATTTCTGTGCTTGCTTTAAGTAATAGTACTTTGGTGTTGTAATTCCTTCTAGTATGTGTCTGAGTTGTCCTATTATGCCATCCTTCCTACACATGTATTAATGAATAAGACCCAAACCAATATACAAACAAAATACTTACACTATCCTATAAAATATATGTCAGAGAAATATTCAAAATTGAAATATAAATATGTTCAAAATTTATGAAAAAAAAAAACATACATACATACAAAATACTTACAATGTCATACAAAAACACATGACCTTGTTGTATCAAAATTACCCTTGATTGTTGATGCATGGTCCTTACTATAGTGATCCTTGAATGCATACATTTTCTTTCCTTCTAGAAGCTCAATATTGAATTTTTTGTATCTATGTAAATTTGGATCTCCAAGGTATGAAATTGTGTCCTATGATAGCCATATGCATCATATTTCCAACCCCATATTTCTTATCTATATTGGATTATTCAAGAAACATTTATGCCTGTTGTGAAAAATACTGAGAGGGGGGGGTGAATCAGTATTTAGGGCATTCTCAAAAATTTATATATTTTCTTTCTTTAAAACCCATATGCTACTTTCCTGAAACCAACTCGTGTATACACGCAGATATCCTTCATAAAACTCAAGTATATACAGAGATCTTATTATGCAATTAATTCTTTACTTAGATCTATGCATCATTTATTCATCAGATGTTTAGTTAGCAGTAAGCATGTGCAGTTAATAACAGAATGAATCATCAGACATAAGCTACACACATGAACACCAGGATTTAAGGTGGAAACCCAAGTCGGGAGAAAACCACCGCTGTCATCGTCTCTGTATTCAATATTTTATTATAAAGAAAACATCTTACAACAATGTACTGGCACAGACTCTTACCAGCACGCAGGCACCCACCTGCAGAGGGCTACAACCTTCTCTCGTTTACCAACCTCTCCTGGAAGGGAGCTACAACCCCCTCACTGAAGGCTTCGACCTTTAGCACCTCTACGGACCACGTTTCATCAATTTTCATACTGGATCCCACAGCTTCCATACAACACAACTTGTAGGCCACTTTTCATCATATTTTCATACTGGACCCACTCCACACATTGAAGCTCATCATACATCAAACTGAAACTCATAACCTCACAATTCATTCATTGTACCATCAACTAATAAACGAATGACTTGATCTTCAATTAATATAGCAGCATATTCATCATTCAAACAACCCAGTTCTGTATGAATACATCATTGACAGATATCAGTAAAATAGCAAAACAGATCAGACATTTCATTCCACTTACTTCAGCAAACCTTAGATTCCATACGCGCTTTTACTTCACTGAACCTGCATATGTACGCGCTTTCATGAAAACCAACCCGCGTATACTTTTGTGCATTATTCAAAAAACCCTATCTGCCCAAAAGCGCTTTTCCTTAAGCAGACCTGCATATACACGCGCTTTTGCTGAAGCTAAACTGCGTATACATTTGTAAATTTTCAGGACTGTGCAGCTCTTTAGATTAGATAAATAACTCAGATTTCATCCTTAACTTCAGAAAGTATTTTGCCTCATTTCAGATCTAAACATTTCATGAACAGATCTAGGAAATACATATACGTTTCAGATCTAGAGATTCATCTTCATCATTTTCTTCATAGGTGCATCATAGATTCAGATCTATCAATTAGGAATAGAGTTCATCCATGCAGATATTCCTTAGAGATTTATTCATTCACAACCCTTACTCATACACCCCCTTGCACAATGATCTTCTTCTCCTTATATAGGTTTAGCCTTTGTCAATACCATGAGCCAAAACTACACCACTACTAATGGTATTCTTGGACGGGATCAAATAGATATTCCAGTGCTCAATACAATGGGTCAATACCATGGTAACACCCCTTGGTATTCTAAATTTGGAGCCCAAAAGGGCATACGCGACTTGGCACGTACTTTTCCACGTGCATACACTACTTCACCTTAACAAACCTGCGTATGCTTTGTGACACATCATATTTATCATTTTTTTGGCACTTTCTGAAATTCCTTTCTTCTGTTACTTCTGAGTTGATCTGTAGATACATCATCAATAACTCATAGGTTGCTTTTCATAGGCAACTCATCAAGTAGGTTTCCATCAAGAACAACTTCATCAGACAGGTTACATCAAAGTCAATACATTGTATCACATTGCCAACAATCTCCCCCTTAACTCATCAAGTAGGTTGTCATCAACGTTATCAAGTAGGTTGCCATCATTCATCAAGTAGGTTTCCATCAAAAGACAACTCATCAAGTCAGTTTCCATCAAGGAAAACTTCATCTAGTAGGTTGCCACATCAAGGATAACACATTGCATCATATTGCCAACATTCGCACTTCATCAAGTAGGTTTCCATCAAGGACAACACATGCCAACAATCTCCCCCTTTGGACTTGATGGCAACCATGATGGTGTTTGATCACCACAATAGATAGATACATTGAATATAACCATTATTAAAACACCATGATGCTCTTCCCCTATTCAAACACCATGTTACTCTCCCCCTTTGACATCAAGGGCAAAGGGCGGATGAAAACCAAAACAAGGTTTTTCTCTCAAGAAAGACAAACTTTGTAGAACTGATGTGTACTAAAGTTACCTTGCTCCCCCTGAGTTCATGCTAAATCTTCAAACATATTATTCAATGAAGTACATGACTCTATTAACTTTCCTATCACCAAGGACTCATACTTACGTCAATGATCCAACCAAGTGGATTTACATATGTGACTCAAGTACCCAACCAAGTGGGTTTACAAATTTGACTCAAGTACCCAAACAAGTGAGTTTACATATTTGAACAAGTCCTTACATGACTAAATATTACAATTTTACATCATAGGTCTCAACATGACCTTTTCATCAAATTACAAATATGACCCTTTACAACAAATACCAAAAGGACCTCAAGAAAGAGATCATATTTCAGAATCATCATAATGCCAACAATGCATTACATTCAGCAAGGCTAATGCTCCCCCTGAAACTGTGCATCCAATGCATCCTTTCCATATAACCAAAACTCCTCCTTAGCTTGTGAAACCTGAACACTTTCAACAGCCAATCATCAAGGCATATTCACCCAATATCATAGAATGAAACAGAAATATTAGAGCTGAAACATCATCAGAGATACCATACAGCATCAGAGATACCAAATAGCACTACAGCTGTGCTGAAGAATGCTGACCCCAAGTAAAATTTGTTAGCAACTAACCATACGTGTTTTTTGTTGTATAAACTCACATATATACGCGACTGTCTTTCAGGAAACCCGCATATCCAATTTTAATCTTATGATTTTAAGAAATTATGATCTTGTACATGACAGAGACAATTCCCAACTTCCATCTGAGATATTCGAATGCTTACCTAGGATATATGAGAGAAGAAATATAGGACAATATAGCTATTTTTTCAAGTGTCATCCAACATTTGTAGCATAAGTGCATCAGTAACCAGGCCTTCAAACTTTTTGCAATTTCAACATATTCTTCCCAAGAGGAATTATCATATCAGAACAACTTTTGTGACAAACAATCATCCATGTGATCTAATATCACCAAGATATTCAAGATTCATTATGATATAATATGCGTAAGAAAAATATCTCATCCATAGCAACAAACTCTACATGATCTATTCTTATCTCTGAATCATAAGACTTCCAACTCATCCATGAGTGAAACCAAAAGACATTCTTCAGCACAGGGCTCATTCATAATCTCATCATAAGAAACCATGTATCATGTCATCATCATTTGAGCATAAGTATTATGAGAACTAAGGAATAAGCAGATACAATTCCAACAATGCAATCATAAGTAGTTAGACTAATGCTCCCCCTGAACCTGTACTTCTGTTCTTGAGCTGAATCACTGTTTTCCTTAACAGAAAGGCATACGCTTCTTTCTCCAAAGGAACTCGCGTGTATACAATGCTTTTGTTCACTAAACCTGCATATGGAAAGTGAGACAAAAAAAAATTCCACAACTTCATCTCCCCCTGAATTTGTACCACCTGTACCTATTTTCTTCACATCAGATGCATTGTCAGAAATAAACATAACCAGAATTACCAAACCAACCATGGGAATCATCATACATTGCTCCCCCTGTGATGATACATTACTAATCCCTATAATGTATCTCACATCATTCTGCAGCCATTATGAACAGTAGGCTTTAGAAGCGGATGGCTGCAGTAGGGTAAATACTCCCTACGTTTTTGACTGGTCCTCCACCTTTTTCCAGCTTTGCTTGAAGTTTCTTTTAGTGTGCTGAAAATTCTCAGATCTGTTCATCCTGCATTCTTTTTCTACATGTCCATACTTGTTACAAGCATAACATCTTGTGTGACCAGAAAGGTAAGCATAAGGATCATAATGTGTTGTTCTATTCTTCCTTCTATTGCAATCAGCTGCTTTATGACCATACTTGTTACATGAAAAACAATATCCCTTGAAGAAACCAGAGTACCTTTATTTGTAGAACCTATTTGCATGTGACTGAAACATTCTGCTTCTGCAATTGGCTGCAACATGCCCATAATTATGACATTTAAAACATTCAACATTATTGATTAGAGGAGGGAATGATTCCTTTTGAGAGTTCCTGATTGTTGGTTGACCTTTTGTTTCTTTCAACACTTCAGGTTTTGCATTGACATCCCTTGACTCTTTAGCACTTCCTTGTGAACTAGATTCTCCTTTAACAGTTTCATGAAAACCAAGGCCAAATTTGACAGAAGGAGACCTTTGACTACTAAGAATATTGTCCAAAATCTTAGTACTATCTTGAAACCTCAAGAGTTTATCTTTTTCTTCTAATTTACCTTGGAGAATGTTTACCTCAACCTCCAAGCTTTGGCATTGCTTCTTCATACTTTCTTCAACCCTTTTTCCTTTTTCTGCTTGATCATTCAACTTTAAATTTCTTCCTTCAACCAATTTTCTTGTTCTTCAGATGTTTGTAGCAGTTCTTCATTCTTCTTATTTGATTTTTCCAGATCCTTTTTGAGAGAGATGACTTCTGCTTCAAGTCCTTCCTTTTCAAATGATAGGGGTTCTTCATTCTTCTTATTTGATGTTTCGAGATCTGCTTTTAGACAGATGATTTCTGATTCAAGTTTTTCACTTCGATTGGTTGCATAAACGTACAACTTTTGATACTTGTCTATCTGTCCATTTTGTATTTCTATCTTTTCATTCATTCTAGAGATCACATCTTTGTAGATAGATTCCTTCTTTTTAAATTGATCCCAATAATTACTTTCATCATTGATCTTGAGATTTGCTTCTAGACTCATATTGTTACTTTCACTATCTTCATCATTGCATGCACAAGAAAGTGGATCACAAGAACAACAATCAATACCTGTTTCCTCTTCTTCATTTTCTGCTACACATGTTTTCTGAGGTATCTTCTTTCTTTGAGTAGCGTTCTTCTTTTGCTTATTTGCCATGAGCACTTGTAGAACTTGGTTAGAATCTTCTTCATCCTCATTTGAAATTTCATCATTATCTTCATTTGCATAATAACTCTTTCTCTTTTCAAATTGTTTCCCTTTATCATGATTTTCTTCATAGGGACATTTAGCAGCATAATGACCAACTCTCCCACAAGTAAAACACTTAAAGGGAAGCTTACCTTTGAATCTTCCAGTACCTGGTTGGAGTCTTCTCACAAAATTTGCTTCTTCTTCTTTTGATATATAACTTGATTCCTTGACAACTTCCTTTTCTTTTCCTTTTGCACATGCCTTAAAGACAACTTCTATGATTTGAGAGGGACCTTCTTTTCTCATTTCAAAAGCAGTTAGAATACCATGTAGTTGAACAATAGTAAGAGTTTACAGATCTTGCCTTTCTTCAATAACTGATACTTTTGACTCAAATTTTGAGGTCAAAGATCTTAAGACTTTTTCCACCAGAGTAGTATCGGTTATGGTTTCACCCAGACATCTCATACGATTTACAATATCATCTAGACGTAAAAAGAAACTGGAAATACTCTCATCACTATGCATCTTCAAATTTTCATATTCAATTTTGAGGGTTTGGAGTTTTGCACTTTTTACCTTTGTATCTCCTTCATAGCTCAGAATGATTTTGTCCCATATTTCTTTTGCTGAGTTTAGCTGCATCACTTTAGCAAATTCTAGTTCAGACATGCTTCCTAATAAAACATTGACTGCTTTGGCATTGATTTCATATTTCTTCCTTTCTTTTGCATCAATAGGAATATTATTGATATCAAGAATTTCTTTTCCACGATGCCCATACTTTTGCACCAAGACTTTGCAAATATGATTTTGTTCGTATCTTCCAAAATAATAGATTACTCTATCAATAGAGGTGGTTTAGATAAAATGTTCCTTCATGACTTCCCCATTGTGACAGAACTTCCTTGCCATCAAGTTTGCATGACCTCCTCTCGATACCCAATCGTTGGGGAAAAATACCGAGAGGGGGGGACTAATTTTTAGGGCATACTCAAAAATTTATACTTTTTCTTTCTTTAAAACCCATATGCTACTTTCCTGAAACCAACTCGCGTATACACACAGATATCCTTCATAAAACTCACGTATATATAGAGATCTTATTATGCAATTAATTCTTTACTTAGATCTATGCATCATTTATTCATCAGATGTTTAGTTAGCAGTAATCATGTGTAGTTAATAACAGAATGAATCATCACACATAAGCAACACACATGAACACCAGGATTTAAGGTGGAAACCCAAGTCGAGAGAAAACCACCGCTGTCGTCATCTCTGTCTTCAATATTTTACTATAAAGAAAAAATTTTACACCAATGTACTGGCGCAGACTCTTACCAGCACGCAGGCACCCACCTGCAGAAGGTTACAATCTTCTTTCGTTTACCAACCTCTCCTAGAAGGGAGCTACAACCCCCTGCTCTCATTTACTAGCCTCTCTTGGAAGGGAGCCACTACCACTACTCTCGTTTACCAGCCTCTCCTGGAAGGGAGCCACTACTCCTTGCTCTCGTTTACCAGCCTCTCCTGGAAGGGAGCTACAACCCCCTTACTGAAGGCTTCGACCTTCAGCACCTCTGTGGACCACGTTTCATCAATTTTCATATTCGATCCCACAGCTTCCATACAACACAACTTGTAGGCCACTTTTCATCATATTTTCAGACTGGACCCACTCCACACATTTAAGCTCATCATACATCAAACTGAAACTCATAACCTCATCAATTGATTCATTGTACCATCAACTAATCAACCAACGACTTGATCGTCAATTAATATAGCAGCATATTCATCATTCAAACAACCTAGTTCTGTATGAATACATCATTGACAGATATCATTAAAACAACAAAATAGATCAGACATTTCATTCCACTTACTTCAGCAAACCCTAGATTCCATACACGCTTTTACTTCACTGAACCTGTGTATGTGCATGCTTTCATGCAGACCAACCCGCGTACACTTCTGTGCATTATTCAAAAAACCCTATCTGCCCATACGTGCTTTTCCTTAAGCAGACATGCGTATACATGCGCTTTCGCTGAAGCGAACCTGCGTATACATTTGTAACTTTTCAGGACTGTGAAGCTCTTTAGATCAGATAAATAACTCAGATTTCATCCTTCACTTCAGAAAGTATTTCGCCTCATTTCAGATCTAAACATTTCATGAACAGATCTAGGAAATACATATACATTTCAGATCTAGAGATTCCTCTTCATCATTTTCTTCATAGGTGCATCATAGATTTAGATCTATCAATCAGGAACAGAGTTCATCCATGCAGATATTACTTAGAGATTTATTCATTCACAACCCTTACTCATACACCCCCTTGCACAATGATCTTCTTCTCCTTATATAGGTTTAGCCTTTGTCAATACCATGAGCCAAAACCACACCACTACTAATGGTATTCCTGGACGGGATCAAATAGATATTCCAGCACTCAATACAATGGGTCAATACCATGGTAACACCCCTTGGTATTCTAAATTTGGAGCCCAAAAGTGCATACGTGACTTGTCACGTACTTTTCCGCGTGCATACGCTACTTTTCCTTAACAAACCCGTGTATGCTTCGTGACACATCATATTTATCATTTTTCTGGCACTTTCTAAAATTCCTTTCTTCTCTTACTTTTGAGCTGATCTTTAGATACATCATCAATAACTCATAGGTTGGTTATCATAGGCAATACTCCATCAAACAGGTTCCATCAAAGTCAATAAATTGTATCACATTGCCAACAATCTCCCCCTTAACTCATCAAGTAGGTTTTCATCAACGTTATCAAGTAGGTTTCCATCATTCATCAAGTAGGTTTCCATCCAAAGACAACTCATCAAGTCAGTTTCCATCAAGGAAAACTTCATCTAGTAGGTTGCCACATCAAGGACAACACATTGCACCATATTGCCAACATTCTCACTTCATCAAGTAGCTTGTCATCAAGGACAACACATGCCAACAATTCCCAATCTCCCATGATGACCTTATTATAGACTATTTAAGTAGAGCAAACTTGTACTAAGTGCCATGTGTCACTGTTTTGACCTTCCGTCCTGAAAAAAATACCCAACAGACTGAATTTCATCCTCTTTCTATCACCTTTTATGAAATTTGAATTCAATGCTTAGTGATAAATTTATGATGATTTCCCCAAGGTCACATGTTTGACTTGGAATTTGGGAGCCTAAAAAAATCCTAAGTTCCTCAGATCATATCTCCAAAAATATAGAGAAACAAGAACTGATTCTTTTTCGTGTGGCACATCATGATTGTTTCTAAAAAGGGTTATAATTTCAGCTTCTGAAGCTTTGTATAAAATAAAAATATACTGAAAATTCCACGATGGCGTGTTTGAAGCAGCTAAATCCTTGAATGAGGAGGATATGAGGGTCATAATTTATAGAAATTCTAATGTTGAGAGGGTCTTCAACAACTAAACATTGGAGGGATCTTAGGAGCTTAAAACATTATTTTTTATTGATTATTCAATGACCACAACCAATGATGAGTGCAATGCCACAACCCATGGGGTTTTAGCCCACTAACTGGGGTTACTAATTTCAAACATGAACATCTCTCAAACCATGAAGAATTACGTGGTGTGCCATATATCAATGGAAACATTTCGATGAGTAGAATCCATTCAAAATATCGTTGACTAAGAATAGAGTAAGTGTTTAAGTCCAAATTCCCATGCAAGGTCGGGGTAGCTATTGTTGTTGGTTGGGTTGACATCAATGAAAACCGATGATCAACAATATGCCCCTTTTGCATTGCTAGCAACACAAGTACTCCCCTTTTGATCATGACACCTCTTCTTACTACATTCTCTCCCCCTTTTTCATCAATGGAAAGGGTAACTCCCCCTGAAAAAATATCATCCTACGTACTTGTACACATCTCCACTCCCCTTTTCTACTTAGTTAGATAATAGAAAGATTCTAATGAGAACTTGGGAAAATCCAAAGCTTTTGGTGAAGATACTCAAATGATTCACAAGGTAATGGTTTGGTAAATATGTCAACAATTTTTTCCTTTGTGCCAACATATTCAATCTCGATATTCTTTTCGGTGACCTTCTCTCTAACGAGATGAAATTTGATCTGGATGTGCTTTACTTTGGAATGCATCAAAAAATTCTTGGAGATACGGATGGCACTGGTGTTATCGCAAAATATGGGAATAGGCTCCTCAAAATTTACTTAAATATATTGCAAATATTTCTTCATCTAGAGAACTTGATTACAACAAGTTGTTTCCACAATATATTCTACTTATACTGTGGATAGCAAGATCGGATACTTCTTTTTACCTAACCATGAAACAAGGAAACCAACTAGATAGAATGCAACTCCAATGGTACTCTTTCGATTATCAACACTTCTTGCCCAATATGCATTTATATAACATTGGATAATTAGATTTATGCTTTGGGATACCATAAACCATATTATGATGTGCCCTTAAGATATCTGAGAATTATTTTGATGACAATAATATGAGATTATTTTGGTTTTTCTTGGAATCTTGCTACTTGTCCTACTTCCTGCATTACATCTGGCCGAGAAGCTGTCACATATAGAAGACTGTTAATCATAGATATATACAACCTCTAATCCACATCCTTTGATGAATCTTCTAAATTTAACTTTCAACCTGTTACCATTGGGGTAAGGACAAACTTTCAATTTTTAATCTTTAATTTCTTGAGCATTTCCTTGATGTAATTGGTTTGATATATAAATATTCCTTTATCATGCTAAGATAACTAAATTCATAAAAATTATGTCAGATCACGAAGTAGAAACATTTCAAACTCATTTTGCATGTTTGTGGCAAAGTTTTTACTTAATTTTTCATCATTGCTTCCAAATATTATACTGTCCACATATACCTTGATAATTTTTAGGTTATCTTGATCAACTTTCACATAGAGATTGTTGTTGGCGCTTCCTTTCTTGAATCCTTGTTGATGTAGATATCCATCAAGATGGACATACCAATCTCTAGGAGCCTTATTGAGACCATATATTTCCTTCGTTAATCTGCAAATATAGTCTTCCTTTTCAGAGAGTAGAAAACCTTCAGGTTTTTCAATGTAAACTTCTTCTTCCAATTCACCATTTAGAAAGGCTGACTTAACATCCATTTGGTAGACCTTGATTTTTCTCGAGCATGCATAAGCAAGAAACATTTTTATAGCTTCCATTCTAGAAATGAGAGAAAATGTTTCTTTAAAATCAATTCCTTCAACTTGTGCATATCCTTTGCAGAATAATCTTTCCTTATTCCTGGTAAACTTTCTGTCCTCATTCAATTTGTTTCTAAATACCCATTTAGTTCCAATAATATTTTTATCCTTTAGTGATGGAACCAATTCCCAAGTGATGCAGGAGAATCATGGTTCCAAAAATTTGTACATTTAGTAGAAAAAAGGATCATTATTCTTAGATAGGCGGTTTGATTGTAAGCCTATGGGCACAGAGAGAGAGTGAAGAGAAAAGGGCCATGTAAAGGTAGATCAGGCCAAATCTAGAGTGTAGAATAGGTTTTTATTTGTATTTGTACATTTGTTTAATGGATGAGGAAATTGAATTCATTGTGACTGTGTGTGTCATTCCTTTTACATGTTGAGTGATCTGTAACTGTGAATTTATGGTTTCTGTGTTATAAACCATGGTGAATGAATTCAAATTGAATGTTTAAAGTATTTCTAGGTGACAAAGGACTTAATCGTTGGGTAGAGTCTATGTGATTCTAGTCTGGAACTAATATATGTGTGTATAGGCCAAGTAAAGAACAAATTACGAATTTTAGAAGAAGAGGAGAAATACAGAGAGTGCTCTGTATTCATGCTATAGATAGCGTTAAGGGAGACATAATAAGCTTAGGAGGGATCAACACCTTTAAAGACAGAAGAAAAGCTAACGAGAGATTCGTATGTAAGAATTCTGAACAACAAAGGAGATGTAGCATGGAGGAGATTGTATTGTAGAGCATTGAAAATATAAAGAACAGAAGTTGACTAAATATAGAAGCATGGAGAACAATTAAAAAGGGGAAATCGACAACAAGGATTAAATCACAGTATTGAGTATTTAAGGTTTGACGGCTACAATCATTACAGGTAGAAGAGGGGAAAAATAACCACGTGTAGATGAATGAACCATCATGATTAGATCGTAGATCGAAGGGGAAAATATTGACGATCAAGATGATTTCACAAGTTAAACCAAATAACTTTAAATGTGAATAAGGGCGAGCAGGTGAGGACCATTAGATTTGGGCGCAGATCAACGCTGGCAGATGGCAGATCACACATTAGAGGTTTCAAAGTTTCGTTTCAAGACATCGGAGGTATGATATTTTATTTGCGATGCGGTAAGGAATAAAAAGTGTGATTGGGCGAAGGGCGAACAAGTGTCAGTGTGCGGAAGAGCACATTTTGCAATATTTACGATTTAGCATTATCAATAAAGGGTTAGATATGTAGGCAAGTGATTTGCGATGAGTCCTGATTGGTTGTCATGATGTGGGACCCTGGAACTAATCTTCCACATGTATGTAAGTTAATTACGATTATGTGGGTTTTGTTATAAAGTTAAGTGATTTTTATTGCTAAAGGATGTATGTTATATCCATTTTGTGTATAAAGGAATTATGCGAGAACCAGAACCACGGTCAACAGGTTTGGTTAAAGTGGAAGGCATGCATGTGATAAGGTAAGGTGTAGGTGAAGAAAGGTTTAAAGGTAAAATTTTATATTAAAGAGTTAAAACTCAAGAGCTACTTATGGATAAGCTTCCACGTGAATGTGATTAAAAATGTTTAATCATGTGCTTAGGTGTAGGGTTAATTATGCTAACTCTACATAAGTAAATATTTGTGGCCTATGGATGCATCAATTTGGTATCAGAGCAGGGAAAAACTCTTTTGGGAGAAAGTTAGAGTGGGTATGCTCTACAGAAGAGAAATCTGATTTAAAGATAATTGGAATTATAATTAAATTTGTGAACGGAGAACAAATTTTGAAGAGAGAAGAATGGGAAGAATTTTTAGAGAATCGAAGTGGTGCAGCAAAAGCAAGAGACAAATTAGATATGAATCTGATTGAGGTAAGAAAGAAAATGATTTTCTTATTGATTTTGAAATTAGTGATTGATAAATTGATTTTTGAAAGAGAAGTAAAGAGGTAGAAGAAAAAAATCTTCTATGGGGAGAAAGTAGATCAGATTGAGAACAAATTGAGAAAATTTCTTATGAAGAGATAGTGACAATTGCAAATAGTGAAGGTAAAGTTAGCAGATAGAAAAGAGAAACAACAACAGCAACATGTGTTTAGAAGATTGGACAATGAGGTATGGTCTTCATGTTTTCAGTTAATTAATGATGGATTGTTGATTGAAATAAATTCTATGAAGATGATTGATGATTGTAGCCAAGAAGAAGCAGAGTTTTTGATGATGATGGCAATGAACCTATCAAAATAGAGGTTGGAAGAAAGGAGAAAGGTGACTGAGTGTAGTAGCCAGAGGAGTAGAGAATATCTAAACGGTTCAAGAGAGTGAACCAAGATAATACCTAGGAAGAGATAAAGCTCAGAGAGGAAGATTGATAGGGTATTGAGTAGCAAGAAGAGATTTCTACAAGAGAAGGTTATGTTACAGATGACCAATCGAGCATGGATGAGCTCATGAGTAAGATAATCATGGAGTTTCATAGAAGAGGTTATAGAGAATGCCATAAATGTAAGATGAGTAATGAGGAGCGAGAGAGAAATTTTGCACTGATGAGAGTACAGTTGGAAGTACCACATGAATCACTACAAGAGAAAGAGAATGGATACCAAAGACATGGATGGAAAATGAGGAAACGAGTTAGATGGAACCTATTGAAAAGAAGATGGAATTTCAAACTGATAAGTGAGTTCATAGAACTTGAGAAGAGACATATTGACTTGTTGGAGAAAGAGAGACTGAAAGGAGTTGAGTCACAACAAAGAGGATCTGATGAAATCGATAAAGTACACTGTGAAGGATTGGTGCCTTAAGCATAAAATGAGACCAAAAGGTCTTGTATTTTCAAAACCAATGACTTTTGTATGATTTCAGGTACATCACGGGATGATGAACAAAATTTAGATTTTGTTAACAAGAAGGAGCAGAATCTGAAATCTGTTCAGATTAAAACTGAGATAGCAAGATCTCAGAAACAAAAGGAAACATAGAGGTCTCATGGAAATATGCAGCAGAATATTGGAGTTGGTAACAGTGAAGATTAGAATAGCAGATATGAGTTAAGACATGAAGATGAAGAAAAGGTATTTATTGTGCTTAATGAGTTTGGAATTTTTAAACATGATGATTTAGAAAGGTGTGTAGATTTAGCAGAGGAAGAAGAACCATTTGATGATGGGTCAACAACAAGTGAAGGTACTGAAAACTATGTAAAGTTTCCAAATTCTACTTCAATTGAAATTTTTGAGTTATATAGAAAGTTAGACCTTCAAAGAAGAAAGTGGGAAAAGCAGAGGATATGTATTCAGGATAAATTGTTGAAGAAGGAAGACAAAGAAATTGTCATGAATGACAATCATAAGGAAGGGATAATGGTAATAAGAGTTTAAAAATTTGACATTACAGAGGAAGGAGTTCATTATTGTGAACGAGTGCAGGGAAACATCCTTGAGACAAATGATATGAAGAAAAAAATGGTTGACAGACTCGTGAGTTGTTTGGAGAATTTAAATCAACATACTGATGTGCTGACAAAGTAGATAAAGGAAAACTCAGAGCAGCATACTAAGATGTTGCTAGAGAAGGAAAAAGAAATGAGGCCTTATATATTTAATTCTGGTAATTGTTTTATAGGTTCTAATGAAGATGAGACAAACATGCTTCAATTTGAAGGAGAGTTAGTTTTAGAACTAAAGAAGACTAGATGTTTCCAGGTAAAACATAATGATGAGTAATATGTAAAGCATGAAGATACCATGTTTGAAGAAAATAAATTCACTATTAGAATCATTCAAGGAAATGAAGGACAATCACTAATGGTTGTCAAGGAAGAGGAAGGAAAATATGTTGGAAATGATGAACATCATAGTAATGTATTTAAGAACAATCAAGTACAAAGGGAATTGGAGGACCATTTTTTTTTTTGAAAGTAAATTTGCAGATATTGAACAGAGGTTGTTTAGAGATGAGATAGAAGCTCAAAAGAAACAAGAGGATAAGGATGTAAGGGAAGTAGTAAGAATCCATCAACTTCAAAATGAAAATAACAAACAACAGTTTGAGGATCAGTGGACAGAGTGCAACAACAATTGGCAGAGAGACTACTATTTAGAAGATAAACTAGACATGAAGATCGAAATGATAAGAAAGTTGATGATGAAGGTGTCTCAAAAGAAGACAATATCGAGGAAGAAAAGCAACAATAACAAGAGAAAGACAACAACAAGGAATCAAAGAAACAACAACAAGAGAAAGACATCAGCATACTATGAAAGCATAACTAATGGGGCAATGCAACATAAGGTATGGAGACCTGGAGAATGAAAACAAACAACAGCAACAACTAAAGATAGATTATAGAAAAAAGTATTGGATCCAAGAGGACAAATGTTGGAAGCACATGATCTGGAGATCATGATTATTTTCTACCTTGGGAGTCTGATGTAGGAGCATCACGGTTTCGAAAAATTGTACATTTAGTAGAAAAAGGATCATTATTCTTAGATAGGAGGTTTGATTGTAAGCCTACGGGCATAGAGAGAGAATGAAGAGAAAAGCACCATGTAAAGGCAGAATAGGCCAAAGCTAGAGTGTAAAACATGCTTTTATTTGTATCTGTACATTTGTTTAGTGAATGAAGAAATTGAATTCATTGTGACTCTGTGTATAATTCCTTTTACGTGCTGAGTGATCCGTAACTGTGAATTTATGGTTTCTATTTGATAAAGCATGGTGAATTAATTCAAATTGAATGTTTAAAGTAGTTCTGAGTGACAAAGGACTTAATGGCTGGGTAGAGTCTATGTGATTCTAGTCGAGAACTAACAGATGTGTGTACAGCCCAAGTAAAGAACTAATTACAAATTTTGGAAGAAGAGGAGAAATACAGAGAGTGCTCTGTATTCATGCTAGAGATAGCATTGAAGGAAACAAAATAAGCTTAGGAGGGATCAACACCTTTAAAGAAAGAAGAAAAGCTCAGAAAAGATTCGCATGGAAGAATTATGCATAGAAAAGGAGATGTAGCGTGGAGGAGACTGTATTTCGGATCATTGATAGTATAAAGAATAGAAGTCAACTAAATATATAAGCATGAGGAATAATTAAAAATGGGAAATCAACGGCAAGGATTAAATTGAAGTATCGAAGATTTAAGGTTTGACAGTTGATATCATTGCGGATAGATGAGGCGAAAAAGAACCACGCGCAGGTGAATGAACAATCATGATTAAATCGTAGATCGAAGCGTAAAATATTGACAGTCAAGATGATTTCGCAAGTTAAAACAAATAACTTGAGGACCACTAGATCCAGGTGTAGATCAACAATGGATGTCAAATCGCACATCATAGGTTTTAAAGTTTAGTTTAAGACATCGTAGGTATGTTATTTTATTTGTGATGCGGAAAGGGATAAAAAGTGCGATGCGGCGAAGGGCAAACACGTGTCGGTGTGATGCAAGAGACCACTTCACAATATTTACAATTTAATATTATCAGTAAATGGCTAAATGTGCAAGCAAGATATTTGCGATGAGTCTTGATTGGTTGTCGTGATTTGGGACCTTGGAACTAATGTTCCGCATGTATGTAACTTAATTATGATTATGTGGGTTCTGTTATAAATTTATTCGATGTTGATTGCTAAAGTATGTATGTCATATCCGCTGTGTGTATAAGGGAATTATGCAGGAACCATAACTATGGTCAACGGGTTTGGGTAAAGTGGAATGCATGCATGTGATAAGGTAAGGTGTAGGTGTGGAAATGTTTAAGGGTAAAATTTTATATTAAAAAGTTAAAACTCGAGAGCCACTTATGGATAAGCTTTCGCGTGAATGTTGTTGGCTCCCTGTGATTTGCAATATTTGAAGCAAAAAATCTGTAGGGAACCACATCAAACTGCTTTGGAGTCCAAGGACCTAGCATTCCTGGACTCAGAGAGGGCTCTCTTTGTTTTTTTGTTTGTAAATGATTTATCTTTATGCTTATGTTTTCTGATTTTAGGCTAGTTATGAAGTTCTAGGACTTGGCTTTTTTGTTTTGATTGGTTGATAGATTGTTTGTTTCAGTTCAATAGATAAACTGTGAGAATCATTAATCCATTGGGCTATGGAGTCATAAAAGGATTTAATTTTTCATCAACTCTAGAAGGGTTTTCATAGGGCAAGCTAAATATATCGGGTGGATCTTTTAGATTAGATGAAATATGAAATGACAACGAATTGTGAAATCAATAAAACTAAAGGGAAATTAAGAATCCTCTAACCATACTTTAACAAGAAAATCCTTTAGGTAACTATTTAAGAGAAACCAAAGGATAGGGAAAACCATAAAATTCTTTCGCTAGACTCTACTAAGTAAATATTAAGACAACAATCCAACAATCCTAGTGAGCAGGACACCCCTAAGTTCTCTAGCTATTACTTTCAGACAAAGAAAACATTCAAGATAAAAGTCGGTGAAACTAAAGAGAAGGACAACCCTGAATTCTTTAATAAAACTTCAAAGAAGGTCTACAAAGCAACAGTTTAAGAAAAACCAAAGGACAGGGAAAACCATAAACTTCTTTGGCTGGACTCTACTAATTAAACTTCAAAGAAGACCTTGAAAATAACATGTCAAGAAAAACCAAGGGACAGGGCAAACCATAAACTTTTTTGCTTTACTCTATTGAGTAAAATTCAAGGCAACAAGCTAGGTGGAACTAAAGAGCAGGACAACACTGAATTCTCTAATCAGACCTTGTAGAAGCAAACATTAAGATGAAAGAAGCAGACATAATTAAGGTGCCAAGTCAACATATCTTAATCTAAAGTTTATGTTATTTTATTAGAGAAATGATGGAAAATATGGAAAACAGAAGATAAATAATGACAAATAAGGATAACATCACCATTAACATAGCTCAAGAATCCTGTGAATGTGATTGTATTACTGATGTCCAAAATAGTTACATTACTCTAGTGAAATAACCTTTGTAGCTCAAAGTATGATCAAATCCAGCCTATCAGCCAATCCTCTAATCAAGAAACCAACCAACCAACACTAAAAATGAACAATAGATGTAGTATTTATCTGTAAAATGAGGAGGTTGCCCTAACCTAGCATGAAAGATTTGTATTTATTATAGAGTTAATGTACTCTTGATCTTTGAAACCATGCAAGGCCCAAGGAAAAATATTTGTGCCCGACTAACTGTAATAATAACTTTTATCTTAACTGTTGTGCTAACTTTAGGATATTTTTGGCTTTTAATACTTTTCATTAACTTTTACAATAATTGTTGAGTAGCTGAGAAATATATCTGACTGTTTCAATAACTATAACTGCTTTTATTGAAGTGAAATGAGGCTATTGGTGGAAAAATATGTTTTGAAGAAGTACTTGTTAAGTTGCTTTACCAGTCAGATCCGTCTTCTCTGTTAATTTGACTTAGATTTGTCTTTAAACATCCGATTTGGTATTTAACTTGGATTTGTCTCTTTCTTACTTCTGGTTTCTCATTTAATTCCTTTAATCTGCCTTTTGTCTTTACTCTGTATTCTAATCTTGCTTTCAACCTTTAACCCTTTAATTAAAATCTTAACCTCTTTTATCCTTTATTGTCATGGTTTATCTGACTGTATCCATTATTTTCTCGTATCCCTGCACAACCACTGTGGAAGACTTTAATACCACCTTCCTTTAATAGTTCAATCTTTGATCTATCTGTGATTTTACATTTCTTGCACTCCAAATCCTTTAAATGAAACAAGACACTCTGGATTGTCACCCAGAAGACTTGTTTAAAATTTTTTTGGGACCTTGGAATGCAATTTTTGCATTTATACATTGGCTACCTGCACAATAAAACAAATTGGTTATTAAAAACCTGCGTCATGTGTTTTTTGTGTTTTTTTGGGATTTTCGGGATTTTTGGAGTGTTACAGGGGCGTATGTGGTTAACAAGGCTTTCACGCAAAGACACAGGCCTTTGGAATGTTTTGAATGGAGTTGGTGGTTTTGGGTTTACAACAGGAAGTGCATAAGTGTTTTTCACACAGGATGAGAGTGGTGATGCAGTTTAGATCACGGGGATGTGACAGTATTGCAGGGGCGATGCATGGCAAATGTGATGGCAGTAATACCACCCATATTGCAAGGTTTGGTGGTGTTTAAACGTCGAGCGACAGAGAGTGTGATATGGTGCGTGATTTTTTAGATCGAGAGGTGAAGATCCAATGGTGGTTGCAATTGGAGGGAACACAGGTTAATTTGGACAGTGGGGCCCAGGAGTTTATGTGGCAAAGGGTTTCAAAATAGCGCAGAGGTTTTGTAGTGTAGGGCTCATGGTTTATTTTAAGCGGCGGTGCTTAATATAAAAGGGGGCCAGGGTTATGTGGAAGAGGGGAAACAAAAGTTTAGAATGGGGGCTTAGTAAAGAGGAGCCCAAGTTTTATGATAGGCAAAGAATGAAGGGTCTAGAGCAGGGTTTTAGTATGGTGGGATTTATAACATATGAAGGGTCGGGTAAAATAGGCAGGGATTAATCTTAAAGAGTGGGACCCAAAACAATAATTTTTTAGCTTAAAACAATGTAAAAAGGGTTTTTTGACATTGTTTTAATGGAAATAAGGGAAAATGATATAGGGGAGGGGGTTTTGTGGGGAAAATGGGGGTTTTAGGTAGGGGAAAAGGGTAAAATGAGGGATCAAGGTCAAACATGAGATTTTAGACCATTAGGGAAATTTGGAGAAGGAGAAATGAGATATAGAAAAATAGGTTAAAAGAAGATAATGAAGGTAGTGAGATTTATGAAATTAGATGATAGTCAAGGAATGCTATTTTCAGCAGTTTTTATAAAATCCATAGTCACCTAGTGATACTATGAATACAACAGACTAACAGTGGCTCCATGTGGGGAGGGTAGCTTGTTTAGGAGGTGTCAAGAACCTCAGATCTCAAATGTCTAGTCTTCATAGATCAATGCCTTGTTTGCACTTGGTTGATTTTTCATTTTGTAATTGCTGATCTGCTGCAACTCAGACTCTGCCTACCCATCACCCTAGTCTAACATTTTTTATTCATTTTGGAGGTGCATTTAGACTTGCAAACCTTGGACATCATTTTTCTTTTGAAAGAAAAAAATATCTATTTCTACCCTTATAACTTCCAAGTGCTCAGATTAGATTGATGAGCTCTTTTATTCTCTACCTAATCTAATTGTCTCTCAAGATTAAAAAGTTTGAAATATTTTTATTCACTAGCCAAAAACATGAAATTTAAAGCATGACCGAATCAAGATTAAATAGTTTGATTTGTCATGAGTTGTGGCATTTTGGACAAGCTACACACAAAATTTATTTTTCAAAAAGTAAAACTAGAACTTAAGGGCTTTGATCTGGAATTTTTTATTTATCCCTTTCTTCTCTTTTTTGGTTCAGATTCAGACTTTGGAACCAATGTTTTTTCCTATCTAACCTACTAATAAGCCAAGTTTAGGTAGTTTGGAAAATCTTCATTCTCTATCTTATCAGCAAAAATTCAAAATTTGTTCAATCATGCTTTTGGTTGTATGATTGAACAAGATTTTTTCAAAAGTAGTGGCAATTGGACTTGCACACTTTTATAATTTTTCCTTTTCTGGTATGGGGCTTTACCTTTTCTTTTGAACTACCCTCTTTTCTTCTTTTTTCTCTCTCTTTTGTATCCATTTTTTCTGAAATTTTTGTTTAAGCAATGGTATGTACAATGAATAAAAAATTAAACTTAGAATTCTTTTTAGCTGAAGTAATGCTTGAGCATCCTGCATTTGACAGGACCTCCAAATAGTTTTGTTCCATCCATTTCTTTTAGAAAACATGAATTATTACCTCTTGCATAATGGATGATGTATGGAACTTTCGATAGATTGTGAAATTCTCCATGCTTGCCTTTGTCTTCTATTCTTGAATCCCACTTCGGCACATTGTCTCCAATGTCGAAATCATTTGCCTTGGTCCTTTTTTCAAAGATATTCTTGATGTTTTCTTGTACTTGTTGTGTCCTGTTGTACACTTCTTCTATGGTTTGTTGCAATTGGACAGTTTGGTTTATTCTCCTTTGCATATCATTTTCTTCAGACTGTACTTCTTGAATGAGCTTCATTACTACCACTCCCAAGCTTGTTTGGAAGACTGCATCTGCTCCATCAGGGAAAATTTTAGGGGCTAATATTTGCAAGTGGGCTAGTTTTCCATGTCCTTTTGAAAAAAAATATTCACTAATTTCCATTTTTTTTTAAATTGATTTGCCCAAATGTTATAGTATAAAATTATTTTACTCTAGAAATCACCAAAATTTTATATACACTAGTATAAAATGATTAGAAAACTAAATATTTTTGCAAAATTAACACAAAAAGTTTTACAATTTACATATTTGGGACTACTAAGATTCGCCAAGGTTTCTAAAGTTTAATATAAATGTCCATCCTTAAAATTTTCCCTGTGCTCCATACACTATTTGATAGGGTGACATACCAACTGAATTATTGTTTGTTAATTTGTCAGCCCATAGTGCATGTACTAATTTTTTGTGCCATGATTTCTTGTTTTCCTCCAGAAACTTTTTGAT
Organism: Pinus albicaulis; assembly: GCA_034641835.2. Lineage (NCBI taxonomy): Eukaryota > Viridiplantae > Streptophyta > Pinopsida > Pinales > Pinaceae > Pinus > Pinus albicaulis. The sequence continues at coordinate 1,451,029,898 of CM076580.1, forward strand.
GATGTTTACCAATATTTTGTTTGAGGATTCAACCAACCCATTACCTTGAGGGTAATAAGTTGTTGAATGTCCCAATGTAATCTGATATTTGTGGCAAAATTCCAGCATTTTCTTGGATCTAAAACCAGCAGCATTGTCAGTAATGATTTTTCTATGATAGCCAAATCTATATAAAATGTGTTTTTCAAGGAATTTGATAATTACCGAGTCTGTGGCAGTTCTTGAAGGAATGGCTTTTATCGACTTTGTAAAATAGTCAGTTGCAGTGAGGATCCATTTGTATTAGGTATAGGAAGAAGGATGAATTTATCCAATTAAATCAATACCCCATTGTTGAAAAGGAGCTTCAACAGAGATAGGTTGCATTGGCAAACAAAACAGTTTTCGTTTACCCTCAAAGTTTTAGCATTTATGACAGGAGACTACCATTTTATGGATGTCTTGAAAGAGGGTGGGCATATAGTAACCAGCTCTAAGGATTTTAGTGATAGTGGTTTTCCAATAGAGGTGGCCTCGACATTATCCTTCATGAAACTCATGCATAATCGTATCTGCATCTTCTTTAGGCAAGCATTTAAAAAATATACCACCAAATTTTTTCCAATATAAAAATTTATCCAAAATGAATAAATTCACAGCTTTTAACTTCAAGAATCTGGCCTTTGTTTTCGACAAACCAGGAGGAACATTCATATTAGAAAGCACATCTAAAATATTAGCATACCAAGATGAGTTCGGAAATGCTTCCTCAATAGGTGTAGTTGCCAACTCCTCTTGTTCATCCAATGCCTTAATCATATTGATGTCCAATGCTCAAAAGTTTGCTTCAACCATAAATTTAGCCAGTCCTTGTACTTTGATTAGCTTGGTGGGCATGATTTCTAGATCATATTATAATATGACAACAATCCACTTATCTCTTTTTCCATCAGGATTTTGTAAAAGTATGTTTTTAACCACTATGTGAGGCACAAATGCAATGATGTGTGAATTCCAGATATAGACGTTGAAATAATTTAAGGCCTTGATTAAGACAAAGCCTCTTTTTACATTATATTATATTTCAGAGGTGCATCTCTAAGTGCCTTGTTGAAAAATTCTATGGCCTGCTCCTATCCTTTTATATTTTTTTGTAGTAAGATAGCAGCAACTGTGTTCTAATGCAAAGGAGAAAATGAGGAAATCCTTGGTGAAGTCAGGGTTGATCAGAACTGGGGTTTGTCTAAGTGTTTTCTTCACCAAATCAAAATATTTCTTTGCTTCTATGGCCCATTTGACTCTTGTTTCTGTTTTCATAATATTATTGATGTTTCTTAGGAGTTCTGCAAGGTTTGGTACGAACCTTCTTAAGAAATTTATTTTTCGAATGAAAGATTACAACTCTTTAATGTTTCTTGGATGGCTGATTTGAAATATTCCATCAATCCTTTTTGGGTCAATCTTAATCCCTTCTTTAGATATTATGTGCCCTAAAAGATTCCCTTTTTGAAGGCCAAAATTTTTTTTCTTCGGATTTAAAGATAGGCCATACTTTCTACACTTTTCAAAGACTTTTCTTAAGTGAGTTAGGTGTTCTTCATCAGTTTTGGAGTAGACTGTGATGTCATCAAGATATATCACAATGAACTAACCTATTTCTTCATAAAATGCAATTTCCATGGCTCTTTGAAAAGTGGACCTAGCATTCATTAACCCAAAAGGCATTTTAACATACATGAAGGTGCCCGAGGGTGTAGTGTAAGTTGTCTTGTGTTGATCATCTAGATATACCAGCACCTGATTGTACCCTGAAAAGCCATCAAGCAGAGATATTATTTTGGAGCTTACTACCCTTTGCAATACGTGATCCATTTTTGGTAAAGGGTGGTTTTCCTTCACGGAGGCTTTATTTAATTTCTAAAGTCTACGCATAGCGTAATTTCCCCTGTATTCTTCCTCATAAATACAAGATTTGACACCCATTATGAGTATTTGAGAGGGATTATTATTTAAGAATCATACATTTTCTTGATTTATTTCTCAACCAGTGGCAGTTGTACAGGATTTATTCTTTGTAATCTCTGTTTAAAGGGATTTTTGTTTTCTTTGAGAGGGATCTTTTGCTGGGTGATATCAGTATCATATGACTTTAAATCTTCATTGCTCTAAGCAAACACATCACTGAATTATTTGAGTAGCTCAATATATTTTTGTTTCATAGGAGCTAGTAGTATCTTGGACAGTTTTAACATTTTGGGTTCTATCTCACTGCCTATATTGCATTCTTCTACCTCTACTTCAGTAGATTCCCTCTTTGGCTTCTTAGCAACATCATTAAAGTCAAAAATATCTTCTAGAGGAACTAGTCCCTTTGGAAAAGTATTATCTCTGGACTACAACACTTCAAAGTCTTCTTCTTCTGGGTCTACACACAGTTCTGTCTCATGTGGGTATTCTTCCTCTAACATATTTACATTAGCCTGATCAAGAGGCTCTTCTTAGTAATTTTGTTCCTTAGAAAAGCAGTCTTATTGACGATCTAAATCTGAATTTGGCATTTCAAACTCATTTATGGACTACAGGAACTCTTCAATATGTTTCTCATCTTCAAAAACTTTCCAATATTTTATATTATCAGGGACTCCTGGCCTATATTTGACTTGTACTATCTACTTTTGGTTATGATAAGGTTTTTGACAAGTACTAGCTGCAAAGGCTAGACCATTGGTAAGGATGTTTTTATTTTTTGGGACAAAGGTCAGACCATATTATTTGAATTTTTTTAAGATTTAAAGGGCATAATTCCTATATTCTCTTAATCTAGGATGCTTAGCTGAATATTCTCCCTTAATCTGCCTAATGACAAACCATGAATCCCCATGAACAAAAATCCTTTTGGGTCCTAATTTCTTGAGTAATTGTAGCCCTAAGAGGAGTGCCTCATATCGTACTATGTTATTGGTACAATAAAATTTCAGCTTATATGAGTGGCCTTTTGCATGGTTATTTTGTGTTGTGCACCCAAACACCTTCTCCTAAACCAATTTTACCACAAGAACCATCAAAGATCATGCTCCAAAGAGGTTCAATTTCAGATTTATCATTATGTTGGTCATTATGGCTGCCACTATGCTTTCCATTATGTTTTTCATTTTCTATTTGGGCTAACTATTCTGATTGTTCCTCCTTTTCTTCTTCTTGTTCAATTGTTTTCTCATTTTCTGCTACTTGTTCATTAATGTTTTCATCATTGTAAAGGATAAATGAAACAGGGTCTATGTGAATAGAATAAATAGGGAAGTTATCTAGCTTTTCTTGACTGCTGACCAAGTATTTCATATCTGTCTCCCTATACAGTCTTCTTGGTTGACCAAAGATAGGTATAGTAGCATAGGTCATGTCCATTTGGACGATGCCTTGAATTTTAGCTCCCCATGAGTGTAAAAGGAGCATGAAATATTTAGGAGGAATGTCAGCCACTAAAATATCCATTAATAGGCTCTTGGCTTGTATTTTTGCTAGATTAACACAAAGATTCTTGATTATGCCTAGAAATTTAACTCTACTGGAATCAAAAGAGTATAAATATTTGTATGGTCTAGTTATCTCAAGGCCTAGTCTTTCCATTACTACCTTTGGCATGAGGTTATGTGAAGCTCTTGAGTCTAATATGGAACTGTGAAGTATTTTTTCCATGGATGTTCAAACTGACATAAAAAGGAGGTACACCTCCCTCTTCAAATTTTCCCTCTACTTCTGGTCCAAACAAAAGTTCAATTTTGTCATCATTTAAATTTACAGAATCAACATTTTCTCCTATGTTTAAATCTTTCAAAACTTGGGATCTATATACATCTTGGGTAACTAATTTAGTAAGAGGTATGGAGATTTTTATCTTGGCAATTTCATTGTCAATACTGAAAGGTGTTTGTGCTCTTAGCAGATTTGAATCAATTTTATCAGACACTATTTTTACAACAATTTCAGCTTGCTAATTTTTATTTGTAGTCTCAGTTAAAACAATTTTGTTAGGGATAATAGCTGGATTACTAGTGTTTCTTTGGTCAGCACTATGTTGGTTGTTTTTGTCTCTATTTTTACCATAAATTTTAACCAAACCTTTTGAATTTTCTGTTGTCTTTTCAGGATTAGTTTCAGGGATTTTCTTAGCAGAAATCTCTGGGTTGTTTCTCTTGGGAGTGTCTTGGGTTTTCTTACTTCTGAGGTCATATTGCCTATGCAATTCCATGATGATTTTCGAAGCCTTGATTATAATCTTTGGATTCTAGGCTTTCTTCCTCATTTGGTGCAAATATTCCTTGTTCTTCCTCAATGAGGAAAACAATATCCTCATTATTAACTCCCATTAGATTGATGTGACTTTCCTCTGTTTCTTCAATCACATTTAAGTCCCTATATTAATATTGTAGTCCCTTATTATATTAGTATAGCCCCCCTTATTGTTATTGTTGTACCCCTGTAACCCCCATATTGTTATTATTGTTCCCTTACATTATTATTGTTAGGTCAGCTGGGATTACATTGTGGCCCCACTACGATTACATTGTGGCCCCATGGACTCTTATATATAGAAAGGATGTTTTGTCATTTGTATCATCCAAGAATTTTTCATTCATGTAATGTATTGGAGGTTTCCCCCTCGAAGTGGCTTATTTCTAGGCGTTGATATCTCTTTTCTTCTCTTTTTGGAGCTGGTTTCACAACATTTGGTATCAAAGCTTTGGATTCTAGGGTTTCGCTACACCAAACAGGTCATCGTGGCATTTACGCTATAATTTTTTTTCTATGAAGGTTCTGAAGCAGAAATTTTTAGAGCGCAAAGCTAACATCCTGAGGAATATTTTCACAAAATTTCAGAGCTTGGTTTGAAAAATTTCTGGAGAGATGGTCTTTCGAAATTAGGGATATTTCAGGCTCTTGAATTTCATCTCAAAGAGGTGATCGTGGGGAAATATTCATAACTCTCTCTGTGAGCATCGGATTGGAATTATGTAAAATGTGGCTGGAAGTTCACGGATTTTAGTTTCCTTTCTATCAATTTCAAAGTCAAAGGAATGAACAATGACACGTGGAAAGTCATACAAGTTCGCTCTATTGAACCAATCCATTATTAGGTCATTGTGGGAGATTGGACATAACTTTGTCTTCAAGAATCCAAATTAGGTTAGACCTATAGAATTCCAAAGAGAATTTAGAGGGCTACCTCAGTGAAAAATATTAGATATTGAAGATCTAAAATCATAGATATAATTCAGTTTCAATATCGAGCTCCTCAAAAGCAAGAAAAAGGTGTGTATTTGGTTTTTAAAATTGCATAACATTTGTTTGAAAAGGCAGTTTGAAGTGATACCAAGGGCATATTTTATAATTTTTATTAGTATTGAGTTCTATAATGCCTCCAAAAAATAATTCCATACCCATTAAGCCCTCAAAAAGCTATACTATGATGCATGAAGAGGAAGAATTTCAGTATGAGATATCAAAATTACGGTACCAAGTTCAACAAATTTCAATATTACGAAGAGCATCCGGAGATGACATAGATGGTTTAAAAGCAGAAATGGAGGCTAATTTGGATGGTTTGAAGGATCAAATAATAGTTAATATGGATGATAAATTACTGGAAGATCACATCGAGCATCAACAACAAGTTCTCCAACTCTCAAAGGATAACCTAACTTTAGTGCAGAAACTAATGAGACAACAAGAAGATCAACATCACATCGAAAGAATTTTTGAAGCAGTCACAGAAACAAGAACTCAACATGTACGATCAATTTCAAAGTATCTTAGCAAGTGGAAGAAATTTCCTGTAGAATATTCCACACGGGAGGATGATAATTTTATACAGAAGCATCAGGAAATAATCAAGCGTTGAGGACAACACTTGTCTGAAGGAGAGGGGCATGTTAAGTCCCTCTATTAATAGTGCAGTCCCTTATTATATTAGTGTAGCCCCCCTTATTTTTATTGTTGTACCCTTGTAACCCTCATATTGTTATTATTGTTCCCTTACATTATTATTGTTAGGTCGGCTAGGATTACGTTGTGGCCCCATGGACTCCTATATATAGAAAGGAAGTTTTGTCATTTGTATCATCCAAGAATTTTTCATTCACGTAATGTATTGGAGGTTTCCCCCTCGAAGTGGCTTATTTCTAAGGCGTTGATATCTCTTTTCTTCTCTTTTTGGAGTTGGTTTCACAAAAATCACCCCCACATCCTCATCAGCATAGTTTTCTTGGAAGGGAGGCTTGATTTGTTGCCTAGGACCTCTATGTCTTATTTGAGGGGGATTTATCTTAAAGTTTTGGTTTTAGTTCTGATTTTGATTTCTATTTTGAGGGGCTGCTTGGATTTCTTTGGGGTAAGCTCTCTCAATCATGTTTATTCTCTTCATCATCCTTTCCATGGTTCTAACAATGTTATCAATCTTAGTATCAGATGATGAAGGTGCAACTTCTTCCCTATATGTGACTCTCTTCTCATTTTTCATTCTAGCTGTTTTGGAAATTAGATTTTCCTCTACACTTACTACACCCCTCTCCATATCTTCTAATGTAAGAGGGTCTCTTTCTCTTAGTTGGTAAGCCATTTCTGGGTCAAACCCATCTGGACATTTCATTAGAGCTAGAACTTGTGGAGGTTTCCTGTGGGTAGGGAGGGAATTATATACACTATTGAACCTAGTTTAGTACTCTTGGACACCCTCTCCAATGTTTCTCTTAATGTTTTCATACTCTGATAAGATTTGGAGAGGGTTCTTCTTGACTTCCCATTTGTTTAAGAATAATTGACGAAAAGTAGGGAGGTCATGTATACTATTAGGGGTTAGGCCTTTAAACCATTTTCTTGCTTCTCCCCCTAAGATTTGAGCAAAAATTCTTAGTTTATCAGTTTCATCATCTACTTCTTGTCTATGAAAATAGTCATTCATTCTATCCACATGTTTTTGAGTAGTAGTAGAACTACTTGCATCATATAACAGAATCTTGGACTGATAGTCCTATGGTAGAATAGCTAAAGGAAATGGTAGAACTAATGGGGCATACCATGTTCCCATGGCTGGTAGTTGGGGAAACAAAGGAGGGTTAATAAGTGGAGGGTTTACAAAAGGAGGTAAAGGGTTAAATGGAGGAAGGTGAACAATGGGTGTATGAATGAGGGTTGAAGTTAGTACAATAGAATTTTGCTGTAAGATGGATGAGTATAACATTATTTGGGTTATCCAATTCTGAGATCTAATCCTAGACAAGCTTTGTTCTAGGGGTGAGTCAAAGAGGATATTCTACAAGTCTTTAAGGTTTTCAGGTAGGGAACTTTCTTTGTGAATTGGTCTACCAACAATTGAATTTTTAGATCTATGAGATTTCCTTAGGATGTGCTTTGGATTTTCAACTATTGTAGGATGGTTTGGGTTAGGATGGGATCTGGTACAGATTCTTCTAGAAGCCATAATTTAGACCCAAAATTCAGAGAGGTTGAGAGTTTTATAACAGTTTGAAAAACAAACCAATCTATGAAAAAAATACTTAATACACAAAGTATTCTTGACTTGGTTCTATTTCAGGTTTGATGATATTACGATTTCTCAACAATTTCCTAGTGGAGTCTATAGAAAACCAGTGGAGTCACCAGGCCTATTGAAAACTATTGGAGTCACCAAGTGGATGATTTTAACTGTCTTAAGGGTGGTTGTTGTCCACCATCAGCAACCAAATACCATTCTTGGCTAACACTTGATTTATCTAAATTTTACCAAGGTTTCATGAGTTCTTGAGGTAATATTGAGTTGTTTTAATAAATCAGATTCCCTAGTATGGTTGCCACTATGTTGGCTCCCCGTGATTTTCAATATTAGCAAGAACAACTCTATAGGGAACCACAACAGACCACTTTGGAGTCGAAGGACCTAGCCTTCCTGGACCTAGAGAGGGCTCTCTCTGTTTTTGTGTTTGTAAATTATTTATCTTTATGCTTATGTTTTTCTGATTTTAGGCTAGTTATGAAGTTCCGGGACTTGTTTGTTTTGTTTTGATTGATTGATAGATTGTTTTATTAATTGATTGATTGTTTCAGTTGAATAGATAGATTGTGAGAAGAATTAATCGATTGGTCTATGGAGGCATAAAAGGATTTAATTGTTCATCAACTCTATAAGGGTTTTCATAGGGAAATCTAACTATATCAAGTGGATATTTTAGATTATATAAAATATGAAATGATAGCAAGTTTTGAAATCAATAAAAATAAAGGGTGATTAAGAATCCTTTAACCATACTTCAACAAGAAAAGCCTTTAGGTAAATATTTAAGAAAAACCAAAGGACAGGGAAAACCATAAACTTATTTGGCTAGACTCTATTAAGTAAATCTTAAGACAACAATCTGACAATCCTAGAGAGAAGGACACCCCTAAATTCTCTAGTTATTACCTTTACACAAAGAAAACATTCAAGATAAAAATCAGTGAAACTAAAGAGCAGGAAAACCTTGAATTCTTTAATAAAACTTCAAAGAAGGTCTTTAGAGAAACAGTTTAAGAAAAACCAAAGGACGGGGAAAACCATAAACTTCTTTGGCTAGAATCTACGAACTAAAATTCAAATAAGGTCTTGAAAATAACATGCCAGGAAAAACCAAAGGACAAGGAAAACCATAAACTTCTTTGGCTTTACTCTACTGAGTAAAATTCAAGGCAACAAGCTAAGTGGAACTAAAGAGGAGGATGACCCTGAATTCGCTAATCAGACCTTACAAAAGAAAACATTAAGATGAAAGAAGCAAACAAAATTAAGGTGCCAAGACCACATATCTTAATCTAAAATTTCTATTCTTTTATTAGAGAAATTATGGACAATATGGAAAACAAAAGAGAAATAATGGAAAATAAGGATAACATCACCATTAACATAGCTCAAGAATCCTGTGAACGTGCCTACATTACTGATGTCCAAAACAGTTGCATTAATCCAGTGCAATAACCTTTGCGGCTCAGAGTCTAATCAAATCTAGCCTAGCAACCAATCCTATAATCAATCAAGCAACCAACCAACACTAAAAATGAATAATACATGCAGTATTTATTTTCAAAATGAGGAGGTTGCCCTAAGATAGGGTGACATTTTTGTATTTATTATATATTTAATGTAATATTGACCTTTGAGACCATGCAAGGCCCAAGGAAAAATATATGTGCCTGACTCACTGTAAAAATAAATTTTATCTTAACTAATGAGTTAACTTTAGGATATTTTTAACTTTTAAGACTTTTCATTAACATTTACGATCATTGTTGAGTAGCTGGGAAATATCTCTGACTGTTTCAATAACTATAGTTGCTTTTATTGAAGTGAAATGAAGCGGTGGGTGGAAAAATGTGTTTTTAAGAAGTACTTGCTGACATTCTTTATCATTTAGATCCATCTTCTCTATTAATTTTCCTTAGACTTGTCTTTAAATATCTGATTTGGTATTTAACTTGGATTTTTCTCTTTCTTACTTCTGCTTTCTCATTTAATTCCTTTAATTTTCCTTTTGTCTTCACTTTGTCTTCTAATATTGCTTTCAACATTTAAACCTTTGATTAAACTCTTAACCTCTTTTATCCTTCACCATCACGGTTTACCTATCTGTATCCTTTATTTGCTCATATCTCTGTGCAACCACTGTGGAAGAATCGTTTAAAAATTTCATCTTTGATCTGTTTATGATTTTCCTTTTATTATGCTCCAAATCCTTTAAATGAAACAAGACACTTTGAATCATTACCCAGAATACTTCTTTATCAATTTTTTGGGACCTTGGAATAAAAAAAATTTCATTTATACATTGGCTACTTGCACAACAAAATAAATTGGTTAATTAAAAACCTGTGTCATGGGTTTTCTACATTTGTTTGGGCCTTTTGGGCTTTTCAGAGTATCACAAGGGCATATATGGCAGATGGGTCTTTATCACAGTGACACAGGCCTTTGGAATGTTTTGAACGGAGTCGGTGGTTTTGGGTTTATGGCGGGAAGTGGGTAAGTGGTTTTCGCATAGGATGAGAGTGATGAGGTCGTTTAGATAGCAAGGATGCGAAAGTATTGTGGGCGTGATGTGTTGCAGGAATGACAACAGGAATACCACCCATAGTGCAAGGTTTGGTGGTGTTTAAATGTAGGGTGGAAGAGGGTACGATATGGTGCATGAGTAGTCAGATCAAGAGGCGGAGATCCAACGTTATTGCAATTGGAGGGAACGCATGTTGATTTGGACAGTGGGGCCTGGGAGTGTATGTTGTAGAGGGTTTGAAAATAGCATGGAGGCTTTGTAGTGTGGGGCCCGTGGTATATTTTAAGTAGGGGTGCTTAATATAAAAGGGGGCCAGGGTTATGTGGAAGAGTGGAAACAAAGGTTAGAATGGGGGCTTAGTAAATAGGAGTCCATATTTTATGATAGGAAGAGAATGAAAGGTCTAGAGAAGGGTTTTAGTATGGTGGGGTTTATAACATATGAAGGGTTAGGTATAATAGGAAGGGCTTATTCTTAATGATTGGGACCTGAAACAATAATTTTTTAGTTTAAAACAATGTAAAAATGGTTTTTTTACATTGCTTTAATGGAAATAAGGGAAAATGAGGAAGGGGAGGGGGTTTTGTGGGGAAAATGGGAGTTTTAGGTAGGGGACAAGGGTAAAATGAGGGATCAAGGTGAAATATGAGATTCCAGACCATTAGGGAAATTTGGAGAAGCAGAAATGAGATATAGTAAAATAGGTTCAAAGAAGACAACGTTCCATTATATGTGATTATTACCGAAAGAGATTTTACAAGGTTCAAAGAAGATAAAGAAGGTAGTGAGATTTTTGGAAGTAGATGATATTCAAGGAATGTTATTTTCCATAGATTATAGAAAATCAATAGTCACCTAGTGATATTGTGAATACAAGAGACTAAAAAATGTGATTAAAAAGTTTTAATGATGTGTTTAGGTGTAGGTTTAATTCCGATAACTCTACATAAGTAAATATTTACGATCTATCGCTGCATCACCAAGTGTCATTCTTCTCAATTTGTTCGAGGTCTTCATTCATATCTGCTACCAAGTGCTCATCTTGACTAGCTTCCTTAAAATTGTTAGGCTCAAAATTTTCTAAAAAAGCAAGGTGGGACTTTTGGGATCAACGAAGCTGTAGACTTCTTCTGGTTCCAATTCCTTCATTTACGTTGCCGATGATTTCATTTGATGGGTGATTCTTTTGAAACTATTCTTTTAAATTTTTTGGAGAATTTTCTTGTAGATCCTATTGATCATTTCTTATTTCCTCTTGGTTGATTGTTGTTTCCTTATTTGATTGGTATTTTTTGGAGCTTATTATTCATCCTTCACATATTCTCCCTAAAATCCCTTATATTTTCCTAAAGGGGCAATCTCATTGTGATCCTTTGTAACATAATCTTCATCAAAAGTAAATTTATGCGTTCCACTATTTGTTTTTGCCTCAAATTGTAGGATATATAAGCCTTCCTTTTGCATGAATAACCAACGAAAATACCTTCATTGACATAGGAATTGAACTTGACCAATTTTTTATCTTGTCTTTTGATGTAGAATTTTCATCTAAATATTTTGAAATATTTGACGTTATCTGATCTTCCTTTCCATATTCTGTATGGAGTAATGTTACGATTGTTCCTGATCAGACCTCTATTTATAATGAATAAAGTTTTATTTATTTCTTGTTGAGTCATTTAACATTGTTTTTCCCATTTCCTGTACGGTTCTATTTTTTCTTTCAGTAACTCCATTTTGTTGTGGTGTTTTGGCTATTGAGAATTTCCATTTTAATTAGAGTATTGATGAAATACCTTCGAAGTGAATTCTCTGCCATTATCTGATATCAAACATTTGATCTTCAAATTAGTTTCATTTTTCGACCAATTCCTTATATATTATAAAAAAATTTAATGCCTCAGTATTATGTTTTAAGAAGGTGTCGACTGTCATTCTGGTTTAATCATCTATCATTAGCATAAAATATGATTCTCCATCTAAACCTTTTGTTCTCATAGGACCATACAGATCAATATGTGTTAGTCATCAATATTTTTTTCTTGTATTTGACTAAACATTTATCCCATATTTCTAAAAACAACATTCATGAACATTGTGAGTTTTAGAAATCTCACTGCCTTCATTATCCTTAAAACAAAATTTTCACTATTTTACTACTCTGCCATTCCCTGGTTAGACTACAGCTCCTAAAAAACTCCTCATGGGCTTATGCCACTCATCTTGATCCTATTTTCCCACCCATAACCTCAACATTTTTTTTTTCCTCTGCCTAACCCCTCCACTTTCCATCTAGGATTTCCAAACAGCCTGCTCCTTCTCAAGTTCACTAGGTGCCTCAAGTATTGATGGTCTGAAAACTATCTCTGTAGGCTCTTTAGATAAATCAAGTACATTGGATTTTGGATATTCAACATCAATTTTTCAAAAACTCTTCTTTTGACACTTGAAGACCCTAAGCCAAGTTCGCGGTCAAATACTAAGTCAAAGGAGCCTTCCACTAGGTCATTAGGGTTTCATAGGTTGTAGTGTTATCCTTGATGTTTTTGATCTCTGATTTTCTTGTGCTAGAGGTTGTTTCAAATATAAATAAGTTCAGCACCTGTTGTCCAAGATAGATCATAAAAATTTCCTAAGAAGATCACCTTATTAAGTTCAAGTTCTGCAAAAGTAAACTGCTCATTTTGACATTTTTGCAGGAGTGTTGAGGTGACTATTAGCAGAAAATTGGTAAGCTAAGAGGCCTGCTCCTCATTAAAGAAATTCACAAGCTAAGAGACAAGGAGCAGTCTATGTCCAAGGAGAAATAAGGGTTTCAAAGCCTGATTGGGCTAGCAGTATGCTAATCAAGGATCCAATGCAGTAGAACACATGGAGGAGGCACACCAAATGAACCAAACATGGAAGATGTTTCTTAGAAATTATAAATGAAAAAGGGAAAAAGGTGAGGTGAACTGGACATAAATGAATGAACTTGAAAGTGCTATAGAGAAATTAGAATACAACACTAATAATTCTTCTCAAACATCCCAAAAACATAATGTTTTGGAAAGATAGGCAAGGGAGGTAAAGTGAAGCTATTAGGCCTCCATGATGATAGCAGAAGGAAGGTTTGAAGAGACTGTTGTAGGTGACTTCCAAAGTTTGCCAAGGTAAAGTGTTTCACTGCCTAAAAAGGAAGGGGATGAAAAGATTATCAGTGAAAGAAAGATCAAGATCCCATTTTCAGTCATTTACACTTAATAATCAAAGGAATAAAAACATAGGGTTGAGTTCCAAGATGGAAAGCCAAGCTAATCATGAGTTTCTTGTTGTGTAACTCAATGTGCCAAACTCCAAGAACATCAGAAAGGGATAAATCAGTATGTCATGGCACCTAAAAATAAGAAGTGGCCTAAAGAGGAGATATCATATATGATTGTGAAGACTATGGTACTTGTCAAAGATGGACTTATCATGCCTAGAGATCAATGAGAAAGATGAAAACAAGTTTCTCAGACATCCATCAAGAAAAATGAAATTTAATCTCCAAGGTAAGAATAGAGAATTTTTAAAGATGTTTCCACCATGCAAGTGCCTAAGGTTGTCAAAGTGATTTTAGCATGTTCCAAATATCAGAGGGAAGAGAGTCACTTCAAGGTTTTCATGACACTTATTGACTAAAAGTGACTGAAAGACATGAACAAACCAAAACAAAGTAAATCATATGACTCAAACAAACATATATAGAACAAAGTGTTAAAGGCATCAATAGGCCAAAGGAAGTCAAAGTTCACCATGTCAGCAACCTAAAGAGTAACAAAGAAAAATGGTTAGAAGGGAAAATGACCAGTTGAATGTTTTTAAGGCACCTACTGCAAAAAAGTAAAAAGAATATCATTGAAAGAGACAAAGAGGCTAAAAACATTAGAAAGTGGGTCTACAAGGGTTAAATTTATTTTCCTAAGACTATAAAGGGTCATTTTGTTTGTCACATGGCTCATTTTTCACTTGCAACAGAGTAAAAATCCTTCAGGGAGAAAAATTTGATTTTTAGTGAAAATTTGGCTAAGTTTTCCTGGTGCTGCATGTTCGTGTAGCACTGCACATTTAGCGCCCAGTGCTACGCATTTCAAAGATTTAACAGTGTAAATTTATACTGCACTACACGTTCAGATGGGCACTACCCATTTTCCCGGAACTTCTCGGAAAACACAGGAAAGTGTTCAGTGCTATACATTGGGGTAGCCCGACAGGCCTGAACGCGTTCACGCACTGCGCTTAGGAGGCCCAACAGCTAGGAACATGCGCAGGCACTGCACGTAGGGTAGAAGGGACTCGATGTGCATTCAGGCGCTACACCTTCGCCAGAAACCCTGCTCCACTTGCAAATTGCCAAAAAAATCACAAAAGAGCACCTCCAAACTACATCCAAGGACCTACAAAGACACCTAAAGTGGGTAGGTGGATATTTTTCCTTATCCTCTAGTGAATTTCATGATTTTATTATTAAGGGAATTTACCAAACCCTAATGACTAAAAACCCTAAGTCTTGATGAAAAAACCCTGTTTTGACCTCCAAGAAAGAATTTATCAGTCAAGAAAGGTGTGAATTAGGGTAATTATAGTAAGTTGGAGTTAACCATTTATCAAAGCTTAAGAGGGATTAGTCATACACCTACACCTCCCTCTCACTCACTTACAAAAACTACCTTTCACCATCATTTCATTTCACTCTTCCTACCAAGTTTCACAAGCAGGCCTAAGGTTGTTTAAAGACAGAAGTGATCAAAATGTTAGGAGAAGGAGGAAGTGTTAGCAGTGAAGAAGGCCAAGTACCTAGGAGGAAAAAAAACAGAGGTGGGAAGGTTAATAGATTTGAACCCCAAGACACTGTGGAGCTTAATGCCTCTCCTACGATTGTCACCTATTTCCAAAATTGAGGGTGATTTCAGTTTTGTGAAAAATTCCAACAGGTGCAAAGTCACCCGGAGCTCACTAGGTTGTGCATCCTCAACCTACACAATAAACAAGTGAATCTTGCAGGGGTATACTTTGAGTTGTCACCAGATGCCATTTCTAGTGCCATTGGAATACCCAATGTTGGTAAAAAATGGTTCAAAAGAGAAAATTTGGACATGAGCTGCTATGAGCCATTTCTCAAACCTAGGTACAAATAAGGCTACAAATATATTTTCCCTTTTTCACACTTGCTGGAGAGGTATGAATCCTTGATGAGGGTCATCATGAAATATTTTACTTGTGAGGGAAGGTACTCTAGAATCTACTTCTATCATATCATATTGCTCATGCACTTCACTAGGATCAAGGTGCTTCATTTTCCTTACTACCTCTATAGGAGTGTTGAAAAGATGTCTTCTGTTCTCTGAAGGAGGAACTATTCCCCAGAAATGAAAAGTTTGTTCCATCACTCCTTGATCAAGATGGTTGTGCTAAATCAGTTTGAGAAAAATGGCATACCATGGGAGGTGTTCATTTCTCATGAGGTCTTCACAAACCCATAGCCCCCTCCTCAGCTAAACTTGGCCTCATCATCTCATCCTCCTCCTCCTGTTGGGAAAAATACTCAGAGGGGGGGGGGGGGGGGTGAATCAAAAGATTTAGAGTCGATCGAAAAATTTTCACTTTTTTGCTTTCTTAAACCCATTACGCTACTTTATCGAACCCAACTCGCGTATATCCTTAAGAAAACTTGCATATGTCCAAAGATCTTATTATACGTTTAATTCTTTACTTAGATCATTGCATCATTCATTCATTAGATGTTTAGTAAGCAGTAAGCATGTGCAGTAATAACAGAATAAACCATCACACATAAGCAACACACATGAACACCAATATTTAAAGTGGAAACCCAATTCGGGAGAAAACCACCACTGTTGTCATCTCTGTCTTCAATATTTATTATAAAGAAAACTTCTTACAATTTTGTACTGGCGCAGACTCATACCAACACGCAGGCACCCACCTGTAGAAAGGCTACAAAATTCTCTCGTTCTCCAGCCACTACTAGAAGGGAGCTCCAACCCCCTAATTTTAGCACCAGCTTCTATTGGCAGGATACGTCCACTTTCATACAGAAGGCTTCAACCCTCAAAACCACCAGATTTATTCAATTTCTTCATCAGACTTCCATTAGGTCTTCATCATTTCTTTTGCCGATCATCATAGAGATTCATCATTTCTAGATCATATCCATAGGTGCATCATATATGCAGATATCTCTTAAAGAGATTTATTTATTAACAACCCTTCCACATGCACACACTATATTATGATCCTCTTCTCCTTATATAGTTTAGCCTTTATCAATACCATGAGTCAAAACCACTCAACCACTAATGGTATTCCTGGACGGGATCAAAATAGGTAATCCAGCGGGGTCTACCCAAGCCCCAAACAACTTTTCGTTGTTTTATTTTCTTGATCTGGCAATTAATTAATCTAAGGATTTTTAATATCTCAATCTGAGATTGAGATATTAATCCAATTCCCCCTTTAGTTGTTACAAACATTAACGTGCCACTGACTTATATAAAAAACCCAGTAGTAATATATATCCATATAACCTTTCGGGCCCTTCAATAATATTTAATCTTTGACTTGGGGATTTGCGCTGATAATTAAAGTTCCTATCAAAAGACCCAACCCGTGGACACAACTAGTGCACTGAATATCGAGACAAGTGCCTCCGTAGTTGACCGAGTTTACTGCAGGGACAACAGAGATGAATGGCAGAGATTGAGTGCGGGGGTACTAGCCAAAATTTTCATCCATACCTTGAGAGCCCCCGCAGTGACGCAAGACGCTGAGTTGGTCACAGCTGTCTTCCACGTCGGGTGAAGATCTCGGCATAACACAACAACGTATATTGAACCAATAATGTGAAGGGAAATCGGGTCACACACCCTTAATACATGACATAATACTTTTGGTTAAACCCGCAAACCTCAATACATGCGTATGGGCCCCAACGTTAACGGTCGTCTCCATTCGACGGTTGTTATTGCATCGTGTCGCCTCATATGATCGGATAGATATAGCTCGGTGAAGATGCGCAAAAAATAATGTGCGATGGCTGCCGTACATTGGTTAACCTTCGCGCATCTTCCTCATACAACCACCGTCCAATGGCTTCCCTCCTGCTCGATGGTGCTCAACAATATCGCGCGGCATCCTTGGTCGAATGTTAACGTGCGATGGCACGCAGTGATGGCGGTTTTGTAAATACGCTCAGGGACGCGTGTCGCTCATTGTATGGAATCGCTCCCAACCTCTTGAATACCGCTTGCCCGTTGAGAGTGGTGCGATGAAAACTGGAAACCCTGTTCACTGTTTATTCCACTCGTGGTTCCTCTCCTTCGCTCAAGGTTTCATCCATCTTTATTCCATCATTTCTACGTTTCTCCACGAAAGCATAACTTTGTTTTAATTGTTATTCCTTCGCGTTATCAGTTCATATAACCATAAAAATGTTATATAACTCCGATGAAATCCTTATGTACTATTCGACTCAGTTCTTTTGCATTCAACAAGGACACCTTTCTTTGTATTTTCTATCACATGTGGAACGCATTATTACTTTGATCGATAGAGCTTATGTGCCCTGCACACACAGAGCACGTCCGTGGCTCACTCTCCCAACAGGACTTCACACAGAGTTTCAGGGCATTCCGTACAAGAATTGAGCCAATCAATACCCAAATACTTTCGGTATTCTCCACCCATCAAAGTATCACCAGAACTCAATCATACACAGGATTTCCTTTATCCACCATCAGGATGCATATATACACCAAAATTATTCAAGAAAAGCTTCACAGATGATTTAACTCGTCCTTATTTACATCGAATTTCCCATTAAATACAGAGCTTCGTTAAATTCACATTCAGTCGTATAGTCTGCTTGTATAGAACTGCTGATGGTTTTCTGAGTTCTTTATACAGTCTGCATCCTTTGTCAGAGAGTTACCATCAAGGACAATCAATTCAATATACTAGGATACCAGAAATGCCAACAATCTCCCCCTTTGGACTTGATGGCAACCATGACCAGAAATACATTCAGCAATATTCTCCCCCTTTGACATCAAGGGCGAAGGATAGATCAAGATCCTTTGTACCGACAATACCATGCTCCCCCTGAGATCAGGATGCATCTTCAAACATAATTATAATGCCAACAATGCATCCTTTCCACAAGACCAATGCTCCCCCTTAACTTGTGCATCCAAATATACCCAACAGCATTGCAGTTGTGCTGAAGAATGCTGACCCAGAAAGAATTTCTCAGCAACTACCCATACGTGGTTTTCTGTCCTTCGGGAAATCCACGTATCCAATTTAATCTTCTGTATTTAAGTAGATCTGATCTTATGCATGGCAGAGACTACTCCCAGCTTCTATCTGAGATATTCGAATGCTTCCCTGGGTAAAGGTTTGGTAAATATATCAGCAACTTGTTCTTTGGAGGGCACATATTCCAACTTCACCTTTTCTTCAAGCACTTGTTCACGTAAGAAGTTATACTTGATGGGAATGTGCTTGGTCTTGGAATGCATAACATGATTCTTTGAGATACTGATGGCACTTGTGTTATCACACATAATGGATATAGGAGGTGAACATTTGATTTGAAAGTCTTGTAAGGTTTGCATCATCCAGAGAAGTTTAGTGCAACATGATGCGGCAGCCACATATTCTGCTTCTGTTGTAGATAAGGCAATAGAGCTTTGCTTCTTGCTGAACCAAGATACTAACCGGGGCCCCATGTAGAATGCACCACCACTAGTGCTTTTCCAATCATCAACATTTCCAGCCCAATCTGCATCAGTGTAAGCATGAAGAGTGAGATCAGCATTCTTTGGGTACCATAGTCCAAAGTCTTGAGTTCCTTGTAGATATTTGAATATTCTTTTGACAGCCTGAAGGTGAGACTCTTTTGGATTAGCTTGGAATCGTCCAACAATTCCAACTGCATGCATAATGTCTGGTCTAGTCCCAGTGAGATAAAGTAGACTTCCTATCATAGATCTGTATTCTAGTTGATTCACTGTGGGAGAATCATCATGAGAACTGAGATTACATCCGGTTACCATTGGTGTACTTACAGGTTTGCACTCTTCCATGCCATACTTCTTCAGAATTTGCTTAAGATATTTTTTTTGTGATAAGAATATGCCATCTGTTGCTTGTTGCACTTGCAAGCCAAGAAAGAATGTTAGTTCCCCAAGTAAAGACATTTCAAATTCTTGTTGCATATCAGAAGCAAATTTCTGACTCATAGACTCTTCATTACTTCCAGAAATGATATCATCAACATATACAACCACAATAAATAGCTTATCATTTTCAGTTTTTGTGTATAAGTTGCTATCAGCAGACCCCTTTGAAAATCCTTGTTGATGAAAATATTTGTTAAGACAATAATACCATGCCCTTGGAGCTTGTTTGAGACCATATAGAGCCTTTTTAAGTCTAAAAACAAGATTTTCATCATTTCCCAAAATGAATCCTTCTGGTTGTTCTATATAAACTTCTTCTTCTAGATCTCCATTGAGAAAAGCAGATTTAACATCCATTTGATAAAATTTGATTTGTTGGAAGCTTGAAAAAGCAAGAAACATTCTTATGGCTTCAAGTCTAGCTACAGGAGCAAAAGTTTCTTCAAAGTCTATACCTTCTTTTTTAGCATACCCATTGCAAACAAGTCTAGCTTTATTTCTTATAACATCCCCATTATCATTTAACTTGTTTTTGAATATCCATTTAGTTCCAATGAAATTTTTGTCATGAGATCTTGTTACTAATTCCCAAGTGTGATTCTTTTCAATTTGATCAAGCTATTCATTCATGGCTTGAATCCAACATTCATCTTTGCTAGCTTGATTGACATTGTGTGGTTCAATAGTGGATAGAAATGCCAGATAGCTAGAAGATCCTACAAGAGTCCTTCTTGTTTGTACACTTGATCCCTTTTCTCCCAAAATTTTAGATTCTGGATGATTCTTTTGAACATATCTAGATGGAGCCTTTTCAGATAAATCATCTTCGGGTTCTTCATTGGGTTCACTGTGTACATCATTCCCATTTGATGTAGAAGGATATATGTCATCATCGTCTTCTGTTGTTTTTTTTTCTTCTTTTGGAGCTGCAGGAGACTCATCAATAACAACATCAATACATTCAACAATCTTCTGAAGTCTTTTATTGTAACATTTATATGCTCTAATTCTAGAGGAGTAACCAAGAAGTATTCCTTCATCTGCTCTGGGTTCAAACTTGCCAAGTTTTTCATCATTATTTTTTATAAAGCATTTGCTTCCAAAAACTCTAAAATGCTTCACAGTGGGAGGATTACCATACCATAGTTCATATGGAGTTTTATCACTATTTACACGAACATATGCCTTGTTAAGAATATTTACCGCAGTATGTGCTGCTTCTCCCCAAAATGTGTCAGGTGTTCCGAAATCATCAAGCATAGCTCTAGCCATTTGTTGAAATGTTATATTCATTCTTTCTGCTACTCCATTTTGTTGTGGAGTACCTGCTACCGAAAACTATATTTTTATACCATGTTGTTCACAAAATTCAAGGAATTCATTTGATGTATATTATCCTCCTCAATCAAATCTAAGACACTTGATTTTTAGATCTAATTCATTTTCAACCAGTGCTTTGAAGATATTAAATTTATCAAATGCTTCATCTTTGTGTTTAAGCAACCCAATCCAACACATTCTAAAGAAATAATCAATAAATAAGATATAGTATTGTTCAGCACGTGGTGACTTTTTCTTCACGGGTCCACATATGTCAGTGTGAATGAGTTCAAGAGGCTTACTTGATGATGCTTCCTTGGCATTAAATTGCACTCTGGTCTGCTTACCGAATTGGCAAGATTTGCATATGATACTTTCAGGTAGAGTAATATTGGGAAGATCACTAACAGCTTTAAGTCTGCTTGATTTGTTGATTTGAGAGAAGCTCAGATGCCCCAACCTTCTATGCCATAGCCAGTTTTCTGAAGATTTACTCAAGTAACATTGTTCTTTGCAGTTCTTCAATACATACAGATTTCTTGGAGTTATGTTTCCATTTATAATTGTTTTACTTGTATCAAGATCATGTACCACACATTCTTTTGAACTAAAGACAACTTCAGTTCCTTGATCACACATTTGACTTACACTTAACAGGTTATGCTTTAATCCATCTACATACATGAAATTATTAGCTTTCACCTTTTCTTTTAGAAAAACAGACCCTTTTCCCTTAATAACAACAGGAGTATCATTTCCAAATGTAACATTCTTCTCTTTTTCTAGAGCACTATATGCAGGAAGTTTGTTTTTGTCACCTGTCATGTGTTTAGAGAAACCACTTTCAATGTACCATTGATTTTCTTCACCTTTTGAAAATAAAGCTATGCCACAATTTTCAACCTATAATTCCTTCTTTTTCCACACTTTGGAGCTTGAAGGAAATTTCTCTTTTGGCTGGATTTTTCTCCTACATTCAGATTCTTCGTGGCCAAAGTTATTGCAATAAGCACATTCAATTCCATTTTGAAGAGGAGAAAAGTTGTTATAGGTATTCTTCTTTGTTCCAATATCCCTCCTTTTCTTTCTTGCTTCTCTTGTCATAATGGTTTTGTATGCAACACATTGAACAACTTTATGACCAAAATTGTGACATGAGAAACATTGTCCATTGAAGAAGAATTTTTTGTGATCATGAAATCTTCTACTTGAATTTACTTGTTGGTTGGTGTTTGTTTGAAAGGTATTCTTGTTAGTGTTCTTTGAATTGAGCTAGTCATGCTTTACCTGTGAAGATTCTGTATTCCCTTGCTGAGTGGAAGAATGTTGTATACTGGATGTAGCTGCTTTTAGATAGTTTGGTGCTGAAGTCTGAGAAGATTCTCCGATATATCCAAGCCCTGTCTTTATAAAAGGAGAACTTTGTACCTTGATAATCTCATATAAGGTTTCATATACTTTGGCAAATCTAAGATTCAAAGTCTTCACTTTCTCAATTTATTTTCTTAGACTTACTATTTCACATTCTAATTTCTCATTGTGTTTCTCCTTTTCTTCAAGCTGATTTTTTAGAGTTTCTTCTAAGAATATTTTGAGTTGATTGAATTCATCAAGAAAATCATTGTCCTCTAAAGCATCCACATAAGTATCTTTTTCTTCTCTAGATTCATTTTCAAATGCCATGAGAAGTCTAAGATCTTGTTCACATTCTTCCTCACTGTCAGATAACCCATCATTGTCTTCATGAGTATAGTAACTTTTCCTAGTGCTAAACCGGTTTTTATTCCTTCTTGCTACTTCATTTCCTTTTTCATGTGTTTCTCTGTGAGGACACTTAGTAGCATAATGACCAACTCTTCCACAAGAAAAACATTTAAAAGGAAGCTTACCTCTAAACCGTCGTGTACCAAGTTGGAGTTTCTTTACAAAATTTACCTCATCTTCTTCTGAAATATACCCTGATCCTTCTGTTTCTTGTACTTCTTTCCCTTTTGTAGAAGCTCTAAAGATGGCTTCTTTGACTTCAGATGGTCCTCCTCTTCTCATTTCATATGCAGTTAGTATGCCATGAATTTACACCACAGTAAGATTTTGAAGATCTTGTTTTTCTTCAAGAGCAGCAACTTTTGACTCAAATTTTTTCGTTAGTGATCTTAAAAATTTCTCAACCAAAGTAGATTCGGTTATTGTTTCTCCCAGATTTCTCATACGATTTACAATATCATCAAGACGTAAAAGGTAATTGGCAATGCTCTCCTCATTATGCATTTTTAGATTCTCATATTGAATTCTGAGAGTTTGGAGTTTAGCACTTTTTACCTTTGCATGACCTTCATAACTTAGAATGATTTTGTTCCATATGGCCTTTGTTGTATTCAGCTGCATGACTTTGACAAATTCTGATTCAGTTAGACTTCCCAATAGAGCATTGACCACTTTTACGTTTGTTTCGTAATTATTTCTTTCCGTTGGATCTGTTGGTACTCCAACTGGATATTGATATCCTCCTTCAACAATAACCCATACATCTGCTCCCAGAGACTGAAGATAGGATCTCATCCTTGTTTTCCAGAAGATTAAATTGTTTCCGTTGAAGAGCAGAGGCCTGATAGATGTTGTTCCATCTTGATTGCTCATCTTGATTGATCTTCCTTCTAGCAGCTAAGCTTTTTCAGAAGGACCTTCTTTGATACCAATTGTTGGGAAAAATACTGAGAGGGGGGGGGGTGAATCAGTACTTAGAGCTGACTGAAAACTTTTCACTTTTTTTTTTTCTCTTAAACCCATACGTTACTTTACTGAACCCAACTCACATATAAATGTGGATATCCTTATGAAAACTTGCATATGTCCAGAGATCTTATTATACGTTTAATTCTTTACTTAGATCATTGCATCATTCATTCATTAGATGTTTAGTAAGTAGTAAGCATGTGCAGTAATAACAAAATAAACCATCACACATAAGCATCACACATGAGCACCAGTATTTAAGGTGGAAACCCAATTCGGGAGAAAACCACCGCTGACGTCGTCTCTATCTTCAATATTTATTATAAAGAAAACTTCTTACAATTTTGTACTCGCGCAGACTCATACCAGCATGCAGGCACCCACCTGCAGAAAGGCTACAACCTTCTCTCATTCTCCAGCCACTAATAGAAGGGAGCTCCAACCCCCTAATTTTAGCACCAGCTTCTACTGGCAGGATGCTTCCACTTTCATACAGAAGGCTTCAACCCTCAGATCCACCAGATTTCTTCAATTTCTTCATCAGACTTCCGTCAGGTCTTCATCATTTCTTTTGCCGATCATCGTAGAGATTCATCATTTCTAGATCATATCCATAGGTGCATCATATATGCAGATATCTCTTAAAGAGATTTATTTATTAACAACCCTTCCACATGCACACACTGTATTATGATCCTCTTCTCCTTATATAGTTTAGCCTTTATCAATACCATGAGTCAAAACCACTCAAACACTAATGTTATTCCTGGACGGGATCAAAATAGGTAATCTAGCGAGGTCTACCCAAGCCCCAAACAACTTTTCATTGTTTTATTTTCTTGATCTGGCAATTAATTAATCTAAGGATTTTTAATATCTCAATCTGAGATTGAGATATTAATCCAATTCCCCCTTTAGTTGTTACAAACATTAACGTGCCGCTGAATTATATAAAAAACCCAGCAGTAATATATATCCATATAACATTTCAGGCCCTTCAATAATATTTAATCTTAGACTTGGGGATTTGCGCTGATGATTAAAGTTCCTATCAAAAGACCCAACCTGCGAACACAACTAGCGCACCGGATATCGAGAAAAGTGCCTCCGCAGTTGACCGAGTTGACTGCGGGGAAAACAGAGATGAATGGCAGAGATTGAGTGCGGGGGCACCAGCCAAAATTTTCATCCATACGTCGAGAGCCCCTACAGTGACGCAAGACACTGAGTTGGTCACAGCTGTCTTCCACGTCGGGTGAAGATCTCGACATAACACAAAAACATATATTGAACCAATAATGTGAAGGGAAATCGGGTCCCACACCCTTAAGACACAATATAATACTTTGGGTTAAACCTGCAAACCTCAATACATGCGTATGGGCCCCAACGTTAATGGTCGTCTCCATTCGACGGTTGTTATTGCATCGCGCTGCCTCATTTGATTGGATGGATATCACTCGGCGAAGACGCGCGAACAATAACGCACGATGGAAGCCATACTTTGGTTAACCTTCGCGCATCTTCCTCATACGACCAACGTCCGATGGCTTCCCTCCATATCGACGGTGCTCAACAATATCGCACGACATCCTTGGTTGAACATTAACGTGCGATGGCGCGCAGTGATGGCGGTTTTGTAAATACGCTCAGGGACGCGTGTCGCTCGTTTTATGGAATCGCTCCCAACCTCTTGAATACTGCTTTCCCATCGAGAGCGGTACGATGAAAACTGGAAACCCCCTTCACTGTTTATTCCACTCGTGGTTCCTCTCCTTCGCTCAAGGTTCCATCCATCTTTATTCCGTCATTGCTACGTTTCTCCACGAAAGCATAACTTTGTTTTAATTTTTTTTCCTCTGCGTTATCAGTTCATATAACCATAAAACTATTATACAGCTCCGATGAAATCCTTATGGACTATTCGACTCAGTTCTTTTGCATTCAACAGGGACACCTTTCTTTGTATTGTCTAACACATGCGGAACACACTATTACTTTGACCGATAGAGCTTATGTGCCCTGCACACATAGAGCACATCCGTGGATCACTCTCCCAACAGGACTTCACACAGAGTTTCAGGGCATTCCATACGATAATTTAACCAATCAATACTCAAATACTCTTGGTATTCTCCACCCATCAGATTATCACCAGAACTCAATCATACACAAGATTTCCTTTAACCACCATCAGGATGCATATATACACCAAACTTATTCAAGAAAAGCTTCACACATGATTTAACTTGTCCGTATTTACATCGAATTTCCAATTAAATACAAAGCTTCGTTCAATTCACATTGAGTCGTATATTTTTCTTGTATAGAACTGCTGATGGTTTTCTGAGTTCTTTATACAGTCTGCATCCTTTTTCAGAGAGTTGCCATCAAGGACAATCAATTCAATATACTAGGATACGAGAAATGCCAACACCTCCTACTCCTCCATCGTCCCCTTCTGATCATGCCTCATCATCCACACATGTATCCTCACCTCAAGAAAAACTCCCTCCCTCATCCTCTCCCAGTGCATCAGTCAAAGAATGAAGTGACCATGATGAGCAATCAAATACTAATGGAGAAGAGAGAAATGATGTTGAAACAAGCATTGAAGAAAAAGAGAGTGAAGAGGCAGAAGTTAGAAACGAAATAGAAAACATCGAGGAAGATGACACTGAAGATGAGACAAATAATGAAAAGAGCAGCCATGACAATGATGATAAGAGTGAAGAAGAGGAAGAGGGAGAAGTTAGTATGGACACAAAAGAAGGAAGTGGTAGTGAACAAGCTAGTGACCATGAAGATGAGGGTGACAATGAATCAAACCAAAATGAAGATGAGGGTGATGGTGAGTCAAGCCAAAAGGAAGCAAAAAACATGGAAACATAGGGAGATTATAACAGTGAAGAAAATGAAGAAGCTCATAGTAGAAATGAATTAAGAAGTGATGAAGAAGAAGACATGGAGGTATATGATAATGAATTTGGGTAGAAAATATCGATGAAGAGGAAGCCACTGAACCTAAGGGAATTGAAACTGACTTTGGAGATAATGAAGCAAGCATCAATGAAGAAGAAGACAGTCATGACAGTCATGAAAAAAATCATGACATTCATGAAAACAGTGAAAACAATGAGCTTCACAATGATGATGATGATGCTAGGGACAATAGTAAAACTCATCGCCACAATATCAGTAAAATTGGTGAGGTTCCTAGTAGTGATAAACGTAGTGATGATGTTGGAAGCACATAGGTTAGTAAAGAGAAATACATAGAAACAAATGATGACAGCCATGATGAAGACACCAAAATGATCAAAATCAAACCTCTTTCATTGACATATCAAATAGGAGAAAGGAATGTGTTTGCCGCCTCTAAAAGGCAAGGGGCCATGCCTTCCACTTTTGCCAAGCAGCTAGATAAATTCAAACAAAAGGTAAATGAAGGTGAGAAAGGTAAGCATGATCTTGAAAAGGAATTTGACATCATGGACCTTGAAAGTGAAATTGAAGATAAGGAGAGGGCCACTAGCATACTGCTCCAAAGAAAATATGTAAAAATTATGGATCTAGAGAGATGCCTTGGCATGGCCATGTATAACATTGAGTATTATAAGAATGAAAACAAGCAGTTGAAGAAGGAAAAGAGGGACCTTGACCTCCAAAAGAAGATGACCAAGTAGTATGCATTGCAAAATCAAATTGCAAAGGCTAAGCTTAAAGGAGCCCTTGCCGAGATAAAATCACTCAAGCAGGCCCAATACCAAGAAAACCTTGGAATTTTGGCTAAAGCTTCTCTACAGACCTCCCAAACACCATAAGGAAGATATTCACCAATTTTGAGAACATTTTGAGAATTTTGGGTTTTTTTGCTAATTTTAAGGCCCGAAGGTGCACCATCCTTAGCACTACGCTTTCACCTCAAGCATCCTCAGGAGGAAAAATTTGCATTTTTGGAAACCAGAGTTCAAGTAAAGCATGCTCACCAAATTTCAGAGCATTTGGAGCATTTGTGGTCCCTCAAAAGGATTAAAAACACCTCATTTTCACCTTTCTGCCTCATTTTTACGACTGGCGCTATGCCTAAAGCAGCCTTGGGAGATTCAATTTTTGGATAGGAAAATAGAGCCCAATTAGAAAACCAAGGAAATTTTTGGAAGGCAGACTCGCAGTCTTTCCAATAAGCCATCACGGAGCAAATTCCAACATCGGGATGGTCATCAAATCTTGGCTGCAAATTAACCTATTTTTCTTGTGCATGTGCTACGCCTTCAAACCTCACTGCTACGCCTTTCATGTGCAAAAGTCAACAAAACACACTGAAAGATATTTTCAAGAGTTTTTGGGAAAATCACTCCAGAATTTGTTGAGAAGTAATGTTTATGTTATATTTCATTTATTAGCTTATATATTATGTGCCTTGGGCCTTGCATGGCCTCTTTGGACATAAATGACATTTATGTTGTATTTATGGTTTCTAGAAGCCTCTTAGGGTTTCCACCTCCTCTTTTACTGGCTAAATAGAGCATGGAGGTCTTATTGTAGATGGTTGGAATTTTATGACTTTGTGAGCAATATACATAGTTTTTTGGAGATTGAAGAGAAATTTGAGTTGTGGAATTTGTGGATGGCTTGTTTTGATTGATGATGGAGAAGGATTTCTTGCAGGATCTATTAGGTCCCTATATTACTAGTATAGTCCCTTATTGTTGTTAGTGTAACCCCCTTATTGTAATTATTGTACCCCTGTAACCCCCATATTGTTATTATTGTGCACTTAAATTATTATTTTTAGGTCGGCTAGGATTACATTATGGCCCCACTACCATTACATTATGGCCCCATGGAGTCCTATATATAGAAAGGAGGTTTTGTAATTTGTATCGTCCAAGAATTGTTCATTCATGTAATGTATTGGAGGTTTCCCCCTTGAAGTGGCTTATTTCTAAGTCGATAATATCTCTTTTCTTCTATTTTTGGAGCTGGTTTCACAACATTTGGTATCAGAGCTTTGGATTTTAGGGTTTTTCTGCTCCAAATAGGACATCGTGGAATTTTCACTTTAACGTTTTTTCTACGAAGTTTCAGAAGCTGAAATTTTTAGGGTGCAAAGATAAAATCCTAAGGAACATCGTCAAAAACTTTCAGATCTTGGTTCACAATATTTTCGGAGATATGATCTGTGGAAGTTAGGTCTTTTTTTAGGCTCCTCAATTTAATCTAAACAGGTCATCGTGGAATTTGCGCTATAAATTTTTTTCTACGAAGGTTCAGAATCTGAAATTTTTAAGACGCATAGCTGAAATCTGTAGGAAACTCGTCAAAAAATTTTAGATCTTGGTCCGCAATAGTTTCAAGGATATGATCTGTGGAAGGTAGTTCTTTTTCATGCTCCTGGATGAATTTCATCTAAAAGAGGTGATCATGGTAAAATATTCATAACTCTCTCTCTGGGCATCGGATTGGAGTGCCGTAAAAATTGGTCATAAGTACACAAACTGTACTTTCCTTTCTATCAATTTTAGAGATAAAAGACGAAACAGTGACACGTGACAAGTCGTACAAGTTCGCTCTACTGAACCAGTCCATAATTAGGTCATTGTGGGAGATTGGACATAACTTTTCCTTGGAGAATCCGAATCAAGTCAGACCTGTGGCATTCGAAAGATAATTCATAAGGCTACCTCAGTGACAAATTTTAGATATTGAAGAGCCACAATCACAAAGATAATCCAATTTCAATACCAAGCTCCTCAAAATCAAGAAAAAAGTGTGAATTTTTTTACGAATTGCATAAGTCTTGTTTGATGAATCAATTTGAATTGATTCCAAGGGCATATTCTAGAATATATATCAGTATTGCGTTCAAAAAAATTCCACATAAAAATAATTCAACACCCATTAAGCCTTCATAAGGCTCTACTATGACTCATGAAGATGAAGAATTCCAACACGATCTATAAAAATTACAAGAGCAAGTGCACCGAATTTCACTCTCACAAAGAGCAACAAAAAATGAAATGGATTTTTTGAAGAAAGGCATGGAAGCAAAGATGGATGGTTTGAAGAAAGGTGTGGAATCTAAGATAGATGGCATGGAATCTAAGATGGATGACATGGAAGCTATGATTGATAAAAAAATGAAAGACAACATGGAAAACATGAATAATGATCTAAAAGAAGACATGGAAGGTTTGACAATGTTGATACAAGAAATGTTTCCTAATGGTGAAAATATAGTAGAGGAAACTCATGATGATAACAAAATAAATGTTAATAGTGACTTCATAAACTCTAATGTTAGCGGGAAGAACCACCATATTCCAAAAATGGATATGAGGAAGTTTGATGGAAAGGATCCTGTAACATGGATACTACAAATGTAGCAATATTTTTATCTCCATAATGTGAAAAACACACAAAATGTACACATTGCAACTTTACATTTAGAACAAAATACATTTGTATGGTATCGATGGCTTTGCTCTCGTAAAAAAATGTCACTTGGTCAATTTTTACGGAGGAAATGATAGCACATTATGAGGATACAAAGAGAAACACCTTCTTTAGCCAATTGATAAACCTCAAACAAAAGGGTTTAGTGGAGGAGCACATTGAGGACTTCCAAAAATTGAATATAAGGGTAACTGATATTCCAGAGGAACACAGGATTGATCTCTTCATAGGTACTTTAAAGGATAACATCCAACATGAAGTTCACATTTTGGAACCTGATTCATTGGAGAAGGCATTTAGGTTGGCAAGAGAAATTGAATGTAAAATGATGGCGACAAGGAAGCCTACCACTCCTATAAAGAAGGAAGTGTTGCTACACCTAGATTTCCAAAACCTACAAGGTTGACACCACAACAATTGGAAGAAAAAAGAGCAAAAGGGCTTTGCTATAGTTGTGATAGAAAACACACTAAAGGTCATAAGTGTGCTGAGAAGAAATTATTTTACATAGATTGTGAAGAAGAAGAAAATGAATAAGAAGAGGATATACACCAGGAACCAACCCTAGAAGAGGAAGAAATGAGTCTGAACATATCGTGTAATGCATTAGAAGGAATTACCACTCCTCAAACTCTCAAGATAGAAGGACATATCAAGAAGAAAAACGTAATAATGTTGATTGATTCAGGTAGCACCCATAATTTTATTCATTGTAAGGTAGCCAAGGAATTGAATTGTTTCCTATACCTAGCACTAGAATGTCAAGTGATGGTTGCAAATGGGGGAACTATATATTTCTCTGGAAAATGCCATAATATCAAGCTAACCATGGGGGAATATGTATTGAATAGTCCAATTCTTTCCATTCCTATGGGAGGTGCTGATGTTGTACTAGGAGTACAATGGTTACAATCTTTGGGGACGGTAGCTTTTAATTTTCAAGAGCTTTTCTTGAAATTCTTTTCAGAAGGAAAGGAAGTCGAACTACGGGGTATTGAAGGGAAGCCAGGAAGGATAATAAGCTCTAATGGCATGACAAAGCTTCTAAAGAAAGAACAACGAGGCGTAATTGCACAATTATGCTCACTAGAAGTTCCAACATCAAAATCATCTATTTCTGCAGATCTCCAACAAGTCTTGGACAACCATTCCAAGGTGTTTGAAACTCCCAAAGGACTCCCACCTATTCGTGATCATGATCATGCTATTCATTTGATTCCAGGAAGTGTTCCTCCAAACATCAGGCCTTATAGATATCCTTACTTCCAAAAGAGCGAAATTGAACGTATGATTGCAGAAATGTTAGAGGCGGGTATATTTCAACCTAGTCAAAGTTCTTTCTCTGCTCCTGTAGTATTGGTACACAAGAAGGATGGATCATGGCGAATGTGTCCGGATTATAGGGAGCTCAATAAGCTCACCATTAAAGACAAATTTCCCATTCCTGCGATTGATGAATTATTGGATGAATTACATGGAGCAATTTATTTTACCAAGTTGGATCTTCGTTCAGGATATCATCAAATTAGAATGAAGACTGAAGATATTCCAAAAACATCATTTCGAACTCATGAGGGTCGTTATGAATTTTTGGTCATGCCTTTTGGCCTTACCAATGCACCTTCTACATTTCAAGGGTTGATGAATTCCATTTTCAAACCCTTCATTAGAAAATTTGTGCTAGTATTTTTTGATGATATACTAATCTACAGTAGGTCTTGGAAGGATCATGTTCAACATGTTGACAGGGTGCTCAAACTATTGCAGGAGAAACAATTATATGAAAAAACATACAAATGTTTCTTTGGAGTACAAGAGGTGGAATATCTGGGTCATATTGTATCTCACGAGGGTGTTAAGGTAGACCCTAACAAAATTAAAGCCATTAAGGAATGGAAAGTCCCCACAACCATAAAGCATTTGCGAGGATTTCTTGGGTTAACAGGGTATTATCACAAGTTTGTTAAGAATTATGGGAGAATAGCAGCACCTCTAACAACATTATTGAAGAAAGATGCATTTTCATGGACTCCTGAAGCAACTAAGGCCTTTGAACATCTTAAAGAGGCAATGTGCCTAGCACCGATCTTAGCTACGCCAAACTTCACAAAAACCTTTATTGTGGAATGTGATGCCTCAGGAAATGGAATTGGTGCAGTTTTAATGCAGGAAGGAAGACCCATTGCTTTTGAAAGTCGTCCAATCAAAGGAAAGTATTTACAGAAACCTATTTATGAGAAGGAAATGTTAGCAATACCGCATGCACTAAAGAAATGGCGAACTTACCTAATGGGAAGACACTTCAAGGTAAAAACTGATCATGATAGTCTTAAACACTTTTTGGAACAAAGACTATCATCAAAAGAGCAGCAAAATGGGTCACAAAGATGTTGGGTTATGACTTTGAAATAATCTACAAAAAAGGAAAGCTTAATGTTGTTGCGGATGCACTCTCAAGAAAGAATGAAGAGGAGGAAGCATTTCTTTGTGCCATTTCTATTATCCAACCAGATTGGATAACCGAAGCAAGAGATGAATGGAAGAAGGACAAAGATGTATGGACACTCATTCAAAAGTTGCAGCAAGATCCTAGTACGTCTAATACATTTAGTTGGAAAAATGATTCCTTATGGTACAAAGATCGCTTATATCTTTGTAAGAATTCCCAACTAAAACAAAAGATTCTTCTGGAATTGCACACTTCTCCTTTAGGAGGAAACTCAGGATTTTTAAAAACTTACCACAGGGTGAAGAAAGAATTTTTTTGGGATGGCCTTAAATCTGATATTCAAAAGTTTGTGGCGGAATGTTTGGTTTGCCATCAGAATAAAGTGGAAACAATTAAGACCCCGGGACTTCTACAACCTTTATCCATTCCAAGTCAACGTTGGGAGGAGATTTCAATGGATTTTATCACAGGTTTACCTAAGTCCGAAGGAAAGAGTGTCATCATGGTGGTAGTTGATAGACTTACCAAGTATGCACACTTTTGTGCATTATCTCATCCATTTAAATCAAGTACAATTGCTACTAAATTTATGGACACAATTCAAAAGCTACATGGAAACCCAAGGGTTATTGTGAGTGACAGAGATCCTATTTTTACTGGAAATTTTTGGACGGAGTTATTTTCTTGTTTGGGTACTCAATTAGCTCATAGCTCATCTTATCATCCTCAATCTGATGGTCAAACTGAGATAATAAATAAATGTTTGGAAGGATATCTTCGTTGTTTTGTATCTGATAAACAAACACAATGGGTCAAGTGGTTACCTCTTGCTGAATGGTGGTATAACACTTCCTTCCATACTGCAGCAAAACTGACCCCATTTATGGCACTTTATGGATATCATCCACCATCCATCACATCATCTTTAAGGGAAAATTCGAAGGTTCAAGCAGTGGAAGATCACATCGAGCATGAGCAAGAAGTTCTCCAACTCTTAAAGGATAACCTGAATTTGGCACAAAATCGAATGAAACAACAGGCAGATCAACATCGCAGCGAGAGAAGTTTTGATGTACGAGATTGGGTATTTTTACGGCTACAACCATATAAACAAATGTCCCTCAAGCAAGCTAAGAAGGATAATAAATTATCGCCAAAGTAGTATGGTCCTTACAAGGTGTTGCAAAAGATTGGTACTATGGCATACAAATTGGAGCTTCCTGCTTCTTCGCGAGTACATCCAGTTTTCCATGTTTCATGCTTAAAGAAGGTTATAGGTGAAAATATTCCAGTTCAAACAATATTGCCAGAACTTGATGAGGAAGGAAAAATCATATTGGAACTTGAAGTGGTCACGGAAACAAGAACTCGACAGCTATGGAATCGATCAATTTCAGAGTATCTCATCAAGTGGAAGAACTTACCCACTGAAGATTCTACATGGGAGGATGAGAATTTTATACAGAAGCACCCAGAGCTACTCAAGCATTGAGGACAACACTTTTTTGAAGGAGAGGGGCATGTTAGGTCCCTATATTACTAGTATAGTCCCTTATTGTTATTATTGTAACCCCCTTATTGTTATTATTGTACCCCTGTAACCCCCATATTGTTATTACATTGTGGCCCCACTAGGATTACATTATGGCCCCATGGACTCCTATATATAGAAAGGAGGTTTTGTAATTTGTATCATCCAATAATTGTTCATTCATGTAATGTATTGGAGGTTGGCCCCTCGAAGTGGCTTATTTCTAAGGCATTGATATCTCTTTTCTTCTATTTTTGGAGTTGGTTTCACAACAGGATCCCTGAGCATGGTTTCTGGTGATGTGCTTCTATTTAGTTCTTGTTTTCTTATGTATCATTTTGTTACATATTTCCATACTGCAGTAGGACAAAGGTTTTAGACTAATAAATGTTCTTCAAAGGCACCTTAGCTCTGTTTGTTTCTTCACTGCCTTTATGTTTTCCTCTGTTAGGTCAATTTAGAGAATTCTTAGTTGCTCTCTAGACCCACTTATGCTTGTTTATCTCATGAGTGGTTCAATACAGTAGATGTCAAAGATGTTTTATGGTTAGCCCTACTTGTTTTATGTTGCTTAAATATTGTTCTTGAGATCTCTTTGAAGAATTACTAATTAGGTTTAGCCAAAGAGGTTGTGTGTTGATCATGCCCGTTGTCCATTCTTGAAAGGTTGCCTTGAGGTTATTTATAGCTTGATCAATGATTTCTAGGATTTCCCTCTTCTTTATCTATGTTATATGTCTATCTTAAATGTTTTCTAACCTTGAAGGTGAAATCACTAGAAGTTAAAGAAGTTTATTTCCTTCTATAGTTCATTGGATTGTTTGTCTTAAATGCTCATTTGATTGAATTTAATCAAAGAGTTATTGTTTTGCCCTATCTTATGATTACTTATTTATGCTAAATAGTGTTGAAGGCCCTTCTTGTTGAAGTATTTGACAAAGGACTCTTAACTGCCCTTTTCCCTACTTTTTTCACAAACTTGATGTTCATTTCATCTCACACAAACCTTGAAAATCCATTTGACCATGTTATAATTTCCCTGTGATGCACTCTGATTCATTATTTGAGATATCCATGACCTTTTGTAGACTCCATAGCCCAATGACTTGAAGATTTCTCATTCCAACTATTCTACTTGATCATTTACCCACCCCAAACAAACATACAAACCCTAAACTTAATAACTAGCCTAAAATCAAACCCTAAAAGAAAACAAGTTCACATCCTGTGGACAAAATATAGAGACCCCTCTCTGAGTCCAGGAAGGCTAGGTCCTATAAGGATTCCAAAGATTGGTATGATGTTACCCCTGTTCATTTGGTCAATGCCAATCTACCAAATTACGATATCCTAACATAATGGCGATCACGGTGGGATGTTGAGTAAATGATATCCTAAGTATCCCTTAGGAATTCTCAAATCCCTATCAATATTAGAAAACTAAAGTGTCCGCCAAAAGTAGAATCTAATTGTTTCACCATCCTAGCAAAAGCATGACTCAACTGGAGGACACTCGTATAAACCTTAGGGCTACATAAAGGAACTCAGAAAAACTGAAAAAAAATTCTCTAGATTATTTTTTTGTCAGTTATTGGTGGTGGACAATAAATACATATCCTCAAAGCAGCAAAAAACATCTACCTAGTGACTCCACTAGCCTCCAGTAGACCTACTAACTTGACTAGTTTTCGTAAACTTCCCTAGGGTTGTGTCAAATCAGCCCTGAGAAGTTAAGATTCCTAGTCACACACTATGTGAGTTTAGAAAACATGAAGAGAGGTTAGCCTTTTGAAAACATTCATGAACTTTCCGCCTCTCTATCATGTATTGTTGATGGTGGATAGCAAAATTGAAATCCTCCACCTGATGACTCCAAAACTCTCAATAGACCTAAAGAATCCATTGGTAGAGGACTCTAGACTATTTGAAAGGATGCAATGACCCTTTTCTCAGACTGATTGAAAAAAATGACAAGGTTAGTGGCAGACCTTCTATATAGTGAAATTTCAAATCAGTTATCAGAACTTTAGCTTGATGAGGATCTCCTAAAAGTTGTATTTCTCATTTTAACGTCAAGAAAAGTTAGCCCTGAAGTTAAGAGAATTGTTCTGGAGATAGTGGTTGAAAAATATGAAATTCAAATTGAACTTTTAAATTCTCAAATTCAGTCATTCAATTTCCAAGACCCTAATTTAAAATTCTTGGAAAGTCTACCTTTCTCTAGGAAAGAGGAAATTGTACTACCTTTTGACTTGCAAGCTGAGGATAATTGCGATTTCAAGAACCAGACTAAAGATGAGGTTTTCAAAGTCAATATTGGGGATATTGATGACCAAACAGTCATGAAAGGCCTAAAAGAAAAAAGTTTTCATCGTGCATTTTTTTATCCTATAGCAGATTACCTGAAGGATCTGATTGGCTCAAGTTTCCAAACATGGATTCTTTACAAGAATCAAATAAATTAGAAGTTTCCACTACCTATGATAGCTTATTTATGAAGACACATAATCAAGGTATATTGTTGTTTCGTCTGACAAGTAGTCAGGTTGTCTACCTATTCTTGTTGCTGCTCAACTAGCTGCACTGGAACTATTGCATCACCTAGAACAACAGAAAATTCCAAGTTAGATTAGGGTAGATAGGTATGTAAATAAGCTCAACACTATGAGCATATTTCTATTTTTTGTCTTAGAATGATGATCTAAAAAAAATTACAAAAACAAAGAAAAGAAGAAAAAGAGGGCAGGAAAAAGAATATGTACATCCCCATACCCAAAAAATGGTACTGCTGAAAGTGTGCAAGCTTGAATGCCACTATTGGTTAAGAAAAAAGAGTCTTTTTCAATCATCTAGCCTAATCATGGCTGGACATGTTTTAAATTTCTGCTGATAGGTTGGTGAAAGAAGGCTTTTCAAATCATTTAAGCTTGACTTGTTAATAGGAATAGATTAGGAGGAAAAGATTTTGGTTCTCAATGCTCAAATATGAACCAAAGAGAAAGATAGGGGTGACTAAAAAATGATGAAACACAACCCTCATACTTTCTAGTTTTGTTTGTACAAAAATAATGTCCGTGTGCAACTTGTCTCAATGCAACAACCCATGGTGAATCAAATTTCTTAATCCTGGTTCAAATCATGTTTTCAATTTCATGTAAATATATTGGAGAATGAAGTCTGTCAAACATCTTAATATTGACAGGTGAATAGTCTAAGTAGAGAATAAAAGAGTTCACTAGCATAATCTGAATTCTTGGAAGTGATAAGGGTACAAGTAGATAGTTGTTTTTCTTTCAAAGGAAAAAGATTATCATGGGTTTTCCAGTTCAAGTGCACTGGCAAGAAGAAAAAACGATAGCCAAAAGCATGATGGGTACATAGAGATGATGTTGAAGCAGTCATGTCTTTCATATTCTTGAGATCATAGCTTCAAGGGAAACATTAACAAATGAAAGAAGAAAAATCTGTCCAATGGATGAGGCACTAGTCTTCATAAACTCAGAGATTTGATATCTAAATTTCTAGACACATCTTGAAAAGAAGATTCCCCCCCCAAGTGGAGCCACTGTTACTCATCAATATTTTTTTTATATTTGTAGATGACTAAATATTTATCCCAGATTTCTAAAAATAACATTCATGAACATTGTGAGTTTTAGAAATCTCACTGCCTTCATTATCCTTAAAACAAAATTTTCACTATTTTACTACTCTGCCATTCCCTGGTTAGAATACCACTCCTAAAAAAACCCCTCATGGGCTCATGCCACTCATAATTATCTTATTTTCCCACCCATAACCTCAGCAATCTATTTTTCCTCTGCCTAACCCCTCCACTTTCCATCTAGGATTACCAAATAGCCGGTTCCTTCTCATGTTCACCAGGTTCCTCAAGCATTGATGGTCTCAAAACTATCTCTATATGCTCTTTAGATAAATCAAGTACATTGGATTTTGGATCTTCAATACATCAATTTTTCAAAAACTCTATTTATGACACTTGAAGACCCCAAGCCAAGTTTTCAGTCAAATACCAAGTCAAAGGAGCCTTCCACTAGGTCATTAGGGTTTCATACGTTGTAGGGTTATCCTTGATGTTTTCGAGCTCCTATTTTCCTATGTTAGAGGTTGTTTCAAATATAAAGAAGGTTAGAACCTGTTTTTCCAAGATATATCAGGAAAAAAATGCCTAATAATATCACCTTATCAAGTTCAAGTTCTGCAAAAGTAAATTGTTCATTTTAAAATTCTGCAAGAGTATCAAGGTGACTACCAACAGAAAATTGGTAAGGTAAGAGGTCTACTCCTCATTAAAGACATTCACAAGCTAAGAGATAGGGAGCAGTCTATGTCCAAGGAGAAATCAAGGTTTCTAAGCCTGATTGGGCCAGTAGTGTGCCAATCAAGGATCCAATGCAGCAGAAAACAAGGAGGATGCACACCAAATGAACGAAACATGGAAGATTTTTCTTAGAAATTATAAATGAAAAAGGGAAAAAGGTGAGTTCCACTGGACAAAAATGAATGAACTTGAAAGGATTATAGAGAACTTAGAAGACACCACTAATAATTCTTCTCAAATATCCTAGAAACCTAACGTTTTGGAAAGATAGGCAAGGGAGGTAAAGTGAATTTGTTAGGCCTCCATGATGATAGTAGAAGGAAGGTTTGAAGAGAATATTGTAGGTGACTTCCAGAGTTTGCCAAGGTAAAGTGTTTCTATACCTCAAAAGGTAGGGAATGCAAAGAGTACCAGTGAATGAAAGGTGAAGCTCCAATTTTCAGTCATTTACACTTAATAATCAAAGGAATAAAAACATAGGGTTGAGTTCCAAGATGGAAGGCCAAGCTGATAATGAGGTTTTTGTTGTGTAACTGAATGTATCAAACTCCAAGAACATCAGAAAGGGCTAAATCAGTATGTCATGGTACTTTCAAATTAGAAGTGGCCAGAAGAGGAGATAGCATACATGATGGTGAAGACTGTGGTACTTTTCAAAGATGTATTTATCATGCCTAGAGATCAATGAGAAATATGAAAAAAAGTTTCTCAGTCACTCATCAATCAAAAGGAAATTTGATATCCAAGGTAAGAACAAAGAATTTTTAAATATGCTACCACCATGCAAGTGCCTAAGGTTGTCAGTGCTATTTTAGCATGTTTAAAATATCATAGGGAAGAGAGTCACTTCAAGGTTTTCATGACACTTATTGACTGAAAGTGATTGAAAGACATGAACAAGCCAAAACACAGTAAATCATATGACTCAAAAAAAAATCTACAGAACAAAGTGTTAAAGGCATCAATAGGCCAAAGGAAGTCCAAGTTCACCATGTCAGCAACCTAAAGAGAAACAAATAAAAATGGTTAGAAGGGAAAAGGGCCATTTGAATGTTTTTAAGCCACTTACTACAAAAAAGTAAAAATAATATTAATGAAAGTGACAAAGAGACTAAAAAAATTAGAAAGTGGGTCTAGAAGGGTTAAATTTATTTTCCTAAGACTATAAGGGTCATTAGGTTTGTCACTTGGCTCATTTTTCACTTGCAATAGAGTAAAAAACCTTCAGGGAGAAAAATCAAAGTTTCAATGAAAATTTGGGTGAGTTTGCGCAGCTCTGCGCATTTGTGCAGGCGCTACGTGTTCAGCACTCAACGCTATGGAATCAGGAGATTTCACAGAGTAAATTTACACTATATTGCACGTCCAAGGGAACACACTTCTCATTCAGATGGGCATTACCCATTCATCTAGAACTGCCTGGCAGACACAGGAAAGAATTCAACACTGCACGTTGGGAAAGCCTGACAGGCCTGAACACGTTTAGGCATTGCGCTTAGGAGGCCTGAAACCTAGGAAAGCATACAGGTGATGCACATAGGGTAAAAGGGACTCGAATGTGTGTTCAGGCGCTACACCTTCACCATAAACCCTCCTCCGCTTGCAAATTTTCAAAAAAATCACAAAAGAGCACCTCCAAGCTGCATCCAAGGACCTCCAAAGACACCAAAAGTTGGTAGGTGGATGTTTCTCCTTATTCTCCAGTGAATTTCATGATTTTATGATTAAGGGAATTGACCAAACCCTAATTACTAAACACCTGAAGTCCTCATGACAAAAACCCTATTTTGACCTCCAAGAAAGAATTTATCAGTCAAGAAAGGTGTGAATTAGGGTAATTACAGTAAGTTGGGGTTAACCCTTGATAAAAGCCTTAGAGTGATCATTCATACACCTACACCTCCCTTTCACTCACTTACAAAAACTTCCTTTCACCATCATTTCATTTCACTCCTCCTACCAAGTTTCATAAGCAGGCTTAAGGTTGTTTAAAGACAACAGTGATGAAAATGTCAGGAGAAGGAAGGAGTGTTACCAGTGAAGAAGGCCAAGTGCCTAGGAGGAAAAATCACAGAGGTGGGAAGGTTAATATATTTGAACACCAAGACACTGTGGAGCTTAATGCCTCTCCTATGATTGTCACCTGTTTCCAAAATTTAGGGTGCTTTCAGTTTTGTGAAAAAGTCGAATAGGTTCAAAGTCACCCTGAGCCCACTAGGTTGTTTATCCTCAACCTACACAATAAAAAAGTGAATCTTGTAGGGGTAGAGTTTGAGCTATCACCAGATTCCATTTCTAGTGCCACTGGAATACCTGATGTTTGTGAAAAATGGTTCAAAAGAGAAAATTTGTACATGAGCTTCTATGAGCCATTTCTCAAACCTAGGTATGAAGAATGCTGCAAATCTATTTTCCCTTTTTCACACTTTCTGGAGAGGTATGCACCCTTCATGAGGGTCATCATGAAAAATTTTACTTATGAGGGAAGGTACTCTAGACTCTACTCCTATCATGTCATATTTCTCATGCACTTCACTAGGGTCAAGATTCTTCATTTTCCTTATTACCTCTATAGGAGTGTTGACAAGATGTCTTCTGTTGTCTGAAGGAGGAACCATTCTCAACAAATGCAAAGTTTGTTCCATCACTCCTTGATCAAGATGGTTGTGCTACATCAGTTGGAACAAAAGGGTATACCATGGGAGGTGTTCATTTCTCATGAGGTCTTCACAAACCCACAATCCCCTCCTCAGCTAAACTTGCCCTCATCATCTCATCCTCCTCTTCCTACTCCTCCATCATCTTCTTTTGATCATGCCTCATCATCCACACATGTATCCTCACCTCAATAAAATCCCCCTCCCTCACCTTCTCCTAGTGCATCAACCGAAGAAGGAAGTGACCATGATGAGCGATAAAATACTAATGGAGAAGAGATCAATGATGATGAAACAAGCATTGAAGAGAAAGAGAGTGAAGAGGAAAAGGTTAGAAATGAAACATAAAAAATGGAGGAAGATGACAATGAAGATGAGACAAATAATGAAAAGAGCATCCATGATAATGATGAAATAGTGAAGAAGATGAAGAGGCAGAAGCCAGTATGGACACAAAAGAGGGAAGTGGAAGTGAACAAGCTAGTGACCATGAAGATGAGGGAGACAATGAATCAAACCAAAATGAAGATGAGGGTGATGGTTAGTCAAGCCAAAAGGAAGCAAAAAACATGGAAACATAGGGAGATGATAATAGTGAAGAAAATGAAGAAGCTCATAGTAGAAATGAATTAAGAAGTGATGAAGAAGAGGTCAACAATGAAGCAGAAGACATGGAGGTAGATGATAATGAAGTTGAGGCGGAAATTTTTTATGAAGAGGAAGTCACTAAACCTAAGGGTAGTGAAACTGACATTGGGGATAATGAAGCAAGCATCAATGAAGAAGAATATAGTCATAACATTCACGACAACAATCATGACAGTCATGAAAACAGTGAAAATAGTGAGCTTCATAGTGATGATAATGATGTTAGGGACAAGATTAAGACTCAGAGACACAATTACAGTAAAAATAGTGAGATTCATAGTAGTGATAAAGGTAGTGATGATGTTGGAAGCACAGAGGTCAAAAAAGAGGAAGATATATAAAAAAATGATGGCAGCCATGATGAAGACACCAAAATGATCACAATCAAACCTCTTCCATTGACATATCAAAGAGGAGAAAGGCATGTGTTTTCTATCTCTTAAATGAAATGGGTCATGCCTTCCACTTCTACCAAGAAACTAGATAAAGGAAAAAAAAAGGTGAAGAAAGGTAAGAAAGGTAAGCATGAGCTTGAATAGGAATTTGACATCATCGACCTTGATAGTGAAACTCAAGATAAGGAGAGGGCCACTAGCATATTGCTCCAAAGAAAAGATGCAGAAATTAGGGATCTAGAGAGATGCCTTGACATGTCCATGTATAAAATTGAGTATTATAAGAATGAAAACAAGCAGCTAAGGAAGGCAAAGAGGGACCTTGACCTTCAGAAGAAGATGACCAAGCACTATGCATTGCAAAAGAAAATTGTAAAGGCTAAGCTTAAAGGAGTCCTTACTGAAATAAAATCACTCAAGGAGGAAAAATACCAAGAAAACCTTGGAATCTTGGCTAAAGCTTCTTTCCAGGCCTCCCAAAGCCCATAAGGAAGTTATTCACCAATTTTGGGAAATTTTTGAGAATTTTTGGTTTTTTGCTAATTTTAAGGCTTAAGGCATAGCACCCCTCATGCTATGCTTTCACCTCAAGCATCATCAGGAGGAAAAATTTTCATTTTTGGAAACCTCAGCTCAAGTACAACATTATCACCAAATTTGAGAGCATTTGGACCATTTTTGATCCCTCAAAAGGCTAAAAAACACCTCATTTTTCACCTTTCTGCCTCATTTTCAGGACTGGCACTGCGCCTAGAGCAGCCTTGGGAAATTCACATTTTGTACATGTAAATGGAGCCTAATCAGAAACACAAGGGAATTTTTGGAAAGCAGTCTTGATAGGATTTCCAACAAGTGATCACGGAGAAAATTATGACATCAGGAAGGTCACCAAATCTTGGCTGCAAATGAACCTAGTTTTCCTGTGCTTGTGCTACGCCTTCAAACCTCACTACTACACCTTTAATGTGAAAAAGTCAACAAAACACACTGAAATATATTTTCGAGATTTTTTGGGCAAATCACTCCAGAATTGGTTCAGGAGTTATGTTTATGTTATCTTTCATTTATTATCTTAGATATTATGTGCCTTGGGCCTTGCATGGCCTCTTTGGACATAAATGACATTTGTGGTGTATTTATGATTTTTAGAAGCCTCTTAGGGTTTCCATCTCCTCTTTTTCTGGTTAAATAGAGCATGGAGGTCTTATTGTAGATGGTTGGTGTTTGATGATGTTGTGAGCAATATACATAGTTTTTTGGAGATTGAAGATAAATTTGAGTTGTGGAATTTGTGGATGGCTTGTTTTGATTGATG
Source organism: Pinus albicaulis (assembly GCA_034641835.2). Taxonomy (NCBI): domain Eukaryota; kingdom Viridiplantae; phylum Streptophyta; class Pinopsida; order Pinales; family Pinaceae; genus Pinus; species Pinus albicaulis. The sequence goes on from CM076580.1 coordinate 1,451,073,026, forward strand.
ATGGAGAAGGCTTTCTTGCAGGATCCCTGAGCATGGTTTATGGTGATGTGCTTCTATTTAGTTCTTGTTTTCTTATGTATCATTTCATTACATCCTTCTATAATGCAGTAGGACAAAGGTTTTAGATTAAGAAATGTTTTTCAAAGGCCCCTTAGCTCTGTTTGTTTCTTCACTGCCTTTATGTTTTCCTCTGCTAGGTCAGTTTAGAGAATTCTTAGTTGCTATGTAGACCCACTTATGCTTGTTTATCTCATGAATGTTTCAATACATTAGATGTAAAAGATGTTATATGGTTAGCCCTACTTGTTTTATCCTGCTTAAAGATTGTTCTTGAGATCTTTCTTTGAAGCATTACTAATTAGGTTTAGCCAAAGAGATTGTGTGTTGATCATTCCCTTTGTACATTCTTGAAAGGTTTCCTTGAAGTTCTTTATAGCTTGATCAATGATGTTTAGGATTTACCTCTTCTTTGATATATGTTATATGTCTATCTTAAATGTTTTATAACCTTGAAGGTGAAATCACTAGAAGTTAAAGAAGTTTCTTTCCTTCTATAGTTCGCTGGATTGTTTGTCTTAAATGCTTATTTTATTGAGTTTAATCAAAGAGTTGTTGGTTTTCCCTGTCTTATGATTAATTATTTATGCTAAATAGTGTTGAAGGCGCTTCTTGTTGAAGTATTTGACAAAGGATTATTAACTTCCCTTTGCCCTAGTTTTCTCACAAACTTGATGTTCATTTCATCTTACACAAACCTTGAAAATCCATTTGACCATGTTAGATTTTCCCTGTGATTCACCCTAATTCCTTATTTGAGATATCCATCACCTTTTTTAGACTCCATATCCCAATCACTTGAATATTTGTCATTCCATCTATTCGACTTGATAATTTACCCAACCCAAACAAACAAACAAACCCTAAACTTAACAACTAGCCTAAAATCAAACCCTCAAAATCAAACAAGTTCACATCCTTCGCACAAAATAGAGAGAGCCCTCTCTGAGTCTAGGAAGGCTAGGTCCTAGGATTCTAAATACTGGTCTCATGTTACCCCTATTCATTTGGTTAATTCCAATCTTCCAAATTACGGGATCCTAATAGTATGTACTAAATCTAATGGATGTGATGAAAAGTGTTCTTTTGTCTGCTTTCCATGTCGAAAATATTCACATCTCACATTGGTAGGTTTTCAAATTTTAGGCATTTATCTTACTCCTTCCTTCTTGTTGATCCTTACCAATTTTTCAAAAATTCTATGTCTCATTGATTTGTTCCATAACCAAATTTTGACTTCTTTCACTAAAAACCACCCTTTAGGTGTCTCATCCAAAATATATATGTCATTTGGAGCTCTGCTTGCTGTAGCCACAATTTTACTGAACTTTCGTTTCCTGATTTCACATTTCTTAGATTTAAATAGCATCATGTGTCCTTGATTGCACAACTATCCAACACTAAGAATATTGTGATTTATATTTTCAACCAACAACACATCCTTCGGTAATGCATTCTTGCTTCCAAGTATGACCGTACTTGGTCCTATGACATTTTAAGACCAGTGATTTCCAAAATACAATGTTCCATCCTTCTTTTCCTTCAAGGATATGAACTTATTCCTATCTCCAGTCATATGAGTTGAGAAACCACTATCAACATACCAAACATTTCTGTTTCTTTGAGCCTTAAGAGTGATAACAAAATTTTCAATTTTATTTTTCCATATTTATTCATTCTGATTTTGTGGGAAATCCTTTGAAGAACATCCAAGTCTGCAATCTTTAGCCAGGTGTCCAAAATTTTTACATTTGTAACATTTGACATCATCTCTCATATGATAAAATATGTTAATATTTTTCTTCGTTCAGGAATATCCATTTTTTAAATATCTCCCAAAATTGTACTTATTCCAAACATACGTGCAATATTATATAGCGCTATGTCCAAATCTTCCACATGAATAACAATGACCATAGAAGATAGGTGGATACCTAGGAGGAAATATTCTTTGAGGAATTGTCTTCCGTGGTTCTTCTTGTGAGTCCTAATCTCTTGAGTTGGATGGGAGGTCTACTTGCTTATTGTATTTTTCATATCTATCTTCTTTTGTTGTCATAGAAGTACTTGGCTCCTTTTCATATTTTTCTTTGTAAACAACACCAGTCTTGTCAATGTTTGATTGTTGATTTCTAATTATTTATTCTGATGCCTTTGAGTTGTTGGCATAGTTTTTAAGAGTTTTCCATTTTTTACTTTCTTTTGTAGAGAAACTATTTCATCTTCCAATGCTTCTCCTTCCTTTTTGTTTTCCTTTAGTTCTTCCCTGAGCGATTCTTCAACTCATTTGTATTCTTCAACCTTGATTTTAAGATTTAGGACTCATTCCCTTTCTGTCTTTAATTTGTCTTCAAGAGTATTGACATGTTTCTTATCTTCCTTGAGCTCTTTGATAATCCTGGTCACTTTGTTTTGAAATTCAACCTAGGTCCTGTCTTCTTCTTCATCTCCTTCTTCATTAGATGCCTCTTGCTATTGTGCTTGGCCATAAAAAATACTCTTCTATTGATTTCTTTTTATTTATCACTACCATGATCAGATGTGGAGCTATCTTATTTGGAGAAGAAAATTTTATTAAAACATTTCTTCTTTCCTTGCTTGATTAACTTCCTCGGACCTTTCTTTCCTTTCGTAACAACGTCAATTTTTTAAGGACACTTGGTTGCAAAATTCCCAACCTCACCACAATTAAAACATATCAATGGAAGTTTAACTTTGAATTTATTCGTACATGTTCTAATTTTTTGCGTGAAGTAGGAAAATTATTTATCTGAAAATTCTTCTTCATCTGCCTCCTTTTCTTCTTCCTTACAACTGTAATTTTTCACTTTCGTAGTATTCTTTTCCTTACTAGCCTTCTTGGATGCGAAAAATTTTATTTCTAGGTGAGATGTGTTGTCCTCTTCTTCAATCCTTATTTCATATTCCGTAAGGACTCCATGCAATTCATCTTTGTTGAGATTGGTTAGATTTAACTATATTCGAAGACAGATATATTTGGGTTGAATCTTGCTGGTAGGGTACTAAGGATATTTTAGACAACAATTTTTGTGTTGATAGGTTCTCCCAAACCTTCTAATGCATTTTTTGTTTCATAAACATACTAAAAGTATGCATCACTATTTTCATCTTCCTTCATTTTGAGTTGCTCAAATTTTTCGGTGTAAATTTGAAGCTTTTCTTCTTTCACGTTTGAGTCACCTGCATATTTATTATCAAGTTTTCCCCATAATTATTTAGCAGTTTTGCAACTCAATATTTTTAGATAAACAAATTTGATAATCCAACTGATAATGAGATCTTTAGCCTTTGCATCATATCCCAGAGTTTTCTTACCTTATTCATCATGGGTCATTGTAAATCCTTTTTCAATGATTTCCCAAACTTAATATCCTTGTGCCCGCAAATGAACCTGCATTCTTTCACTCGAAATTGTGTAGTTATTTCCATTGAAAAGAGGAACTATATTCTTATTATACTCCATGATCTCATTCTAGTTGTTAGACTACTATTGAAGGAACCAATCTCTAATTCCAGTTGTTGGTAATACTGAGAAGGGGGGGGGGGGTGAATCAGTATTCCTTAGAAATTATCACTTTTAAATCTTTTCATAGCATTAGTTAACATTAAATTATTCTTAATGTTTTTCCAGTAAAAAAGTGAAAAATAGAACACAATAGGCACACAAATTTTAGGTGGAAAACCCCCCCTAGATAAAAAACCACCGAATGCCTTTCTAATCAATTCTTTAATATTCGACATTAATTTAAATTAAAGTTACAACTTCCTAGAACCCTAGAAAAGAATTATTCTCCATCTCCTACTGGAAGGATGTCCTAATGCCCTATTTTCTTCAGTAGTCAACTGAATGGATGCCTGGAAATCCTAGACCGACCTGCCACCTTGAAGTGTTCATAGTCTCCAACCTGTAGGTGACTTCATAGACCAACCTAAAACCTACCCACCATCCTATAATGATCATAAATAAGACAAGAGTGTGGACTCTCGTACTAGGGATAATGATCCATAGTAAAATATGATTCACAATGATTTTCTTGAACTAGACAAATCACCCAATCACAATATGACCTTTAACCTAACCATAACATTATCCAACAATGCCTCTTCAACTCTAGGAATATTAAACATTTTACAATAATGACTATTTCACAATTTTACAATGATGATTTTAACAACACTGACTTTTGACACGACTTGATACTTGACTTGACACTTCTTCTTGGATCAGTAGCAGTTGATGAGGTATTATTGTGCTTGCATCAAGTAATGGTACATTGGCATTGCACATCCTTCTAGTATGTGTCTAATTTTTCTTATTATGTCCTCCTTCCTACACATGCATTAATGAACAAGACCCAAACCAATACACACAAAAAATACTTACACTATCTTGAAAAACATATGTCGGAGAAATATTCAAAATTCAAATGTAAATACGTTCAACATTTATGAACAAAAAAACAAACATACATAAAAAATACATAGAGTGTCCTGCAAAACACATGTCAGATATGATATTGAAATTCAAATTCAAAAATTATTCATACATACCTTATTGTAGCATACTTACCCTTGACTATTGATGAGTGGTCCTTACTACAGTGATCCTTGAATTCATACATTTTCTTTCCTTCTAGAAGCTTGATATTGAACCTGTTGTATCTATGTAATTTTGAATATCCAAGGTATGTAATTTGATCCTATGGTAGCCCTATGATTCCTCTTTCCAAAACCACATGTTTGATCTATATTGGATTCTTAAAGAAAGAGTTACGCCCAATCTCCCATGATTACCTGGTTATACACTAGTTTAGTGGAGCAAACTTGTACAAAGTTCCATGTGTCATGATTTCGAGATTCGGTCCTGAAAATGACACCTAAAAATCTACCAGCCTTCCTATTTCTATTAATTTTTAATAAATTTGAATCCAATTCTCTGAGATAAATCTATGATTATTTTCCCAAGGTCACCTGTTTTGCATGGAATTCGGGAGCCTACAAACACCCTAAGTTCCTCAAATCATATCTCCAAAAATATAGCAAACCAAGGTCTGAAATTTTGTCACGAGGTTCTTCATGATTGTGTCTCAAATGGGTTTTAATTTCAGCTTCTGATTCTTTTTATAAAAAATGCTATAGTGAAAACTCCATGATGACCTGTTTAAAGCATCGAAATCCTTGCATGAGGAGGATATGAGAGTCACAATTTATAGAAATCAATAGGCTGAGAGGGTCTTCAACAAGTGAACCTTGGATGGATTTTAGGAGCTGAAAAAATTATTAATTATTGACTATTCAATTACCACAACCAATGATGAGTGCCATGGCACAACCCCATGGGGTTTTAGCACACTAGTTGGGGTTACTAACGTCAAACAAAAATATCTATCAAACCATGAAGAATTACATGTCATGCCATATATCAAAAGAAACATATCCACGAGTAGAATCCATCCAAAATACCCTTGACTTAGAATAGACTAATTTCTCAAGTGAAAAATCCCATCCAAGAACGTGGTAGCCCCTGGTGCTGCTTGGGTTGACATGATTGACAACCATTGATCAACAGACGTTTTAGCAGAGAACTGAGATAAGAATGAAATTTTGTAACACAGTGGGTTGAAATTTATCTTATCTATAAATACCTTTGTTTTTAGTTTGAAAATTTTATGAATAGTAGAACAGTGGAAATAGCAGGTGGTGGTCTACATTCACAAAGGTTGGTGCCTCTTGGAAAGTTGGTGCTTTCTACCCTAAGGGGGTTGCTGCCTCAAGTAAGTCGGTTATCACAAACAAAATAATGTAATTAACTGGGTTATTAATTTACATCTTAAAACAACAAAAAATTGGTGGTTTTTACCGTTTGGATTTCCACGTGAATATGCATGTGTCTATCTGTGTATGTGTTCATATTAAGAAATGTTGTTGAACATATGAATGCTCATGACATATTGCATATATATTTGTGAATGAATGCTCTCATAAATAACCAATGATAAAGGGACTAAGTAAGAACATATTCAAAAAGAGAAAATTGAAAGTAATAATACACTTATTAATCCCCCCCCCCTCGGTAATTTATTATACCAACATTTTCATCTCCCTTTGTACTCTGATTTGTTTCTTGAGGAGAGTACATGGACCATTATTTCAAAATTTTCAGCCTCTTACTAGTTCAAATTGTGATAATATCTAAGCTAGTTGTGCCTTAGATTCCACTATATCCAAGGAAATAAATCACATAACTCATCTTTTTCATGAGACTCATACAAATAATTCATCCCCATCTTGTAAATCAGAACAATATTACCTATTGATAAATTAGCATGTCAATACTATAACATCTGGTCAAATCAACAATCTATTCAATGATGAATTCGATATCATAGTTGACGATGACCACATGAATTCATCTATTGATCTTACAAATCATTGATATTTGATGATCTACCATTTTAAAATTCAAAGGTTTATAATGATAGTGACGCACTTCAGCTTTAACTATTTGTTATGAAAGTTCACGTCCCTGACCAAATCCAAAAAAAAAAGTTATACTATGGTTTTTGTGATACATTCATCTTGTTAGTCATCAGTAATTTTTTCCTTTGTTGATGACTAAATGATCATTCCACAATTTCTAGAAACAAGGTTCATAAACATTGTGAGTTCTAGAAATATCACTGCCTTCATCATCCTTGAAGATAGTTTTTCACTCTTTCATATTTCCACCATGTCTAGCTCTTCTTACCAGTCTCAAAAAACCCATTAGTGGCTCATGTCATCCATTTTGTCTCTATCTTGTAACCTTTGGCCCATTCCTCTATTTTGTTTTTCCTAGAAACCCCCCCACTGCTACTAAAGCCCACAAATCAAATAACTTTGTTGTGTATCCCAAAATACTCCCAAACACTGATGGTCTCAAACTATCTCTGTAGGCTCATTAAGATAAATCAATTACATTGGATTTTGGATCTTCAATACATCAGTTTATCATGAACCCTATATCACACTTGATGATACCAAATTCTAGGTCTTAGTCCAAAATCCAAGTCCTAGAAAGCTTCCATTAGGTCACCTAGGGTTTCACAAGGTCATAGGGTCGATTTGGTGCCCTACAAACTCTACTTTTTCCTGTATGAAAAAACTGCTTTCCAAGAAGAAAAGGACAGGTGATCTCATCCAAAGCTAGTTAAATAGGTCACTCAAGGAGGCCTTTTTAGTTTAAAGCACAAACCTTGCAGGGGACAACTGCCCCTTGCTCACATTTTTGCAAAGGGATCAAATGGTCATCAACCTTAAAAGAAGTAAGGTAATGGGAGAATCATCACAAATGGACCATCAATAGCAAAGAGAAAGCAGTAGGGTACATATTTGAAAAGAATCAGGGTTTGTGACTGTTTTGGCCAAACAAGTAAAATCATCTGAAAAGCTACAGAAGCAAAGGCCACCTCAACTCCTTCAAATGCTCATTGAAGACTTTTAGAAATAACAAATGAGTTTTGAGAAGTTTTTGAGAACTTAGAAGACAACACTATTTAATTTTTTCTAAGTAGCCCTAAAGCCTAGGATTTTGGGAAAATTGACCAAAATGGCCAAATGATAACAAAGAGCCTCCTTCATAATAGTGGATGGCTTCAAAGTGTTTCAAGCTACCCTCTAGGGTTTGGAAAAGAGGCACTAATTCCACCTCTTCAAAGGGTAAAATCAGAGGTTTTAAAGAAGATCAAAGAAGGAAGACAAGAAACAATGTATCCCACTTCATCAGAGGGAAAAAAAGGACCAAAAATATCAGTTCAAGGTTTTGAATTCTCAGAAGAAAAGATAGAAAATTTTTAAAAATGATCAAAGGGGCAAGCATGAGGTAACAATGCCCAAAAAGAGTTAATTATTATAAAAATTGTTTTCAATATTGAGGAGAAAATGTGTTAAACTCCAAAAGACAGTAATCAAGGGTAGAGAAGTTGTATAGGCACCTGCAAGAACAGAAGTGGCCAGGAAAGACACAATTTTTTTTAAATATCTCACCTCCCTCACTAGACATACGTCATTTGCAAACTGATCAAAGGAACAAACATGTAGCTGCTTTAAGAGCAGTAAAGCCTCCAAAATGGTTTCTTTATCAAGAGCATATTATGCAAGAGATAGATTAACCTTGAGTTACACTTCTGCAGGACTGTCACAAAATGTTACCTACAGGAAAATTTATAAAGACAAACAAACCAATTGTTTTTCACAAAGATGGCCCACAAGAATATTAAAGGGATTATTGATGCTTGATGCTATAATTTTTCATACTAGGAGGTTTTTCACTGTTTTAAAGAGAGAACATGATAGAATGTTAATGAAAAGAAAATCTGTCAAATAATCACAAATCTACTATTCGCAAATGTTGAAACATCATGAAAAGGTTCGTATTTACAAATCAGGGTAAAGAGCATAGTTTGAGCTAGTTGAAGGGTTTGTGAGCAAAGGGAGTGACATCAGAATGCTTCAGCAAGGCAAAAAGGACCATATTTTTAACTCTGCCACCTACAAGACCAAAAGGAGCCAAAAGACAATGAAAAAAATAAACAGAGAAATAAACCTTAGAAAGTGGGTTATGGTCTCGAAATACTTTTCAAAAAGGAATATAAAGTCTCCTTGACCTATTCCCCATATCATTTATCATTTCAGAGAAGAAGGAAACCGTTGAGAGAAGTTTTTAAGGGTTTATGTGTAAAACTGTTGAAAATTTTCGGGCGCTACACATCGACAGAGGTGCTATGCACCTGGCTGTCGGCGCTGCACACAGACAAGGTGGCCATAGTGTAAATTTACACTGCACTGCACACCAGGGGGGTGGCGATATGCACCTGAGCGGGCACTACGCACAGGCCCAGAATGACCCGACTACCCACCTTTGCACGTCGGCGCTGTGCTACGATGGGCCCAACAAGCCCCTTTACCAGCCAGAATCGACCCGACGCTATCCACATATAGTCTTTGGTCCAAATTTCTCAAAAGGGCCTAAAATTCAATTTTTTTGCCTCCAAATCTCTGGCAATAGTCAAAGCAAGGTTGGTGGCTTCCTTCCTTACCTTCCATCTATTTTTTAATAATCAAGAAGGTATTTAAAGGCCTAATGTGACCAAACCCTAGTCTCCATAAATCATATTTGACCATCTAGGGCAGGGTTTGCAAATTTGAAAGGTTGGCATAGGTGCAAGGGCACTCACTGCCAGCAAACCTACTTCTAAAAATTGAAAATACTCCTTGAATGCTTCATCTTAGCCCTCATTTTCTAAAATTTTCCTTCACATTGTTCATTTTCCCTCCCTACACCTAAAAGCCCTCATCAAGCAACAAACCATTTTTTTCAAAGTTATAATCAGCCACCATGTCTGAGAAATAGATCAATACAAGCAACGATGAAGGCCAAAGGCCTTTCAATCCAAAACACAAGGGAGGAAGGGTTAATAGGTTTGAGCCCTTAGACACCATTCAAATCAATTCTTCTCCCATGATCCTTGAATGTTTTCAAGATGTTGGATGTTATTAGTTTTGTGAGAGGGTTAAACAAGTCTAAAGCCACACAGACTTGACTAGGTTGTTCATTCTCAGCCTACAAAACCGCCAAGTCAACCTAGCAGGAGTAAATTTTTAACTCTCATATGAATCCATTGCCAAAGCCATAGGTATACCAGACATTGGTGAGAGATGGTTTAAAAAGAAGAAGTTAGACTTGAGCTACTATGAGCCCTTCCTCAAACCTAGTTGCCAACAGGGCTGCAAGGTTGTTTTCCCCTTCTCCCACATACTAGAGAGGTATGCCCTATTGATGAGGTAGATCATCAAATATTTCACTTGTGAGGGGAGGTACTCCATGGTTTATTCATACCACATAAGGCTTTTGATGCACTTCACCAAGGTAGAATTGCTAAACCTACCATACTATCACTTCCAGAGCATTAACAAGATGGCTTCAGTAGTGAAGAAGAGAAGTTATGCCCACCAAACGTAGAGCCTTTTTCATCACTCCTCTATTAAGATGATTGTCTTACACCAGCTGGAGCAGCAGGGAATCCCTTGGGAAGTTTTTATCTCCCATGATGTATTTGCAAATCCCCAAGCCTTCATTCAGAAAAAATTTCCCCTCCACCTCACACTCACTTACCTCCACTCCTCCATCAGCTCCTCCTATGCCTTCTACACAAGGAAGCTTACCTCCAACATCTTCTTCTGGTGCATCCAATAAAGATGATAACAGTGGCACTGAAGGACAAACAGATGACAATGAAAGAGAGGAAAACATTGAGGAAGAAACATAGTTAAATGAAGAAAATAAGACAATAGTGCTAAGGAAGAAGATGATGGAAGTAGCCATGAAGAAAAAACAAATAGCAGTGGAGAGAAGGAATATAGTGAGGCAAACACAAAATCTAGCGAGGAATAGCAAGAAGATGATGATGACATGGAGGAGAGAGATGAACATAATAGTGAAAATGAGGAAAACAATGAAGAAAGTAGAGAGCTTACTCAAGAAGATGAAAGTGATGAAAATTATAAATAAATTGGGGTAGAAACAAAGCCTAATAATGAAGAAGAAGATGATAATGACATGGAGGATAGTGATGAAAATGATAGTCAGAAAGAAGGTTCACAAGACAGCCAAGAGATAAAATTCCAAGAACATGACAGTGAGCCCAATGATAGTGCAAACATTGATGAAAGAAATGAAGATGATGAACTTGAGGAAATAGAAGATCATGATGAAGAAATTGAAGACAAAGAATAGGCAGATGATGAAACTGAGACACAGTTTGAAGAGGAAGGCATTGACCAAAGCAATAACACAAATAAAATAGTTGGTGATGAGCAAGGAAATAGTCATGATAGTCATGACACTTGTCATGACTATCATGACACTAATCATCCTATAAATGACCAAGAAATCCAAAGTGACAGTGCAAGAAATGACCAAGAAGAAGACCTTTGTGAAGGACAGAGCCAAAATGAGGCAAGTGAGGAGGATAATGATCAGTTTGAAGGCCAAAATGACAGTGTAGAAAATAGTGAGGGAGACAAGGATGATGTTAATGCTAAAGGTCAAGTAATTAGTAATCCAATGAGGCATGAAGTAACTCATGAAAGCCATAGAAAAGATTAAAAAGCTTGTGACATCACCAAAGACCAAGGAAATGAAGAAGACATTGTCAAATCTATCATGATCACTCCTCTCACATGCACATACCACAGAGGAAAAAGAGATGTGTTTGTTGCCTCAAAAAGGCAAAGGGCCATCTCTCCTCTAGCTTTTAAGCACAAGGAAAAAGGAAAGGAAAATATGGACAAAGGTGAGCGGTAGGTTAAGGTAAGGAGAAGCAAAAGGATCAAGCAGACTTCTCAAGAGCCTTAATTAATTGATCTAGACAATGACAATGAGGACAAGGAGATGACTACTAAATTGCTTCTCTTGGAGAAAGATGCACAGCTTCAGGAGTGTGAAAGATAATTTTACATGGAAAAAGGTGCCATTCAGTATTACAAGGAGGAGCACAAACATTTCAAGAAGGTGAAAAGGGACCTTTCTCTACAAAAGAAAATGACCAAGCATTATGCGAGGAAAAACAGTTTGCTTGTGCCAAACTAAAGGAGAAATTCATAGAGCTAGAAAACCTAAAAAGGGGAAAAGTACATAACAGCCTTGGATTTTTGGCTGAGGCTTCTCAAAAAGCGTCCAAGACCTCTTGAGGGACCTCTCCACCAATTTTGAGGCAATTTGAACAAAATTTTGTCTTTTTCAAATTTTGACCCCTCTGTCCGCAGCACCCTAGGTTCTATGCACAAAATTAGTGCATCCTCAACTCTAAAAGTTTTCATTTTTGGATTTCTCACATCACCAATAGTATTCTCACCAATTTTTAGATAATCTGGAGCATTTTTTACCCCCCAAAAGGTCAAAAAACATCAAAAATTTGACCTTTCTACCTCATTTTCAGACCGGGCGCTGCACACAAAGCAGTGTTGAGGAAATTGATTTTTGAATAGTTAAATGGCATCCACTTAGCACGAACCAAGAATTTTTTGAAGGTAGACTTGTCAGGATTTCCAACAAGTCATCATGGAGCAAAATCTGGTGTCGAGAACGAGTCCAAAAATCAGCTCCAAGAGACCCTATTTTCTACTGAAGTGGTGCTACGCATAGAGGCTACCTAGTGTGTTTTGGACCAAAAGTCAACAAAATACACTCATTTATTGAAAATAGATATTTTTGAGTTTTTTTAGGCAAATTAATCTAGAATTAGCTGCAAATAGTTATTTTGGCATTTATTTCTTAGGATATTATGTGCCTTGGGCCTTGCATGGTCTCTTCACCATAAATGATATTTATGACTATATTTGACATTTTCCTACCACATTTAGGGTTTTAGTCCTCATTTTCTCCACAAATAGAGCATGAGGCCCCTATGTATGTTTTTGGCATTTGATGAGCTTGAAGAGCAATATACATGGTTTCATGAGCTTGGATAAGAAATTGGTTTTGTGAAGTGGGTGAATGGCGTGTTTGGCTTGATGATGGAGAAGCTTGTTTGCAGGATTCCATAGCTTGGTGAATGGTGATATTTTCCTAATTTTTCTATTGTTTCCTTTGTTATCATTATGTTTCATGTTTCTTGGCTACTATATTTAAACAGAAAGGTATAGGTTGAGACATGTTCTTTAAGGCACCCCAGTCCTCCTATTCGTTATAGCCTTGATGTTTTCCTCTTTTGGCCATCTTAAGGAATTCTTGACTGCTCCTTAGGTCCACGAAAAACTTGTTTCTGTTTCATGTATGGTTAGTATGCTAGCTTACAAGTATGATTCATGGTATGCCCTGCTTATTTTAAGTTTTCAAAACCCTATCTTGAAGCCTTTCTGTGGAATATTGATTGTTAGGTTAAGTCAAAGAGGTCTCATTCGATCTTGCCCTGTGTCCATCCTTACCAACATTTTTCAGAATTCCTAATAGCTTGATATATGTTTTTTAGGAGTTCCCTCTCCATAAATTGAGTTATTTGTATTATCTTATGTGTTTTCCAAAAATCTGAAGGTGAATTTCTAAAGTTAGAAGCTCTTATGCTCTCTATGTTTCACTGGAATGTTTATCTTATATGTTTATTAGTTTGAGTATTGTTCATTGAGCTTAATGATTTTCCCTACCTCATGATTTGTATCTTTAAACTATATATTTTTAATAACTCTTAGTTATTTCCCAAACTTGATGTTCATTACAGCTTATACACCTTAAGGATCCATTAACCTTGCAAAATTGGCCCTACAACACACTTTGTTTCGTCATTTAAACACCCTAGACTTCCTTTGACTCCATAGCCCAATGGCTTTGACAGAATCTCACTCCACCTACTCCACTTGACCATCTTACCCAACCAAAACAATCAACAAACCCTACACCTAATAACTAGCCTAAAATCAAAACCCTAGAGAAAAAAGAACACATACTTTGCACCCAATAGAGAGATCCCTCTCTGGTTCCATGAAGGCTAGGTCCTTGGACTCCAAAGCTTGGTTCCATGTTACCCTATCATTTGGTCTAACAATATACTAAATCAAAGCATCCTAACAGATCTCATATCACAATTACACTAGATGAATTCTCATCTTTGGAAAATCCTTAGGGTTTTAAGATTGGTTATTTTGAATATGATGATAGCGTTTGTGACTTGCAAGAAGATTCTTTTCTAGGAAATTCCTTTCCAGGTAGGCAACATCTTGTCTCTCTTGCACTAGATTTAAGGTTAGGAACAAATGAATGCATATCATGGAGAAATGCTCATGGTTTTCAAATTTATCATTATGTTTATCAAGATAGATGCAACTTGGTTAGAACAATATCTTTTGGCACATCTTCCTACTAACGAATGTGACCCTATTTCTCTTGTTGATGTTTTACAAGTTATCATTTTTGTTTTTGTGCAATACATCATACTCGCTTTAATTGTTGACATATTTTTTCTTTTAGGTCGGGAAATGTTCCAATGGCTACAATGAAATTTTGATTACACATGACCTCATCTCCTCTGATTAAATTAGGATTTAGAATAATTAGGTTTTATAGTTTACTTATTAGTCTGCTAATTAGGGTTTTAGTTTTAGTATTATTAGATTTTTCTTGTTAGGGTTTTATGTCTATACTAGCTATGATTAGACATACTTTTGTTGAATTTTGTTTATTGCAAATATATTACTTTTCAACACAACATTATGCATTTATCTTGCATTTATCTTCCTACATTTTTCTTCATTGCACTACATATAAGAATAATTTTCATAAGCATTGAATGGCTTAGTTTCAATTAGCTAATTTCCCCTACATGGCCCTATATTGCATTGCACTGCATTGTTCTTCCTATATCATGTACTTTTTTCTATATCATTTCATTATGCATTCATTTTTCTCTTCACAATATATTTTCTTGGTATTGACTTATGCTTTACATTTTTCCTTTGTGTTTCATGGCATAACCTAATATTTCATGCTCTAATCTAAGCCTCGTTATATGCATGCCCCATGCAATCCTTTTATGCCATGAAAATTTTCCCTTATGTCACTTTGTACATGTTGAAACCGTAGAGGAACTTCTTTGGTCTCTTTTCCATAATTTTGAAACCCTAATCAAAAGGTTGCATGTAGCTGTGATGGATTCTTCAAAAGACAACCTATCATAGATCAAGTTATTAAAAATATGTCCTAAACATCCTTCCTATCAGTATGACCCAATAATGAGGAACATAAGAACGGGTGCTAGTGGGGAATCCTAATCAGTGCATGGTATGTTCATCAATATTTCATGGTATGGTCCTGAATATTTGATGATATGTTTTTACTATTCACATATCAGTCGGAGAAATCATGTGGAAATGTGGCATGACGGAAAACCAAATTCATAAAATCTTTTAGTTTCTAAAAATAAAGAACAAAATCTCTTGCCTATAAAATAAGTCATGATCCCTCATCCACCTAGGTGTAATAAAATCCCAATAAATGATGCCAATGTGCATGAAATAAAAAAATTATTAAATAAAGGGTAGAAGATTGAGAAAGTATTCGTGTGCAGAGAGGTGATGCAAGAAACTTCACCAGGTATTGGAAAAGCATGTTGGTAGTGAATAAATGGTTGTTATTGTTTGAGTGACTCCGTTGGGGTACTTAACAAGCCTGCTGGTAACAAAAAAACACTAGAAAATCACTTTAAATTTCTAAATACAATAAGCCCTATGTCATGTTCTTCACATCGTCATCAAATAATTACATGTGTGAGCTCTTGTTTTTGTGTGTAAATATAGTTATCAACTAACTAGCACATAGAGGAAGGGAATATCTATAAAAAGGTCTGACAACCCAAAGTTGTACCCACAGTGTCTATTTCAATACTTCATTGCATCATTCAAGACACTCAATCTATTGTAGGGACATAAGTATAAATTCTAGATTGATCCAGGTGGATATTGGTGGCCACTAGCCTATTCCACTTGGGGCCCCACCATTTTCTCTTTTAGTTTTTCATTTTTGACACGACTTACTATTTTTAGCAGTTTTTTGGGTCCTAAAGTTCCGGAGCCGTTTGGAGGCCCTAAATGGTGTTATTTGGGAAAACCGAAAGAAACATGGGGCCATGGACTGATGTTTCTCACATAAAAAATTGTATTCCTTGGATACATATTTTTAAGGAGGTATGGTGCATGTCAAACGAAGACCGTATGCCAAAGTTACGCCCCCGGGGAGTTGAAATACCAATTTAACCAAATTGGGCCTACATTTTTGGAATTTCATCTACTAAGGTTAGGGTTTTGGATGTTTAGGGTTTTCCTTTGTTTCTAAATAATAAATAGGCCCTCAAGCCTCATTGTAACACAGTTCAGTGGCCTGTAGTTGCCACATATGTTATCAAAGATAAGTTACCAGTTCCCTAGCTAGTTTATTTCCATTATGTCTGTAAGCAAATTTCAGTTCTTCGATATTAATGAAATGAAGTGTTATTTCCGCTGCATATTTGTATTTATGTTTATATGTCTATTATATTGTTTTCCTGCATAAATATGGACTAGTGGTATTAGAGCGGCCTTCTTTTCTTGATCCTTCTTTTCATGTACCCAACGAGGTCAGGGTATAAGTTGTTAGCGCTCAATATGGTGGAACCTTTGCAATATCAGCCTCGCAAACCCCGACGGCTTCCCATGGGGGGCAAAAGGAAAGATGAGGGAGCAGGGGATCCTATCAAAATATTGCTTGAGGAGTCCCTCGAAAAACAAACAAACTTGATGACGGATAACTTTTCCCAGATCCTTCAACGACTGCACACCGATGGTGCATCTGCATTCAACAACCACTCTAAAGGTGTGACTTCCTTTAACGTACAATTAAACTTTGACATTCCCATATTTGAAGGTAAAATAGGTGCAGATGTCATAGATAGATGGTTGAATCTATTAGAAGGATATTTCTCAGTTCATGACTTTTCCGACCGAGAGAAGATTATTTTTTCCCTCCTCAAAGCTACCCCCCATCTCAAGTACTAGTGGGAAACCTACTATGAGAAAAAGGACGAGACGGAACCCTCTCTATTTTCAGTCGTACTCACTCTGAATTCTTTCTGAGATGCCATCAAGGAAAAATACTATCCTATGGGGAGCTATGAGAACAAGTACATACAATGGACCACGATGCGGCAACAAAGGGATCAAGATGTGCATGAGATGACAAATCTGTTCCATACCCTATGTACAAAGTTTGGTATAAAATATTTAGAGAAACATTTTGTGCTAAATTATTGGATTTATTTGCACAGATACATTCAAGAGGAAATAGAGTTCCTCGACATCTCCTCTCTTGGTAGGGCATACTGGTATGCTGCCAAGATTGAGAAAAAATTCAAGAAGAAGAAGTGAGACTTTGGATCTGCGAATCAAAACCAAGGGAAAGGTGAACCCAAACCACAGAAAAAAGGAAAAAGCCAAGGCATGGTAGCCCAAGACAGCCTGTCAAAGACATAAGAAAATAAAAACATCATGAAGCCTAAGAGGGACACGATAAAGTGGTGTGAGTTCCATAAGAGCTCCACTCACAACACAAGTGAGTGCTAGGCCAAGCAGTCACTGGTGGTCGAGATGAGGGCTTCTAAGTCACATGCATGCTTTGAATTTGAATCAGAACCTAACAAGGGGAATGACAAAGGGAAATAGATTATTGAGGCAAAGCCCAATGCCATTGTTTCTACTACAAAGATCCAAAACGAGGAATTGGAAGATCCATAGGAGGAGGAGCGTCTCTTTCACACCCAGATGTGGGTAAAGGGTTCCCCGCTATGGTTCATTGTAGATAATGGGAGAAAAAAGAACCTCATTTCAACAGAATTTGTGAAGAGGTTGGGATTGTCTAACATAGCACACCCACAGCCATAAACGATCGAGTGGATTCACCAAGGACAGGACCTCTGCGTCAGCCAGTAGTGTCACATTCCCTATAACATCAAGCCCTTCACAGATGAGGTATCATGTGACACTGATCCTCTTGATGTTTCTAATGTATTATTAGGCCAACCATACTTGTGGAATTGACATGTTGTGTATGAGTCCCGACCTCGTGCTATTATTTTTACTTTGGGAAATAATCTGTACAAGATACTAGAGGTACCACCACCTACCGCTATCTCTTTCGTTACTGGAAAACAATGCAGTAAGCTCATTTCCCAAACTAGGAAATTTATTTTCCTAATGATACGCCCCCAGGGCAAGAAGAAGACTATAGCCATGACCTCCAAATAGGGCTCCTCTGCATGACAAAAACAAATGGAAAAGGTTGTCGAGGAGTACTAGAAAATATTCATCTCACCCACAGGGGTTCCTCTCCACTGTCAGGTCAAGCACTTCATTGATCTGATCCCAAGTGCACCGCTACCCAATGGACTGATCTATTGGCGCTCTATTATGGAGAACGATGAAATCAGGAGGCAGATTTAGGAGCTGCTGCAGAAAGGTCACATCTGGGCAAGTTCATCACCATATGGGAGTACGATCATGTTGGGATAGAAGAAGGATGGGACTTGGAGACTCTGTATTGACTATCGGGCATTGAACAAGATCACTGCCCATAATAGGTACCTGATCCCACCGATTGATGACCTTCTAGACCAAATCAAAGGGGCGAAATATTTCAGCAAGATTGACTTGAAGTCTGGGTATCACCAAGTACCAATCGAACCCTTCAATGTGTGGAATACTACCTTCAAAGCCAAGGAGGGCCTTTCAAAATGGCTGGTCATGCCTTTCAGGTTGAAAAATGCTCTCATAACCTTCATGAGTTTGGTGGACGACATCTTGTGGCAATTCATCAACTCATTTGTAGTGGTGTACTTGGATGACATTCTGATCTTCAGTCAGACTTGGGAAGAACACCTGCGCCACATTCGACAAGTCCTCCAAACACTGTGGCAACACAAGTTGTGTGCCAATTTAGAGAACTGCACTTTTGCCATGACCTAGGTTCAATATATGGGTTACATTATTGATGAAATGGGGGTGCATGTGGATCCAACGAAGATCCAAGTCATTCAGGATTGTTCAGCCCCAACCACTCTAATAGGGCTTCATATCTTTCTAGGTCTTACTAATTTCTACCATAGGTTCGTGTTGGGATTCTCTCATATCACTTGGCCCTTGACTCAAGTCACCAAGGGAGGAGTGAAAGAAAATTATTTTGGTCATAATCTTAACAGAAGACGTTCATAGAATTGAAACATCACCTCTGTTCTGCCTAAGTGCTCACATTACCATACTTGCAACAACCATTTGAGATCAATACAAATGCCTCTGACTATGATATTGGGGCAATTCTTACTCAACAGGGACATCGAGTGGCATATCACAGTGAGACATTGTCCGACATAGTTCGAAAGCATCCCACTTATGATAAAGAAATATATTCCATTGTATAAGCTTGTCGAAAATGGAAGCATTAAAT
This sequence comes from Pinus albicaulis, assembly GCA_034641835.2. Lineage (NCBI taxonomy): Eukaryota > Viridiplantae > Streptophyta > Pinopsida > Pinales > Pinaceae > Pinus > Pinus albicaulis. The sequence continues at coordinate 1,451,092,104 of CM076580.1, forward strand.
TTTGGGGAAGGAAAAAATCATCCACAAAGACACAAGGGAAGTTGAAGAACAATCGGCATTAGAAGTGGTCCACATATTTGCAACAGTTTCATTTGAACATCAAGTACAAAAAGGGTATCACCAATAATGTTGTAGACTACCTCAGCCGACCACCGATCATGGTGCTAACCACTGTTCTCAACTCTTGTGGGCATGAGACTTTTAATTGGTCACTTCTCTATGAGAGCGATCCAAAATTCAGCCACACATACAAGGCACTCTTGGGGGGTACTCAAGTTCCAAATTTTCATCTCCAAGATGCACTGTTATGTCACCTAGGACACCTTTGCATTCCTTCAAGCGAGCGTGCCAAGATGATATGGGAAGCACACTACAGTCGAGTTGCTGGTCATTTCAAGGTCGAGAAAACAGTGATAGTACTGCAGAAGTATTTTTATTGGCCGAAACTTCGACAGGATGTCGGGAAGTACATAAGATCCTTCACTGCCTGCGCCATTGCCAAAATGACCATCAAGAAGAAAGGCCTCTATACTTCTCTACCTACTGCTAGTTGACCTTGGGAATCCATCTCCATGGATTAAATGTCGAGCCTGCCTTCTACTAAGCATGAAAGCGACTGTGTTTTCATGGTTGTGACAGATTCTCGAAGATGGAAGTGATGGCAGCCTGCAAGAAGAATATCACAATAGAAACCACTACTAAACTGTTCTTTGAACGAGTGTGGGTGCAATTTTGGATCCCTTAGACTATCATATCAGATTAGGATAGCAGTTTCCCCAGCACATTTTGGTCCAGCCTCTGGTCAATGCTAGACACCAAGCTCACCAAGTCCAAAACTTTCCATCCCCAAACTGATGGCTAGACAAAGGTCATCAACATGATGATTGTACACATTCTGCGCATGTGCAATTCAAAGCATCCATAGACATGGGATGAGAGCCTCCCCTATGTAAGACACAGTTATAATCGGGCTCTCCATAGCTTAATCAGCCACAAACCCTTTCAAGTGGGCTTGGGATTCCAACCACTATGTCCCATTGACGTAGCCATGCCATTTGCGACTACTCAGGAAAATTCGGCACATGTCTACTTTGAAGCTGACAAAGCAAACAGCTTCATTGAGTGCATTCAACACATCTATGAATAGGTTCATGACATATTGGACAGAGCCAATTCTAAGTACAAGCAACAACATGATCAAGATCAGATGCCACATAGCTTCCAGGTGGGCAACAAAGTGTGGCTACATTTGCAAAAGGAGTGCCTCACTGGGTCCCACTGCAAGCTTCACCCACTCTGATATGGGCCATACACCATCACCAAGGTTGTAGGGAATGATGCATTTGAGCTCAATATTCCACCATTCCTTTGTTTTCACCTAGTATTCAATGTGGACTTCCTTCCTCCCTACTTCCCACCTCTATTGGACACCTCTGACATTACAAAACAACTCACACCAACAGATTTAAACCCAAACTTCATGGAAGAGGCCATTATAGATTGTATCATGGACATGAAAATCAAGAAAACTCACCAATAGAAGATCCAACTGTATCAGGTTGTCAAATTTGGCCAACTCCTGCACCAAGGCAAGTGGTTCATGAGGGACCAAGCTCACTAGAAGTTTCCTCATCTCATGGAGGAATTCAACACAATGGGGACCATTGTTTCCTAAGGGGGGAGGAATGATCCAGGTGGATATTGGTGGCCACCCACCTATTCCACTTGGCTCCCCACCATTCTCTCTTTTATTTTTTTCAGTTTTGGCATGACTTACTATTTTTAGCAGTTTTTTGGGTCCTAAACTTTCGGAGCCGTTTTGAGGCCCTAAATGATGTTTTTTGGGAAAACTGGGAGCAACATGGGTCCATGAATCGATGTTGCTCACATAAAAATCTATATTACTTGGATAGATATTTCTAACGAGGTATGTCACATGTCAAACGAAGATCGTATGTCAAAGTTACATCCCCAGGAAGTTGAAACACCAATTTATGCAAACGGGGCCCATAGTTTTGGCGCTTCATCTCCTAGGGTTAGGGTTTTGGATGTTTATGATTTTCCATTGTTTCTAAATAATAAATAGGCCCTTGAGCCTCATTGTAACACAGTTTAGAGGCTTGTAGCTACCACATCTCTTCTCAGAGATAAGCTACCAACGCCCTAGCTAGTTTATTTCCATTATGTCTGTAAGAAAATTTTAGTTCTTTGATATCAATGAAATGAAGTGTTATTTCTGTTGCATATTTGTATTTATGGTTATATCTATATTATTTTTTATTCCTGTATAAATCTGGATCATAGATTCTACTAATGGTTTGAAAATTGTGTTAGCTGCTACAAAAAAGCCAAAATTTTAGAATGCATATCTAAATTTTGGGTCATTGCCTTTTACGGTCTTAACAAATATCGCTTCCAATTATAATGGTAAAAATCTTTTCATAAAGGCTATTAGTGCTAGTATGTCCATGAGGAACAGTGCCTATGGTTGCCTCTCTATACTTATCCTTGACATTAGGGTTTTGGGAAATTTTCACTCATTTGTTTTGAAGAGAATGTTTCATCACTCCCTCTCCATTTGTGCTGAAATAGATTAAAGAAATTAGTGTTTTAAGAAATTGTCAAAACTAAGTTTATGCATGTATTTTGTATTCTTAATGTTTGGATCCAAATATTGTCAGCTCAAAAGGATTATCACCATTATAAGTAGCTCGTAATAAGAAGCACTTTCTATTAGAATATGATGAGCTTCCTAGAATTCCATCCAAGCAAATATTTCCAAATGGTTGAGACCTTACCCAAGAATCAAGTAGATATTAGTGCCAAGGATAATAAAGGCATGAATCCATCAAGTCATTTGTCTCAAGGTCACATTTTTAAGTTCATCTTGATCAAAAAAGATAAAAGAAAGCCAAAAATGCATGTGAGACATCCAAGAGCTAGTGGTGTTTATACATTCATTAGAAAACTTTTGAGGTCTAAAATGGGCCTCCAAAGAAAAATGTACAAAAAAAATAAACTTTATAGGAACCAATAGGATTCAATATGATTGTGTAAACCATGGGGGAAGATTCGCCATTTTTTGGGTCAAAAAATAAAAATATTAAAAAATAATAAAATAAAAAAACCACATTTTGAACTTGAATTTTCAACTTATCTCCCTATGGGTTTACTCAAATTTCAAGTGGGAACGCTCATTGGATGCATAATTTGATTTCTCATCCGAGGAGTACCCATGTTGCATACTTTTGATGGATGCTACTACATGAAAAATGAGAAATACATGAAAAACATGATTGCAATGATGTTTTTTCATGTATTTCTCATTGTTTGTGTAGAAAAGTCCATCGTAACTATGAAAAATGGGTACTCCTTAGATAGGGAATTAAATTTTGCATCCAATGAGTACTCATAGTTGAAATTTGAGTAAATCCTTACGAGATAAGTTGAAAATGTAATGTTCCTACTTAGCCTTAGCTAAGAGGAAACATTCAATTTTGATTTAATTTATGTTTTATGAATAAATGAATAAAGGAGGGCATGTAAAACTCTTAAAAAGTCTAAATAAATCAATGCCCATGTGAACAAAGACAAATCAAGGCTATGTAAATAATCACTTGCAAGTGTGAAAGAGGTTTGAGCCAAAGATTAGGTCCACCTTGACCAAATCAACTACGCTATTTAGGTTCATTGCATCTCCAAAAGGGACTGTGCAGTTCTAGAACAGAGCCTCTAATGTGAAGGGGGCTAACTCATCAAAGTGGTTTAGGGTTTGTAAGAGCTTTCTCATGTTATAAAAAGGAGGAAAAGGCACATGAAGAGGTTGTTGATAGATCATATTTCTGAAGTATTTGCCTGCTTAGACAAATACCATTCTCTGCTATTTAGTGGAGGATTGTGATTGGAATTCCTGTTTAGGGGTTTCATCTCTTCCCTTAAGGTTAATTGGAGGAGTTATTTGCTGAAGTGAGCCACTATTTGGTTGGATACCAAGCTTCACTTTCATGAGCAGCACTGGCCCATTGAGGGTTTTGCAGCTGCTCTCATTTGCAGCAAGTGGTGTTCTAGATCTGCTTAGATCTAGCTTGTTTTGAGAGGCTTTTTCTGTTGGAGTGTGTTTTTCAGCCTTCAAAGAGAGAGTGTATCCATATTTTGTATCTGATCTGCAATTTCATTTAGTTTATTTAGTCTCCTTCACCCTTAGCACAGTTTCTCCTCAACACTGCGTTATTTTTGTAAGAGGGTTTCTTGTTTCAGTTTGCTGTTAGATTGGAGGAATATCTCTTGGTGTTAGGCTTGCCTTCCCTTGGTGATCCATGGATTGGGTTGCCAATACATGTCTCTATAGATCTGATCTCTTTCATTAATAAATTTATCTTCATAAATTTATGGGTTTTTTGCAGCACTGCAATTTGTAATTCAGATCTACAGCTTATTATGCAATATTTTGATGTAATTCCAAATGGATCTTGTTCTTAAAGTCATATAGTTTCCAGATCTGTATTATATCTAATTTTTTATCCATACATATGTCAGAGATCTGAAATTTAATGTACAACATCTGAACCATCTGAAAAATAACGTTGCCTATGTATTTCTGCAGTTTATTTCTAGTTGCAGCTCTAATTTCTGAATGGATTTTTCCCTAGTCCTTTTCGTAATTTGTTGTAGAAGCAATAAGCTCAAATATAAATCTAATTTACTGTCATAACTATGAAATACCAGATCCTTTTCTTTCCTCCTCTGATTTTCAGTCAAAACTGCACAATTTTGGTTGCTGGGTTTTCATGTTGCAACAACCCTTCTCTTTGGCTGATTTCTAGCTAGTCTTGACTGTGGGAGATCTGTTTAATGTGCTTAAACTTATTTTTTTTGATGAAATTCCATATATAAGTCACATAAAACAGAAATGAGGGGATCTGAGCCCCGATTCGCATTATTTTTGCTGATATTTAATTATACATTATGTTCCTTGAAGACGTTGTTGAGATTCCTGAAAAGGGGTTATTCCAAGTTCCATAGACAGAGTCTACAGTTGGCTAGGTAGCCTCTGCATCTCACCCTTTCTTTGAAGGGGGAAATATATAGTAAATTCCTCTATATTCCATCTCTGAAATATAATCTTGAGAATCCCGAAAAAGGATCATTACAGTGGTATTAGAGCTCCACTCTTGGCACAGCCTGTGCTAGCATTGGAGCACCAATCATGCTGCATTCCGAAGATGAAGATCCTCTTTCTGAGAGGGAGAGGAGATACCAGAATATAATTCATAGAAGGTATTACTATACTACTGTTGACCTTGACAAAGGTCCAGAAAAGGGGAAAGCCCCTGAATTGGTGAATGATAAAGATAAAGAGGCAGAAGAGTTTGCAAAAACTCTCTTGGAAGCTATGAAAGATCTATCCAAGGAGATAAAGGAGATGATGATAGATATAATGAGGGAGTACCTTGGGAGATTACGTCAAGGAGAAAGTTCTGATATGTCTCAGTTTGGGACTGGCCAACTGGTGAGCTTGCCACAAGTTCCACAGACCTCACAATGCTCTACAATGCCTACCTTCTTGGCTATAGAGAATAAAGGGCTGCAAGAGCCAGCCTCTTTGGAAGGTTACTTTGTAGAATATGACTCACAAAGTCAAAGGTTCAAGGATAACTTGAGCTTTCAAGACTTCTGCCATCTCAAGGATGAGAGGAGGCCATGGCAGCAGTACGGAGATGGCAATTTCCTTCATGGGAGGCACCACACCATGGGCAGGTTCTTCTTTCTTAAGTTTGATGGATCACCCTCTTGTTCTGCTAAAGCATGGGTGGAGAAGTTGGACATCTATTTCCAACTGGATAAAGTGCCTGAAGCAGAAGCCATCAAGATTGTTGTGTTGCATTTTAAGGAAGAAGCCCACAACTGGTGGTTTCATGGAATTTCTACATTGGGGCACAACAATGTGTCCACTTATGCTGAGTTCACTAGGAGACTAGCGGAGAGATTCTATCAGAAATATCTGGAGGCCCCTTTCATAAGCTTGGAAAAGCTTAAACAGACAGGAGATGCTGAGGCCTATATCTCTGAATTCCTGAGGTTGTCTATAATGGTTCCTGATCTATCAGTAGCAAGGAGAGTCTACATGTTCGTTGATGGCCTAGAAGAACCTTTGCATGGATTGGTTAAGTCTACCAAGCCCATCACTCTGCATGATGCCATTGAGAGAACTAGAGATCTCTAAGATGCCTTGCCAAGGGAAAAGGAAAACTTCCCAAGAAAAGCCACACACTCTTCCAAGGGGAAGGAAAGGAAAGATGCTCCACCCAAGGAGAGCTCACTAAAGAAGCCTCTTGACATTGATCTCCGGAGGGAGTTTAGGAAAAATAATTTATGTTTCATTTTTCAAGAGGCATGGCTACTGGGACATAGATGTGTTGCTGGAAGAGCACACTATATTGAAGTCTTCTTTGATTGTGAGGAGAAAGAGCGAAATGATGGAATTAGGAGAGGTCACAGCACTGGTGATGATGAGGAAGAGGATCCATCATCATCCAGAGAAGAAGAAGGAGACTTTGCTCCAACTAGTGGGACTCTTGCTTCTTTGAGAGGAGTGCCCAAGTATTTGACCCTTAGAGTGCAAGGTTCAGTTATGAACCAAAGGGTGTCTATTCTGATTGACAGTGGGGAAACCCACAACTTTATTGCTGCTCACCTTGTGCAGAGGAGAGGGATACCTACTGATACTTTTGATGGATTCTTTGTTCTGGTTCCAGGAGATAGAACTATGCAGTGCATGCAGTATGTTCCATCACTTTCTGTGACTATGGGAACCTAGAATTTGGAGGAAAATTTCTTTGTAGTGGACATACCATACACCAAAATCATCTTGGGTGTCTAGTGGTTGATTACTTTGGGAAAATTCACCACTAATTGGAAGGCCTTGTAGATGGAATGGGTGGATTTAAAGAGTGGGAAACAACAAATCATTCAAGGCACACACACCTACCCTTCACTTGATGTTTCCACCCACACAACAAAGATGGAATTGTGCAGTGGGGGTAGGGAACTCATAGTTCCTTCTCTCATGTTTATGAGAATGCTGCGAGGAACATTTCTACATGATGGAAAGCCACATGTGGTGCCATTTGATTCTGTGGGGAAAGCCTCACCAAGTGCTGAAAAAATGAAGAGAGAGTCATAATGCTGTGGGAGGAAGAAAGGGGGAGGATCAGCCTTCCCACAAACAATTCTGGCATGCATAATGTCAAAGAAACAAGCAGCAACAAGGCAAGCACCACCATAGATGCATCAATAGCGCTGCCTTTATTGAGAAGTGTAGATCCATTTTGGAGGTCTCAAATCCTTGTGGAGTACTCCAAATATCTGCACACCGGGATGATATTAGATGGCATGAAGCAAGGAGGAGGCTATTTGGTCCATGAAGGGGTCATCTATCATCTTGGTAAATTATTCTTGTCTCAAGCCTCCAAGCTTAAGAAAGAGATACTACAAAGAGCACACAAAGAGTTCCTTTCCAGCTATATGAAATCAGCAAAAATCTACTCCCTAATCTTGAAGAGTTTTGATTGGGAGGGTATGGAGGAAGAACTACATCAGCACTATGATTGAGAGGAGCTATATCAGCACTTACAAGAGTGAAATAGTTATGAGGAGATGGGGGAGCCAAGGGATCCTATGCAGGAGACATTTCAGCCATCTCTTTCTTCTCTTAAAAGAGGAGGAAATCCCATGCCTAACTCTATGTGTGTGGGAGACTTGAATGGTAAAGAATATGATCTTATGGAGTATGTTTATTTTTCTGATTTGACACATTCTCTTACCATATGTATGCAGGCCATGGCTCCTACAAGGAGTGATATCACATGTAGATCTCATGGCATTGATGAGGCCAATAAAAATTCCAAAGATGGCCACTCCCTTGAGGTGAAAAGGGAGATTATCTATCATGATGGGTGCTTCCCAAAGGAACCTAATGAGGGCTTCAATTTCAGCCATTTCAAAGTTTCCCATGCAACAAATATGTGGTCTATCACACTCATATCTACTCAAAACAAGGAGTGCACTGCGCTACTACCTTATGTGGGATTGTGACCCACCTCCTCAAGTGCAAATTTCAGTTTGCCTATATGTGATTTTTCTTCCATACATAGATGACATATTGGTATTGTTTATGGTTTTGTATGGACAAAAAGTAGGCAGTGTATATGTACGACATGGGATGGAAATTTATCCTGTCCTTCATGATACATGTTTTAGATGTGACATTGCTTCACCCATGTATATTTATGTTGAGTTTTACACTCCTGAAGGGGTAGACTATGCCCCTATCATGTTAGCATTGAAGGAGCATTTTTTGATGTATTGGATTGGTGAGAACTTAATTCATGATGAAAGCTTGATTCTTGATGGTGCCATCAATGGAGAAGGAGAAGAACTACAGCTCTTACCCTGTCAGTTGCTTGAGGACAAGAAACATTTCGGAGGTGAGGACTGTAATGTTCCTACTTAACCTTAGCTAAGAGGAAACATTCAATTTTGATTTAATTTATGTTTTATGAATAAATGAATAAAGGAGGACATGTAAAACTCCTAAAAAGTTTGAATAAATCAATGCCCATGTGGACAAAGACAAATCAGGGCTATGTAAATAATCACTTGCAGGTGTGAAAGAGGTTTGAGCCAAAGATTGGGTCCACCTTGACCAAATCAACTACGATTTCTAGGTTCATTGCATCTCCAAAAGGGATTGAGAAGTTCTAGAAGGGAGCCTATAATGTGTAGAGGGCTAAATCATCAAAGTGATTTAGGGTTTGCAAGAGCTTTCTCATTTTATAAAAAAGAGGAGAAGGCACATGAAGAGGTTGTTGATAGATCATATTTCTGAAGTATTTGTCTGCTTAGACAAATACCATTCTCTGTTGTTTAGTGGAGGATTATGATTGGAATTCCTATTTAGGGGTTTCATATCTTCCCTTGAGGTTCATTAGAGGAGTCATTTTCTGAAGTGAGCCACTATCTAGTTGGAGACCAAGCTTCATTTTCATGAGTAGCGCTGGCCCATTGAGGGTTTTGCAACTGCTGTCATTTGCAGCAAGTGGTGTTCTAGATCTGCTTAGATATAGCTTGTTTTGAGAGGCCTTTTATGTTGGAGTGTGTTTTTCAGCCTCCAAAGAGATATTATATCCATATTTTGTATCTGATATAAAATTTTATTTATTTTATTCAGTCTCCTTCACCCTCAGCGTAGTTTTTGTTCAATACTGTGTTACTTTTGTAAGAGGGTTTCTTGTTTCGGTTTGCTATCAAATTGGAGGAAGATCTCTTGGTGTTAGGCTTGCCTTCCCTTGGTGATACATGGATTGGGATGCTGATCCATGTATCTATAGATCTGATATCTTTCAGTAAGAATTTTATCTTCAAAAATTTCTGGGTTTTCTGCAGCATTGCAATTTGCAATTCAGATCTATAGCTTATTATGCAATATTTTCATGTAATTCTAAATGGATCTTGTTTTTAAAGTCATATAGTTTATAGATATGTATTAGATATGATGTTTTATCCATACATATTTTATATATCTGAAATTTAATGTACAACAGCTGAACCATCTGAAAAATAACACTTTCTATGTATTTTTGTAGTTTATTTCTAGTTGCAGCTCTAATTTCTGAAGGGATTTTGTCCTAGTTCTTTCTGTAATCTGTTGTAGAGGAAATAAGATAAAATATAAATCTGATTTACTGTCATAAATCTGAAGTATCATATCCTTGGCTTTCCTCCTCTGAGTTTCAGTCAAAACTGCACAATTCTGGTTGTTGGGTTTTCATGTTGCAACAACCCTTCTCTTTGGCTGATTTCTAGCTAGTCTTGACTGTGGAAGATCTATTTAATGTGCTTAAAATTATTTTTTTTCTGATGAAATTCCATATATAAGTCACATAAAACATAAATGAGGGGATACCATCCCTGATCTGCATTATTCATGCTCATATTTACTTATACATCATTTTCCTTGAAGACCTTGTTGAGATTCCTAAAAAGGGGTTATTCCAAGTTCTATAGATAGATTCTACAGTTCGCTAGGTAGCCTATGGACCTCACACTTTATCCGAAGGGTGACATATCCAGTAAATTCCTCTGTAGTCCATCTTTGAAATAGAATCTTGAGAATCCCGAAAAAGGATCATTACAGAAAATATGAATTGAAAAAGTAGTTTTTCCTTTATTCTCTCTAAAATGATGATGTAATCTAATATATTTTTATTATTTCCACTATTATCTAATAATTTCCTTAGAAGACCCATTTTATACCTCAAAAATCCTCTCATGTTCCATCCTCCCACTAGAGCTTATATATGGAAGAGAAGCTTCCAGTCAAAGTTATTTAGCACTTTTTTATCTGGATTTAAGCAAGAATGCAATAAAATATTGAAACTAACATAAACGCAAAGATGCAACAAAAAATATACTTTATTTCATTAATATCAAATAACTGAAATAAGCTTACAGACAAAATGGAAATAAACTAGCTCGGGAGATGGTAGCTTATCTCTGAGAAGATATGTGGTGGCTACATGCCTATGAAATGTGTTACAATGAGGCTCAAAAGCCTATTTATTATTGAGAAACAATGGAAAAACCTAAACATCCAAAAACCTAACACTACGAGATGAAATGCCAAAATTATGGGCCCCGTTTGGGTAAATTGGTACATCAACTTTATGGGGTCGTAAGTTTGGCATATGATCTATGTTTGATGTGCACAATACGTTGTTAAAAATATCTATCTGAGGAATATAACTTTTGAGTGAGCAACATCAGTAAAAAAACCATGTTGGTCCTGGTTATCCAAAAAAAATGTAGGTTAGGGCCTCAAAATGGCTTCGGAAGTTAAGGACCTGAAAATTTTCCCAAAATAGTAATTTGTGCTATAATTAAGGAAATAGAAAAATTGAAGGAATCAATGGTGGGGCCCCAAGTGGAATAGGAGGGTGGCCACCAACATCCCTGTTGATCATTTCTCCCCCCTTAGGAAGAAATGGTCCCCATTTCATTGATTTTATCCATGATATGAGGAAACTTTTGTTGAACACGGTCATTGGTGAGCCACTTGCCTTGGTGTAGGAGTTGGATAGTATTGACAACCCGATAAAACTAGACCTTCTACATGCGGGTCTTCTTGATTTTCTTGTTCATGATATGATCAGTTGTGGCCTGTTCCATCCAGTCAAGGTTTAGCTCTGTTGGTGTCAGTTGTTCTGCTATGTCCTATTTTTCTAGTAATGGTGGAAAGTAGGGTTGAAGGAGGTCCACATTGAACACTGGCTGAAAACCAAGGAATAGTGGAATACAAAGCTTGAAGGAATTGTCCCCGACATCCTCAGTGATGGTGTATAGTCCATATCATAGTGAGCGAAGCTTATGGTGGGGTCCAATGAGATGATCCTTTTGCAGATGTAGCCAAACATTGTCTCCCACTTGGAACTTGTGTGGAACCCGATGTTGATCATGTCGCTTCTTATACTTCTCATTGGCTCTGTCCAATATGTCATGGACCTGTTGGAAAAGTGTTGAATACACTCAATGATGTTTTTTTCCCTACCAGCTTCAGACTGGACATGAGTTGAATCTGCGTGAGTAGCTGTAAATAATATGGCCACATAAATGGGGCAGTGGCTGGAATCCCAAGCCCACCTGAAAGGGGCTATGGCCAGTTGAGATGTGGAGAACCTGGTTAAAATTTTGCTAGGGATAGGGAAGGATTTCATCACATGTGTGCAGATGCATCAATTTTTACATGCACAAAATGTGTACAATCATCTTGTTGACGACCTCTATTTGGCCATCAGTTTGGGTGTGGAAAGTTGTGGACTTAGTGAGCTTGGTGTCTACCATTGACCAGAGACTTGAAAAAAATGCACTGAGGAACCTATTGTCTTAATCTGAGATAATGGACTGTGGGATCCCAAATTGTACCCACATTAGCTCAAAGAAGAGCTCATTAGTGGCTTCTACTATGATATTATTCTTGTAGGCCGCCATAACATCCATATTAGAGAATCTATCGATGACAAGAAAAATAAAGTTTTTTTCATGCTTCCCAGAAGGAAGGCCCAACATGTAATGAATGGAAATGGATTCCCACCATCGACTAGGGGTAGGAAAAGGAGTATATAGGCCTTAATTCTTTATGGAAAATTTGGCAATGGCACAGGCAGTGAAAGATATCATGTACTTCCCGACATCATATCGAAGGTTCAACCAATATATATATTCCTACAGTATTTCCACAGTTTTCTCAACCCTGAAAAGTCTAGCAATCTGATTGTAGTTCACTTCCCAAATCATCTTGGCATGTTCGCTTGAAGGAACACAAAGGTGTCTCAGGTGCCACAAAAGTGCATCCTAGAGGTGAAAATTTGGAGCTTGCTTACCCTCGAAGAGAATTTGGTATGTGTTGTCGAATTTTAGATGACTTTTGTAGAGAAGTAGCCAACATGAAGTATCATGCCCACAAGAGTCAAGAAAAATGGTAAACCCACAATTGATGGTCAGCTGATGCAGTCTGCAACATTATTGGTGCTAACCTTCTTGTACTTGATGTTCAAATGGAACTGTTGCAGGTATGTGGCCCATTTTTAATGGTGATCATTCTGCAACTTCCCTTCTGTTTTTATGAACTACAGGGGTCTGTGATCTATGTGCATGAACATTTCCTTCCCCAAAATGTAATGCTTCCAATGTCGGCAGGCATACACAGTCAAATACATTGATTTTCCATATGTGGGATATTTTAAGACTGTGTCTGAAAATGTCTCACCGTGATATGCCCTTGGATTCCCATGCTCAGTAAGTAATGCCTCAATATCATAGTTAGAGGCATGTGTCTTGATCTCAAATGGTTGCTGCAAGTCTGGTAATGTGAGCACTGGTGTAGAGTAGAGGCTATGCTTCAACTTTGTGAATGCCTTCTATTGAGATTCATACCAAAATAAATTCTCTTTCACTCCTCCCTTGGTGACTTGAATTAAATGATAAGTGATATGAGAGAACCCCAACATGAACCTTGGATAGAAATTGGCAAGACCCAAAAAGTTGTAGAGCTCTGTTAGAGTGGTTAGGGGTGACCAATCCCAAATGACCTAGATCTTGTTTAGGTTGACATGCACCCCCAAATTCTTGGAGGACCCATCGAATGTGGTCAAAGTGTTCTTCTAAAATTTGTCTAAAGATCAGGAAATCATCCAAATACACTACCACAAATGAGTTAGTGAATGGTCGCTACATGTTTTCGATCAGTCTCATGAAGGTTGCAGGAGCATTCGTCAACTTGAAAGGCATTACTAACCATTCAAAAATTCCCTCCTTGGATTTGAAGGTAGTATTCCACACGTTGGAGGTGTTAGCCAGCTATAAAATTTGTTATATCAAA
>CM076580.1:1451105638-1451234477 GCA_034641835.2 Pinus albicaulis
GTTCTTGCTGTCTTTGCCTCACACAGCCCAGAAAACCCCAACATTTATTAAAAACCCTTTTCATATCTATTTACTAGCCTAAGATTAGTTTTCCTTATCGGTCATCTCAGTCCCATTGAAAATTTTCCGCCGAGATAGACCCGGAGAGAGCCCTCTCCTGTCCTCGTAGGGCTAGCTACGAGGCTAAGGTTGGTTTGATGTTGCCTCGAGTTTTGCCTTCTTCAGCCTGAGGTAGATTTGAGTGCTAACATAGTGGCGACCATACTGGGGAAGATGGTTTGCTGTTGATGTGACAGTCGATTTGTAGATTGTCTTGCTCCAGTACATGAAATCAAGTTGCAGATCCGATTGCTAATGGTGGACAGCAGTCAGACATCAGAAGGCTGAAAACATTCACCTGGTGATTTCATTCACTGAAAAAATCTAGAAATCAATGCTTCATGGTGACTTCACTGCAGGGAGATCAGTAGCTGTGAGATTTTCAAGATGGACCGAATCACAAGAAGATACGCTCCCATGAGCCGAGATCACATTCCAGGTTTTCCGAATAAGATGCCCAAGGTGGATTGGTCGAGGAATCTGCCTACGTTTAACAATGATGGTAAGAAAGATGCTGCTTTACATTTAGTCAGATTTCACATGCATATTCGCAAGTTGAAGGTTGATTTTCCTGAAGATTGCTTGATGAAGATGTTCCTGGCCACTCTGGAAGGTGAAGCTCAGTCATGGTATGAAAATTTGCCGCTGGCCTGTATTTACTGTTTAAAGGACTTTCATGCCCTGTTCATTGAAAGATATCAAGTGTCTTATCCATCATTAAATTTAGTTCATGACTGTTGCAAACATGCTTATTCTTTTATTGAAAGCCTGGAGAAATATTATGAAGATGATAATTTCATGAATGATGAAATCATGGAGGCCCTGTACGAGAATCCATTTCAGCAGAATGAAGAGAACCTAACGGATACCTATCAAAGTGCTCAGGAGACTTTGCAGCAGGTTGATGGCCATATGGCTGAAAATGATGAAAGGCAGAATGTCATTTCAGATCTGCCCACGGAAGACAGCAGCATGCAAGTAAGTCCAGTTCTAATTGCAGATTGTGATAATGTCCAGACAGCTACTTCAGATTCAGATTCAGATCATGATGACCAAGCATATCTTGTGCTGAAGCCCATCAAGGAGAACTCTGCTATTGAAATCATCTGGGATGCAGACGACACAGTAATGGATCCAAATGTTCTCAGTCATACTGTCAGCCCATCATTAGAACACAGCCTTCATGAAGAGGCAATCCAGTCAGTTCATAAAAGACAGAATGAGATCTTTGCGCAAATAAGTGATAAATCTCCTTTCAATAACTCAGTAATGAATGATAGTTTGAATGCCCTGTCATATGAAGATAATTATTGTTTAAGCAGAAGAAAACAAAAAGCATTGTCACCTTTGTCTGAAGATGAGATAGATCAGCTTTTGAAAGGTTTTGTTTCAGCCAAAACTACAACAGATTTGCAGTGCATACATAATCAGGAAAGTGTTGGTGAAATTTCTTCCCCTGTTGAAAAAGATGACTGTCTAGTAATCAGTTGTGTAGATCAGCAAACAGATAATTTTTTCCTTCACAAAGATGATAAGGCTGTCATGTTTGATAATCTTGAAGATAGTTCTTTGTTTAAAAATGACCTAGATCATGAAGTTGAAGAGTATATGTCAGAATTTCTCATGGTCAAGGAACCTACAGCTAACACTCAGATGGCAGATCTGTGCATTTCTATCCCTCAGAAATCAATTGTCCTTTCAGATCAGAGTGAGGTCATTACTAGTATTTTTGCAGCTGGATCTCCAGATAAGCCAGTGCTTCAGGATTTTCAAGACCCCTTCAGCATTCTTCTGCAAACATTAGAAAGGATAAATATTGCTTGGTTTATTATCATAAGATTTGGTTTCAGTGATTGTGTTGAGTTGCCTACAGGTTCATCATTCTGCCTGCTCAAGGAGAGTAAGAGCAGAAATTTGAGGTGTAGCCATCTGCTGGATTGGTTGCATTGGAAAGCCAATTATACATGATTGTACATATCACATCAGTATGCAGGGGGTTGACATCAGGGTTTTGAAATTTTGATGGACTGCTGCCCTTTTCAGAAAGTTTTTGTTTAATTCAGTCATTTCAGTTTTCAGATCAAATCAGTTTGAGTTCAGTTTCAGTTTCGAAATTTAGTCATTAGTCTTTTGTCAAATAATGGATTCCATCGCCCAATGGACGGAGGCACTGTCTGCTCTCCCAAAGTTCTGCGGTTCTTGGCACCTCCAAGAAGCGGCAGTTGCCATCCCCATTGGAGCCAATGTTAGACTCCGTCTTGTCAGTCTGCTGCAATCTCCTTATTTGCAGTCATTAAAGAGTAAATTTAATTCTAAAGTTCAGGGTTTAGTCTTCAGAAGTAGGCCAGAGGAAGGTTCAGTAGGTGTTTATTTCAGGAATGTCATCAATGTGAAATTGATTCTTCTTCAAAACCCTGTTTTGAAGAAGAAATCATTAAATGTGTTGTTTTAGAATATGTAATTTATTCTCCCGCTCTTCAAATGGCAGCAGTTTCCTCAGCTCCTATCTCTGCAAAAACACAAACAAAAGAAAACAAAACATCATCAGCAATCATGTCCATTTGTTTGATCTGGTCTAGAAGCTGTCTTATTACAGTTGTCATTTGGTTATACAGCTCTCCATACATTTGGTTGTTCAGATCTGGTTACTTAGTCAAGGAATCACTAGAATGAAAGGCATACTTTAATCTCTTGACAAGCATAGGCCTGCGGGTTTGTTGCCTAGCCTTCAGCAATGTATATAAGGAGGTGGATTCCTCTAGGCAATCGAATCTGATTTTACACCAACATTCGTGGCCCCATGCACAGTTTTGCAATGGAATTGGTTTGCCATTGGCACTATATGCTTTGAGCTCAATCTCCCTCTATGCAAATCTCTGCCAATTGATTATAACAACACAGAAGGGCCAGTGCGGGGAAAGCTCAATGTTCATCTCGGTTCCCACACCCATAATGATCTGGGATGGCTCAAGACAGTTGATCAGTATTAGGTGGGTTCTAACAATTCAATTCAGGTGTGTAAGAGTATTACGTACTATGTTGAGTGCCACTGTTCATGATGTTCTATATTACATGAGTCCTATTTATTGCCAAGATATCATCGATTCGGTATCCAATCAATTGAACAGTTTGTATTTGAAATGTCTCAAAAGGAATCCGGGTTAGGATGGGAATGGTTTCTATTCCTATGAAAATGATACAAATTATTGACACTGCTACAAAAGGTTCGGCATCTTCATGTGGTTCAGTTTGTGGGTGCTGTCATACAAAATGTTCCTATGATGATCATTGCAGAGTATCTTCCAAACAGAGATTTGAACTACCTCCAAAGAAAGAACGTTTACAACCTGCAAATGCAGCGAGAATTGCTCTTGAGATTGCAACAGGAATGAATTATCTTCACGAATCCAAACCGGGAGAGCGACCCACCTGGGCGCAGAGCGACCCACTCGGGCGTTTTTCGCAGTGCAAAAATATAACCAGAGTGACCCACTTGGAGGTCGAGCGACCCACTTAAAAAAAAAACGACCCACTTAAAATGCGAACCCAAAAATTCATTTTTGCTCCCAGGCTTGGATTTTTCCTTGTGGAACAGAAGTGGCTCATTGTTCAATTGGATTTGTGATTGGTGGAAGCATAGATTGCAGCGTTTGCTTTGTTGCAGAGTGGATGTTCGTTTTAAATGGCAAAGTTAGTGCAAGGAAACAGTTTCTATAATGGTGACAATGGTGATGTGTTATCAGTTCTGTAGGTGTTTTCGTTGTCATATAATAGGCTACGTTGCAGCTGGAATGGGAAGAATACAAATCTCAACATATTCCCAAATGGCATCGAAATTCTTAACCAACACAGAGTCCGATATTTTTATGGCGCTATTGGTTGAAATGACTTCTTGAAGAATCAACGAAATGTCTACCACAGCAGTTATGGAATGCACGACATGTTGGGAAATATGCTGTAATGAAACGACAATCTGGAATCAATGGGCTGCACATCAAACTCAGAAGATGATAATCGCTATGGAAAGGCCGGCCCGAGAATTGGAGCTTCTGTCTTTTGCTGGTTTGTATAGTTTGTCAGCTAAGGCGGCGTCCTCACGGGTGCATATATGTTGGTAATCCGCAATAATTTTGAGGTGTTATAATGGTTGCAAAGATACACTTGTTATGTTCTTTGGTGCCTCAAACGAAATGTATTGAAAGTCAGTTCCATTTATTTTTTATAGCCACGGTAAAAAGTCAAGGATAGAATCAAAGTAAAAACCCAAATTAAAACGTAGATTATCAAACACAGCAGAAGAATAGGATTAAATTTCCTATTTATAACTCCAGATTTCCTAATTCGAAGGGCCAACACATTTCCAGAACATTTGGGGGCATAAATGTGCAAAGTGGCATTTCCTAGGTGGCAGTCATTGCACCATTTGGGCATTCGATTCAACATGTGTGGCAGCATGGAAACGTGCCCTCAGCAGAGACACTTGTCATAATATTTTGGGAGGATGGTATAATGATAATGGAAGTAAATAAAAGTCAAAGGCCAAATTTAAAAACAGATAACTATCCCAGCAAGGAGATCGAATTGTTGGTCTATTTTGGGTCTTCAAGCTACATTTCAGAAAGTGCAGCTCCAGATTTTGCCTATTCATCAGTCATCAAACAGATTCGAGCAGAAGAAGGAGCGCTTTTCTATCTTCAGGAAAGCTGATTGGTTTTTAGTTTTATTTGTTTAATAATGATAAAACAAATTCCTTGTCTTGGGAATTCAATGGTTTCCCCTATGAGTTTATTTAATGTATTAAAATAATTATTTGAAGGGGGAGAGAGTTCTGAGAGCTAGTGTAGGAGAGATACCAGAGCTTCATTGTATAGATTTTGACAGAGATTTTAATTAAAAATACAGCTCTGACCCCTGAGATTCCTGTGGTATTAGATTTAACATTTGTGTCCTCTTTTGTTTCATATGTAGCTGTTATGTGTTTATGTCATTTCATGATCGTTTCCATTTGAACAAATGAAGAATTCATAATTTATATGCTCTGCCTTTAAGTTTGTTCAAATTTAGTGTTTTCTTCTGTTTGACAAGGATTCATCTTCTATGCCCTTGTCAACTCCTCAGCAGTCCAGCCATTCCATTTAATCTCAATTTGATGTTAAACTTCATGCTTACCTTGCCTCAGGAGATAATCTGTGTTTTTCATTTGATCTCTGCTCTTGCTGTCTTTGCCCCACACAGCCCAGAAAACCCCATTTATTTATTAAAAAACCCCTTTCTATCAATTTACTAGCCTAAAATCAATATCAGTGTTTCATTTAGGTCATCTCAGATCCCATTGGACAGCTTCCACTGAGTTTGACCCGGAGAGAGCCCTCTCCTGTCCTCGTAGGGCTAGCTACGAGGCTGAGCGTGGTTTGATGTAGCCTTGAGTTTACTTCATTTCAGCCTGAGGTAGATTTGAGTGCTAACACAAATCATATTTTGAAAGTCCTATACTCTTCTCCTAGTTTTATTTCAAGAAACAACGATAATCTTTGTTGAAGCAGCTACACTAGGAAGTTTTTGAACCTTTATTTTTTTCTTAAGCATTCATTTTATTAGAAAATAATTAAGATGATGCTTTGAAACAAGAAGATATGCATCAGACGGAAAGTTTTTATTGTGTCTGAATTTTATCATCACTGCTATCTAAAGCCTAAAACATTCAGAACCCTGCAAGGCATAATTCATCTGAATCTTGACATAAGAAGGAATAATTACATGATTATTTTCTTTTAATTCATTTTGTTGAGACATTGGTATAGACATTCTTGTTAGAGTTTGTGTTTCAAAATTAAGATTTTCTTTTCCACCTTTAAATTTCTTCATTTTTAGTTTTTGATACCTGATTTCTTTTCTCACTTTAGCTTAAGAATTCTTTTTCTTTGATTTTCAGTTTTAATTTTGGTAACTCTGCCATGATTTATACAGGAGGCCTTCTTATTACCTAATTATGGTCAGCATACATAGAAAAAAAAATTGTTAATAGTTTACTATTATCTTTTTCTTAAAATCTTTTAATAAAGTTTTTTTTTCTTATCATAAAGGTAGACATACTTAGGGAAGAGATTACAGAACAAGAGAATTTGACGAAGTATCATAAAATATGAGAAATTTCTTTTTCATCAAAATTGTAATTATTTTTAGATTTCAATATTTTATTAAGATCTTTCAAAATTCTATTATCAGTCAAGAAAATTTATTTTTAACCAAGTAAAGACACTTTACAGCAAAGCACTTTTAACTCTAAAATTTTCATTCTGAACTGTTAAGGAGTCAATGATTCTCCCTGTTCAAAAGAGTTTTATTTTTCTACAGTGTAATCCAAAAATATATTTAAACTTAAAAGATAAGAGGTCTCATCACGAAACAAATTGTTTAGTCCAATTATAACCAGTGAATGGCATTGTCAACTATTTGGCTACCAAACCAGGACAATGGATTTTAAGAACTAAAATAAAATTAATAATAAACATATATAAATGGATTTATCTCCAGGTCAATAATTCCTAAATAGATGGGATTATGAATCATTCATGATTAAAAGGTAACCTTGTCAATATTATAGATGTTTGCTTGCAGCATTGGCTCTATCTGTGACAAATGAGTACTTAAAAGCTAAGATATAAAGTGACCCCTACTTTATCTCTACAACTAATTAAGGACTCATATAGAGTTATGAAATATTTTAATTTATGAGGAATTTTAAGAAAATTACAGTAAGATGATTATTGTTTTTATTCAGACTAATGAACCTAGTTAATAATTCCAAAAATAATTTTCTCTTCTTTAATTATTTTTACTTTAATTTTATGAAAATCTCATTTATATCAAATAGAAATAACGGGTTCTTCTTCCATATGTTGCCATTATTGTGGTAAAACAAAACCCATCCCTATTTTTTACTTGTTCATTTCAAATAATGGGGACCCTTTCTATAAATTTTTTGGCTAAACGCCTTTTAGGATTTTTATTAAGTTGATTATCCTACACTTTGGTTAATTTTTCATTTTTAGAGTTTCATTTAAAAATTTCTTTGTTACAACTAATTTTTTATAAGTTTTTCATTGATGCTTGTTTCACCTCATTTGGTCCACTGGTTTGTAAATGACACTCCTTTTGAAGTCTAATCATTTACGTTACATGGGTTAAAAATACGTAAAATGTACAATATTCCACTTTTGTAATTAAATTAGTCTAATAATACATTTGTTTTAAATATTAACCCTTAGTTAGTTATTACTAATATTTTTATTTTTTCCTTCTTTACTTATACAGCCAAATCCCAAAGCATCGGGATTTTAGTAATGTACTCCAATTTTTAAATAAATTACTAATCTCGAAAATCCAAAATGTCAAAGTTGCTATAGTTTTTATTTTTTATTATTAATAAAAAAGTGGTTGTAGCTTAGATAGACAAATCATCCCTTAGATAATTTTACAGCTTAACATCATTAAAATAAAACCAAAACAAAAAACTAATATTTAACATAAATTTTAAATTAATTAAAATAATTATTATATTAAATATAATTAAATTAAAATTTAAGATAAAAACAAATATATATAATAATAATAATAAAAATAAAAATATTACAACGCATCGGAAATTTTAAACGACACAGTTTTAAAAAAAAACTCAATAACACCAAACCTCTAATATGCCGATTGCAAAGAAGTCAAAGGCATAAGGCATTCATTTGAGTTAAAAGATCACTCACACGTGAGTGTTAGTGGTATGTATAGTTTTAAGTTAGTTAGTGGAGTGTTAGTATAGTGTAGTGTTAGTATAGTTAATTTTAATATTAGTTTTAATTTTAATATTTAAAATAATTAATTTCAAATTAATTAATATATAGAATATAATTAATTATTAATTAGATTAATTTTTTTATAAATAGTTAATTATATTAGTTAGTTAGATTAATATTAATTAATAAATAGTTTATTAAATAATTAATTTGGTTTATAATTAAAAATTAAATTAGAATTAATTATTAGATAATTAGAGTTTAATTTATGATTAGATTTTTAAATTAAAATTCTGATTTTTAGTCCAACAACAGTTTCTAGAATTATGTCATATTTGACTCATCAACTTTGGAGGCTCATAGATTGAGTTTTACTTGGCCAAATGAGACCCAGGATGGCTCATTAGAAAGAGAAAATCAAGGAAAACATTTCTGAGAAGGTTTCACTAACAAATTAATTCATTTATTATGTCTAAAAACAGGCAGAATATCAAGCTCCGAATTTTTAAACAAAATAAATTTTCTAAGTTTATTTTCTTCATTTTCATTTGCCCAAGCCTCTTCTAAAGTACAGATTCATTTATCAATAATATGTTTGGCCAATTAAATCATCACAAAAATCAATAGAAAGCTTGGATTTCCTTTTTAATTATTTATTTAATTGTATTTGATTGGATTTGTTTTAATGTCAAAAACGACATTTTAATCTTGATTGTTGCATCTTAATTTATTTTGATTCTTTTTGCAGGAAAACAATAGAAGAGATATGGAGAAAAGGATCTCAATCAATGAGAATGCCCCAGTAATTAAAGATTGGAATTTTGAGAAAATAAAATTGGATTGGGCAGATTTTTCTTCAACAAACTTTCCTCTCAAAAATACCTTTGGAAATATTGTAAATGAGAGATTGTAGAATGTAAAGGAGGGGGTTGCTCTCCTTTGCAATTTGGGACTTCTAAAAGAACTTATGCAATAGGAATTTAGAGTTGTAGGAGCGAGGAGAGAAAATGTCAGATCTGAACATTACTGATGGTTTTTCCTTTGTATCTTGAATTATGTATGATGGGCAGAGTTTGCACTTTTGAAGCTCTAGTTTTGAAATAAGAAATTCAAGAAATGTAAAGGACTGTTGGAGACCAGATTCAATTAACTAGTATTTTTAATACTAATGTTTCAAATACCAGTTTCATTTTTATGATAATAAAATGTGTGTCATTTTATTCATGTTTGTGAACTTCTGTTAATATGGGTAATTTGTCTCAGTATTGTTATGTACCTCTGCTCTTATGGATTAAAATCTGATTTCTGAGTAACTATTTACTCGAAAATATGTCATATAAAACTGATTTATTAAATAGTAATGTGTTGTGAAATCTTTCTACATATCATTGTTTAATTATTGGGTTTACTGATATGATAATCAATATCATTTTTTTGAATTAGTTCCTGGGTGTTGTTGATTTATTATTTTAGTTAAAAGATCTCAATAGGATGTGTTTCGGTATTCACAAATGTCAGCTAATATAATTACTTCGTTAGCTTGACACTAACTAAAAGACAGACATATTTAAATCCTTATCATTTAATTATCTTTCTCTTGGTTGGGTTGGATCTATATCTACCTAATTGAGATAGGATTAAGAATAGTTTCTATTGCTTACATTATAGAATAAGTTTGCAATTAGATTAAGTTTTACATTCTCTTAAGTCCTCTTCTTAAAGAGGAAAAATCTTAGTTGTGGTTGGCTGAACCCAAATCAGCTTAAGGGTCATTCTCTTACCTGATCAGTAAGAAGAAGTGATTTGATATCCCTATCTATTAGTAGTTAAAGATACATCATAAAACAATAGCGATTGGGAAAAGGTAACTGGACCTATTTAAACCAGTCGAAGCCACTACTCCAAACAAAAAAGGAGCTGATTTAAGGTCTGGATCGGGTGATTATCCCCCAATGTTGTTGTAGCGATTTTTCAAGCTTCAACAGGCCCCAAGTGGAACAAATGACTTGCCACCAATATCCACCTTGATCATTTATCCCCCCTTAGGAAGCAATGGTCCTTATTGCATTGGTTTTCTCCATGAGATGAGGAAACTTTTGTTGAACTTGGTCCCTTGTGAGCCACCTTCCTTGGTGGAAGAATTGGCTAGCCTTGACAACCTTATAAATCTAGATCTTCTGCATGTGAGTGTTCTTAATTTTCTTGTACATGATATAATAAATTTTGGCCTATTCCATGCAGTCGCGGCTTAGGTCTTTTGGTGTGAGTTGTTCTTCCATGTCTGATTTATTGAGTAATGGTGGAAATTAAGGCCGAAGGTGGTCCACATTGAACACTAGGTGCAAAACAAGGAATGGTTGAATACTGAGCTCGAAGAAATTGTCCCCTATAGCCTTGGTGATGGTGTATAGCCAATATCATAGTGGACGAAACTTGCGGTGGGATCGAGCGAGACACTCCTTCTGCAAATGTAGCCAAACTTTGTAGGCTAATTGGAACTTGTGTGGAACCCGATGTTGATCATGTCACTGATTCTACTTAGCATTAGCTCTGTCTAATATGTCATGGACCTGTTCGAAAATGTGTTGTGTTATCACAAATAACATTTCATTTTTGGTTGATAGGGGCATTATTATAGGTGTCTTTTGTCTCATAAAATTGGTTCATGAAATGAATGAAAGCTCATGAATTGATCACTATCATAAGTTTATAAAATCCATTTTTCATGCCCATCACAGTCAAATCTATCAAAATCCACCTTAAGTTAACATGCATTGGTTTAAATTTTTGTAGTGGCCACTTGTCTGACTTTTCCCAAGTCTGCAATGAATATAACTGCAAATAGGTTGTTTTCGCTATGGACTCACCTAACCAGCCCATAGCGAATATTCTAGGTTTGTAACTGAAAACATTGCAGAATCATTTTTTTCTGCACCAATAAAGGGGAAACCTTTATTTTTCTTAGTGCTTCTAAGGTTGATTAAGTAACACACAAGAAAACTCCAAAGTAAAAATCCACTCCTTCAAGTAAGAGTGAGAAACATGTCGCTAAAATAGAGGGTGTGAATGAGGACGAGATGGAGCCCATTATAGATCCAATGGATATTGAAATAGAGCCTGCATAAGAGATAGAAACTCCACAACCTACAACTTCAGGTAGAAAACAAAATATCAACAAGAAAATCCATAGAAGGATAACAAGAAGTCAAACAATTGGGAAGAGAAACCTTGAAGATATAATTCAAGCTATAGACATTGAGGAAACTCCATTGGTCAGAGTTGAAGACATTAAAGTTGAAAAGAAGAAAAATAAAGGTATGGTTTCTAAGAAGTTTGATTTTTCAAGAGAATATGTAGTGTTTATGTTTCAGCCAAGTAAACCACTAACCAGGCTTCAACTTGCCAAAGGTGTTATGGAAAACAAAAGGATAGAGGTTACTGAAGAAGGAAAATAGCATATCATAGAGGAGATCATTGATTTGTCTCCAGAAATAGAGTATATCATCGTGCAAAGGAAGGGTAAAGAGAAAATGGTTGAGAAAACAAAAGTTTAGATGTTAAAAGAGTAGTTAAGAGAGGCTATAGAAGAGGTTGTGGAGACCAAAATGGAGTTACAGAAAGCCAAGGTAGATAGGAAGTTGATGGAATATTTCAAAGAAAAGGTAAATGAACAACTAAATCAATATGATGAGTCATTGACAAATGCCAAGAAACTACTGAAAATGACACTTCCTTTACGAAGAGTAATGAAGCACACAAGAAACAAAAATTTAAGGTTGCAAGCTCAAAGAAAAAAACTAAAAGACCAGGTTAAGGAGCTAGAGGAGAAAATGGAGATGATACAGTCAGAGTTAAAGAAAATAGGCCTTAAAATCACAATCATAAATGAACTTGAAGAGATTCAAGCTCCTACTACCAAAGGTTAAGCATCCAAAGCTTGAAGAGTAGACCAAATATCTTTTTGACATTTTTGCATCATTCAAAAATCAACATTTGCAGATCCATAGGCAAAATTTTGAAGACCAAAGTAAAATTTTTGACTTTTATGCCAATTAAGAAATTTTACAATGAATCCCAGGCTTGAAGCCCATATTTAACTACAAACTTGATGTAGGTGTCTTTTTGTTTAAAATCGTGGATACGGTCAAACTCAAGGTGGAATTTTTTTTTTTATTTGGCTCATTTGACTCAACAAACATTCCCAAATCAACAAATATGGATAACCAGTGGCATAGATTGGTGAAATAAATTTTCTATGAAATTTCGCTATGAACTTGCCTTGATTCCCTAGTTCCTGCAGTGAGCAGTTTATTTTACCAATTTTGGGTTTTGATGGTTTTTTGGAGGAAATCCAACCATGTTGAAAGCTTAAAGAGTATTAGAGGAATATTTTTGTGGAGACTTGGTCTTCTATTGGCACTGGAATCAACACTTGGACTGCATCAAGGGCCTGACCAGACACATCCTAAACTCTAAGGAAATTTAATTATTTTTTATGAGATTGGTAGGTGGTTTAAACTATTATTCACTGAAAAGAGATTTCAGTCAAATTGAAAGTTATTGGATCATGATGTGGTAGAAAAGAGTGAGCTTGTAGCCTACGAGGAGAAGAAAATGTAAAATGAGAGAAGAAACAATAGGTCTGCAAAGCAAAAATATATTGAATTTGGTAGAAATTAACACAAGTAGCAATTTAACAATATTTCATCAAGAGAAATATATTTCTAGTCTTACAATATTCTCACTAAAATATATAAAAGATAACTATTATGAGTGATGATATTTACATTGTTATTATATATATATATATATATATATATATATATTTATATTGTTATTATATATATATATATATATATATATATATATATATATATATATATATATATGACCAAGAAGGCTCAAAGTGTGAGACTAAAAATTTTTGATAAAACACATGAACATGTCCAGAGATTGATAAAAACTCATAACAGTATGAGGAATTTCAAACTACAACAGAAGATAATAAGATATGGAAACACAAATAGAAATTGACAATACACACACCATATGGTAATAAGTTCTTAGAATTTTTTGTCTATTTCATTCACTAAAAAGAGTACTGATCATATGAGTTAATATTCTAAAAGAACGAACCCTACTTAATAGCCGTTTGTCACATATATACAAAAATATAAAACTGTAATCCCCACAAAAGCAGTAAATCTATTCCTATAAGTTATTACCATCTCGTGCAAGAGATGAGGCTTATCCAAAAACTTTAAACAAAGTTTTATGACGTAATTAAAAAAAACAGCATCAAGGCTAACAATTCGAAGTGTTTTTATGATGTGGTAGTCTATAGGACGACTCCTCCTTTTCTCTGGTGGCACAAACTCCACAAAAAGTGTAAACAACAACGAAAGTGATGTGTGGTTGTTCCTTGAATGCCGCCTGGTGCCTGACGGAAACGTTCTGGTGCTAACAGTAGTGGTAGAAATATATTTCAAGGAAACTCTATCGTTGTTCCTTTCCTTTGGCTTCTTTTTTGTCGTGATAGGGATGGAGGTAGATTAAAAGATATAACAAAGTTTCATTTTATTAAAGGGAGAGATTATTATATGAGCGGGAGGAGAAAAAACCCTTTATACATATATCACAATCGCATATCGGGGTCAGAGAGTTTTAAAAAAAGACATAAGCAGGAGGGAACGCGATTTGTGATGGGGGTGATGACATGGCAAGGAGGTGTGGCCAAGACAATACCGCAAATCGTGAATTGGGAGGTTTTTTTTTAGGAATGGGGGTTAAAGGTCAGGGATTGAAAAGTGTGATGTGGGATGAGAAAGGAAGCTGGGTCCCAGACAATACCACAAATCATGAATTGACAGTTTTGTTATGAGAAACAAGAGCTAAATGTTAAGATTCACGAAGTGAAATGTGCGATGAGAATGGAAGGTGGGGTCCATTTACATCGCAATCAAGGAATCGGGAGTTTTGTAGGAGACGACAATTGTAACATGAATGAAAGTTAAAATTGCGATAAGATGATTTCGATGAAAGGGTAAGGGGTACAAAAGGTTATTAACTGTGATAAGTTATATCATTTGATATATGATATTACCAAGGTTTGTTGTGGTGCAGGTAGAGCTACGATAAAAGAAATATATGGTAAGTTTAAGAGGAAATATGATATGGCTATTAGTGGGTGGGGAGTGCTTCTTTTTAACTATACAAAATGGATTTTAGTAGTTAAAAAGAGGTTTTGAAAGAAATGAAACGTCAGACTTTGTTTTTCTTTGGTAAAATGAAAGGTAAAAGAGGGAAAATTGAAATGAATGAAAATAGAAATGAAATTTTCTCACCACTACACTTTGACAGCGACACTTTTATCTTACAACTGAACTGAAAAGGAAGATTGATTCCTTGGAGAATGATGACAAGACTTTGAAAATATTTCAAAAATTTCACTGCTAACATCTTCAACAAGGTTTTTCAACCCACCAGCTCATCATGAATATAATCAACATTTATCATGACACCACCTCCTTAAAAATAGCAAGACTAGTTTCCCAATTTACTGGGGGCATTAATGTCTTGGTCATGGTCAGTGCCACCAAAGCACATGACCATATTCGATGTAAATATGCAATATTTTCAGTAAGATGATATAATAAATAGGTGGAAGAGTCCTGGTAGGTCTCTAATTCCTAAAGTTAGTAGATGTCAATTTCACTTCCATGTATTTTTCTTATTGTTAAGATAGGTGTCAGCAAAGGAATTTTTTGATCTAGCCATGTAGGCAGATCCAATGTAAAATGACTGAAGCCTATTAATAGGAAAAATTATGAAGTATATAGGGTTTTATTATGTTATTTTACACTACTACTATTGTAAACATTTTGTGAGCAGCAATATATAGTGATTGTTATTTTTTTCTTCAACTGGGATTCATCTGATGTTTTCATGACTACGTGTCCTATGTATATTGTTATTTTTCTTGCATTCCTTTGATTTTTGATTACTTATAATTCATTTTAATCATGCTATAACTTCCTTCAAGCATTAAACTACTATGTATGTTTGTGTATTTCCTTTTTCATAAAGATATCTATATGCCTCAGCTTCCACAAAAAGAACCTTTGCCACAGAGTTTCTTAACAATCACTCCATAAGCCCAATGGTAGTAAATCCTATACATTTTTCACCTACAAATAAACACATCTAAAAAAAATTTCTCAGAGTTATCCATCTATGAGCTTGATTTCAATAATATTACTAATATCTTTGAGAGAGCCCTCTTAGGCTAAAAGGCTAATTTCCAGCAGGAAGTTGGTTTGAAAGAGTTACTCTAGGTTTTTTGGTGCAGCAACCCATATGTACCAACTTGGTGATAACATTTTGGTGTGTCTATCAGGAGTCTAAAGACATATTTCTTGAATTTTGTGCTCAAACAGTGATTATGAACTCTTGGAGGTGGCAGGAGCTTAGAACATTTCGAGGCTGCAAAACTACCTTGGTGACTCCACTAAAAATATTCATTTTTAAAGGTGGCTTCAAGAAAGAGATACACAATGAGAAATACAGATCCTAACCCACCTACAATTGTGGATAATATAGAAAGGATTCACAGAGGAATTGGTAGTAGCTCTTCAAAATCAGGTATTCCATCAAATTCAAGAGTTTTGTCCTCTGACATTATTCAAAGTCCCGAAGATAAAAAATTTTATGATAAAATTGAAGAAGTGTTGTTTAGGTCTAAGACTGAAAATGAGCTGACCGATATAATACTAGACCTACAAAGACTAGGTATTGAAACATCTTCCTTAGTATCAAAATAAGAGAAAGGAGAATTTTGGAAGACTGATACATCGAAGCTGTTGTTAGATAGAGAATCATTTGAAAAATTAAGAGATTTGGATCCTTTTGATTTTTTGTTGAAAATAAAATCTGGTATACCTTTGCCTGAATGGAGTTCATTTGTATCTAAACTTCAAATATCATCTTCACCATCTCATAACACTTCATCCTCATTTACTATGTTTTCCAAAAGTCAGAATTTAAACTCATCTACTTCTTTTTCACATACCATAGTCCCCGTTATCATGGCTAGAGTTCCTCCTCATATTGGACCTGCATGATATGCTCCACTTGTCCTTCTTGATGTCCTTGATACTCAACTAGGATTAAAACCATTGCTAGTGAAGAGGAAATATTAGTTGAAGAACATGTAGACCAATTTAATGATTTCATTGATCGAGAGGAGGTGGACCATGAGGATGGGAAAATGAGTTTATTTTCTCAAAGTTTCATTAATGAGGTAAGAAAATGGTTCAAGGCCTTAGCTCCAGCTAGTTTGCATAATTGAGACTACCTAGAAGTTAGATTCTTGAAAAAGTGGAGGAGAAAGGTAAATCTTGCTCAATCTATAACTGGGTATAAAAATTTGAAAAGAGCCTTAGATGAATCTGTCGAAGACTTTTCTAAGAGATTTAACAAATTCTATAACTCCATACCTGCTCATATTAAACCTCCCCCGGGATCTGATCAATTACACTATGCAAAAGAATTTGATTATGATTTTTCCATCTTGTTAAGGGAAAGAGAGTCTGCTATTTTGGATGACATGTAGAATGATGCAGCAAAAGTTGAGGTGAACATGGCAACAGCCAAGAAGTCTAAGATGGGTAAGAAAAAATTAAAAGAAGACGAGAAGCCTTCTTCATCAACAGATGCTAAGTTTGATTCCATGATGAAGGCCATGGAGAAACTTATGGGAAGACTTGTTCCTAGAGCCACTCCTTTTCCTTATGCACAAAAGGAGACACATATTAGAAAACTGCAATTTAGGAGACCCCAAATTTAGCAAAGAAAGAGAGAAAATAGGAACCAACCTGACACACAAGTGAGACCTCCTTTCCAGGAGAATTTACTTGATGAAGAGGAAAAACAACCTGAGTTCCAAGAGGATATTATTCATTTCTTAGATGAAGATATGTTTGGGATTTTTCTAACTAAAGAGGAACATGATGAGTCTAGTCATGATATGGAGAGAAGTGAGGGATAACCTGATTACTTAAAGGATTACCAACATGCAATATCTGAAATTCAGAAACAATAGAAGTTGAGAAATATGAATGTTGCCATTACAAAAAATAATGCACAGCCAAAGAAATATGTTCCTAAACTGGTTGAGCCAAAGAAGGATACACCACCACCACTTCCTCGCACAAAAATTGAAAAAGCCTCATCTACTTTCAGTTTAGAGAATGATATCTCCAAAATCAAAATTCCAGTTCCCTTCAGAGAAATTATCAAGGTCACTGAATACAAAAATAAAATTGTCAATATGTTAAACTCTTAGCCCGGACCTTTAGACATCCTCAATATGCAAGAAGACCATCCTACCATTTTCCTGGGACCAAGGGTAGAATATGAACATAATGAAGAAGTTCCTCCTTTTTATTTAAGTCTAAATATTCATGATATGACTTTGCATAATGCCATGTTAGACCCAGGAGCTTCACACAATTTAATGCCTAAGGTGATTAAGGAAATTATGGGTTTAGAGATCACTAAACCTTACAAAGATTTGTTTTATTTTGACTCCAAGAGAGTCCAATGCATAGGTCTCATTAAATATGTTGTTGTTGGCCTAACTCAATTACCTACTAAGACAGTGGTGATGGAAATAGTGGTAGTTGAAATTACTCCGAAGTTTGGTATGATTTTATCAATATCTTGGGCATCCAAAATTAAAGGGACTATGCAGATCGATATGACATATGCCATCATCCTAGTCTTTGGTGAGAGAATGAGACTATATAGAGAAATTAGGATGGCTTACATGGTGAGTAGTAAATAAAAACCTCAAAATTTTCCCTTTTATGCTATTGAAACTGAATTGGGGTCCTCAATTTTGTTTAATGAACTTACTGGTGAGGTGGAAATTGAGAAAAAGATAGAAAATTAGCAAGCAAAAAATCAGAGATGTGTTGAGGAAAATGAAGATAGCTGGTGGATTTTAGACTTTGATGGCCCTATAGAAATATAGGGGGTTGGATCAGGGATATGGATTACCACTCCTAATGATGAAAGTAATTTTTTCTCATTCAAATTAAACTTTGACTATACCAACAATATGACAGAGTATGAGTCATTGTTTCTGGGTCTAGAAACTTTGAAGAACATAGGCGCCAAAAAGATATCAGTATGTGGTTATTTAGAATTAATGATTAAGTAGGTAGCATTACGAGCATTTTGAGGTCTAAAATGGGCCTCCTAAGAAAAATTTACAACCAAAATAAACTTTATAAGAGCCAAAATTATTCAAGATGATGATGTCAACCACGGGGGATGATTCACCATTTTTTAAGGAAAAGGGTAAAAGTATTAAAAAATAATAAAATAATAAAACTACTTTTTCAACTCGTATTTTCAACTTATCTCCCAAAGTTTTTACTCAAATTTCAAGAGGGAGTACTGATTGGATGAAAAATATAATTCATCATCCAAAGAGTACCCATGTTGCATACTTTTGATGGACCCTGCTACGCGAAAAATGAGAAATACATGAAGAAATGTGATTGCAATCATGTTTTTCATGTATTTCTCATTTTTTCATGTAGAAGGATCCATTGAAAGTATGAAACATGGGTACTACCAGGATGAAGAATTAAATGTTGCATCCAATGACTATTCTCGCTCTAAATTTGAGTAAAAACTTTGGGAGATAAGTTGAAAATACGAGTTAAAAAAAGTAGTTTTTTCTTTTTTCCCTCTAAAATTTGATGATGTAATCAAATCTTATTTTATTATTTCCACTATCATTTTATACTTTCCTTAGGAGGCCCATTTTAGACCTCAAATTTCCCCTAATGAAAGGTTTTACCAAACCAAAGATGTAAGAATGAGGGCCTACATAAACTTAATCATTGAAATGCTTGAGAATGTTCAAGAATACACTTTCATTGTCAAAACGAGAGATCAAAATTCATTAGTTGATTATTTAGCTGTCTCTGCAAGTTTATTCGTTATGATTACTCATTATAGTGAGAGATATGAGGCTGAGGTTATAAACAGGCCATCAATACATGATAATACATTAATTGGAATTTTTTTGATAATGACCAGCATGTCCGAAATTTGCTTGAATTGAAAGAAGAGTTTGAGAATATCCAAGTAGATAAACAAAATATGTTTTCTGAAACTAAGTTCAATCCAAAATTCTTGCAAATAAAAAAAAATTGTATTCCCAAAGGCCTTATTCCCCTTGAAAAAATATTTCATCAAAATGATGTTTTCAAGTCTCCAAGGATGCAGGCTTATGATGAGGAGGTGGAGGTGGAGACTTGCAATATTGGTACAGCAGAAGTGGCTAAAATGTTCAAACTATCTAAGTTTCTTTCTATGGTGATGAGACAGAGGTATGTATATATGATGAAGAAATATATTGATTTCTTTGCATGGAGCTATGTTGATCTGAAAAGGCATGTCCCTAGTATTATCCAACATACCATTCCCATAAAAGAGAATGAAAAACCTTTCAAGTAGAAGTTGAGAAGAATTAATATTTTTCTCATGCCTTTGATTGAGAAAGAGATTAAGAAACTTCTTTATGCAAAGATCACTGTCCCTTTAATATTTTCAAAATGGCTTGCTAATCTATTACCTGTCAGAAAGAAGAGTGGTGAGATTAGAATTTGTATAGATTTCAGAAATTTAAACAAATCATATCTAAAGGACAACTGCCCTCTTCCCAATATGGATAAGATTCTGTAGAATATTGTTAGCTCTCAAATAATGTCCATGCTTGATGGTTTTTCAGGTTACAGCCAAATATTGGTACATCCAGAGGACCAAGAGAAAACTGCTTTTACCACGCCATGGGGAACATTCATGTATGTCAAAATGCCTTTTGGTTGAATGAATGCAGGGGAAACCTTCAAAACGGTGATGGATATTTATTTTTCTGAGGAGAAAGACAAATAAGTGGTGGTCTTTTAGGATGACATCACTATTTTTTCAAAGAGGGAGGATGAACACCTTAAGCACTTGGAGAAAATTCTGCAGAAATGCAGAAAATTTAGTATATCTCTCAATCCTACTAAAAGTGTCTTTGCTATAACTTCTGGAAAATTTTTAAGGACACACCGTATCAAAGGATGGAATAAATATTGATCCTAATATAGTTAGTGCCATTCCTAAAATAGACCTGCCAAGGAATAGGAAAGAGATTCAGTATTTTATTGGAAAGGTAAATTTTGTTAGAAGGTTTATCCAAAACTTTGCTGAGATTGTCAAGCACATTACCAAGATGTTAAAGAAGGAATATGATATTAAGTGGAGAGTATAAGCCAATAACTCATTTGAAGAAATAAAGAAATCCCTCACTCAGGCTCCAGTGCTAATAAGTCCTGACTTTTCAAGTGAATTTCTGGTTTCTACATTCGCCTTTGAACATATTATTTCTAGAGTATTATTGCAGGAAAGGCAGCAAGGTGGTGAGAAACTTAGTTCCCTTTTTCAGTAGGAATATTTCCAACTCTAAACTGAAGTATAATATAATGGAAAAACAAGCATATGCTTTGGTCAAATCTCTTAAAGATTTTAGAATTTACATTATGCATTCTCACATTATTGCATTTGTGCCTAACACTATGGTGAAAGATATTATGGAACAAGCTGAGCCTGATGGTAAAAGTGGGAAATGGATCTCCACTTTACTATAATATGACATATAAATTAATCCTAACAAGTTATTGAAGGGACAGGAATTAGAAAAACTGATGGCACAGTCAAATTTTGAGTGCCTAGACATGAATCTCATTGTAGAAATGTCAAAGTTGGTACACGCAGAAGAATTTGTCCCTATCGAAGAGAAATTCATCTTATTTGAATGGTACAAAGATGCGATATTTTACCTAAATAATACTAAAGCACCTCCTCAATTTACTAAGTCAAAGTCAAGGTTTGTGAAGCTGAAATCATTGCAATATTGCATTTTGAATAAAAAAATTGTATTGGAAAGATACAGGTGGAATTATTTTAAATTGTTTGCTGGAAGAAGAGGCTAAAAAGGTCATTGAAGAGTTCCATATGGGATATTGTGGAGGACACCATTACTAGAAGGCCATATCCAACAAGATACTTAGAGCAGGTTATTATTGTCCTACCATGTTTAAGGACATCTACAAGAAGATTTTTGCATGCCATGAATGCCAAGTTTTTTATGGTAATAAGAAGTTGAATCCTTTACCTTTGAAACCAATATATGTTGAAGCTCCTTTCCAACAATGGGAGATAGATTTCATTGGTGAAATACACCCAGCATCCTTAGGGAAGCATCACTGGATTTTGATAGCCATTAATTATTTCACCAAGTGGATCGAAGTAGTTCCAACCAGAAAGGCTATTGACTCAGTCATCATTCAATTTTTGGAGAACAAAATTTTGTCCAGCTTTGGTTGTCTAATGAAGATTATTACTGATAATTCACAATATTTTAAATCCAAAAAATTGATTAGATTTTCCATCAATATCATATCACTCTTGGTCATTCCACAGCCTATTACCCTCAAGGTAATGGCCTAGCAGAATCATCAAATAAAATAATAGTGAGGATCATCAAAACGATGCTGCAAGAAAGTAAAATATCATGGCATCTAAAGCTAAATTTTTCTTTGTGGGCTAATAGATTTTGCACTAAGCTATTTATTAGTACATCTCCCTATGAATTGATATATGGAGCTAAAGATATTTTCCCAAATTCTTTGGGGGTTTCGGTAATGAAATTGTTTCAAGGACTTGAAGAGGAGAGTAATGCCATCAAAAGGGGGATAAAAAGACTCATAGCTTTGTAGGAGAAAATAGAAGAGGTATATGACAGTCATCAGCAATCACAAAATAGAGTGAAGAAATTTTTTGACAAAATGACTAAAGAAGATAATTTCCAAATCCAGGGTGCAGTTTTGAAGTCGGAAGCCGTAATTGAGGAAAAGGGGAAGCATTGAAAGTTTAGGAACATTTTGAAGGGGCCATTTGTGATAGTTTCATACCATGGCAACAACACTTTTATGCTTCAAGAGATGGATGGACAACTGTGTGGAGGAGGAACTGTCAATGGCAGGTTTCTAAAGTACTATTCATCAAAGTTTCTTTTACTGAATTACACTCCATTGTACATATTTAATTTTTTGTTATGATGTTTTGCTAATAAAGATGAAGCCATCATCAAGATTGAGCTAGAGGAGAAGGCCATAAGAGTTTGGCGAAGTCTTCATCAATTTAAGAATTTTTATTTTTTGAAGGAAGCCACTAGAACTACAAGTTCTTTGTTGTACCACAGGGGCGCACTATCCCCAATGGAGCCACTGTTATCACAAATAAAATTCCATTTTTTATTGATAGGTTAATTTGCATAGGTATCATTTGTATAATAAAATTGGTTCATGAAATTGATGAAAACTCATGAATTGATCACTATCCTCAGTTTAGAAATTCCATTTATCATGCCCAACACAATGAAATTTATTAAAATCCACCTTAGGTTCACATGCATTGGTTTAAAGTTTTGTAGTGGCCACATGTCTAATTTTTCCCAAGTTCGCAGTGAATATAACTGCAAACAACTTATTTTCGCTATGGACTTACATGATTATTCTATAGTGAATATGTCAAGTTTATAACTAAAAATGCTGCGAAATCATGTTTTTCTGCACCAATAAAGGGGATGATGAGTTGTTGAGTTTTTAGAGGTTTAGGGTGAATGTGAGGTCACGTGATTGGTTATTACAGTCATCTAAGCATGCATAATCATAAGTGTCACTCATCATTACACTTCACTCCCTTTTTTCATTATCCCTCCCATATTCAAATTTCACCTTTTAAACTCACCTCCAAAGCTCCTCTTCATCATCCTCCCTTTAAATTTTGCAAGCATCAGTTGGTTAGCATGATTGAAGAGTTGAAATCCATTGCAAGAAGCTTTTTGGTCAATTTATTTCTTTGCAAGTGTCACAATTCCAAGAAGGAAACATGGCATAAAGGAAGATGGCCATGAAGAAGAAAAAAAACAAATGAGGCTCCTGTGTAAGATATGAACCTATGGATCTCAAGTTACTCGATGAAGACCCTAGCTTTGCATAAGCTTTCAACAACGTTGGATGCATAAAATTTTACCAAAAACTTCAAGGTTTTCATGCCGAGGTATCAAAATATTTTGTAGTGAGTTTCATAGGTACAACTTCGAAGGTGGGGGTGCTAAGTTTTGTAGTGTCACCTAAGGTAATTTCTCAAGCCACAGAGTAACAAGGGAGGGTGAAGGGTGGTTCAAAGCCACTAAGTTCATGATGAAGAATTGTGATGAATTTATAAAACCTAAACACATTGGAGTAGATATGACTTATAGAATTCCAAGGAGATACATGAAATAGAACTACTCCAAATTGTTGTTTGTAATTCAAAAGTACTTTACTTGTGAGGGGAGATTTCATATGGTATATCCGTACCATTTCACGCTCTTGTTTCAATTCACTCGTAGGAAGTATCTCAATCTTCCCTTTTTCTTGTTTAGGAAAGATGTCAATCAAGGTTAGGGATAGGCCAGATAACAGTGAGACCTCAATTTTCCATCATGGGTTGATCAAACTCTTGGTGCTGGAGGAGTTCAAAAAACTAAACAGAGATTGGGCTAGGCTTTCTTTTTCTCATTGGTTATGAGGTTGATTCAGTAACACCCAAGAAAAATCCAAAGTCAAAAGCCACTCCTTCAAGCAAGAGTGACAAAATTGTGGTTGATATAGAGGGTGTGAATGAGGAGGAGATGGAGCCCATTATAGAGCCAATGGATATTGAAATAGATTTTGCACAAGAGACAGAAAATCCATAGCCTACACCTACAAGCGACAAACAAAAAATCAGCAAGAAAAGACATAGAGGTATAACCAGAAGTCAAATAATTGGGAAGGGAAACCTTGAATATATTCTTCAAGCTATAAGCATTGGGGAAAATCCAGTGGTTAGAGATGAAGATATTAAAGGTGAAAATAAGAAAAATAAAAGTATGACTGCTAAGAAGCTTGATTTTGCGAGAGAATATGCAGGTTTTATGTTTCAACCAATAAAAGCACTCACCAGGCTTCAACATGCCAAATGTGTTACCAAAAAAAAAGGACAAAGGTTACTCACAAAGTAAAATAGCCTACCATAGAGGATATTATTGATTTTTCTCCAACAATAAAGGATATAATTGTGTAAAGGAAGGGTAAAGGGAAAATGGTTGAGAAAACAGAAGTGTAGATGTTAAAAGAGTAGTTAAGAGAGGTTGGAGAAGAGTTTGTTGAGACCAAAATGGCGTTTTAGGAAGCCTAGGTAGACAGGAAGCTCATGGAATATTTCAAAGAAAATTTAAATGAGCAACTAAATCAATATCATGAGTCCTTGACAAATGCTAAGAAACTGATGAAAATGACACTTCATTTGTGAAGGGTAATGAAGTACACAAGAAACAGAAATTTATGGTTGCAAGTTGAAAGAGAGAAACTTAAAGGGCAGGTCAAAGAGCTCGAGGAGAAAATGGAGATGATACAATTAGAGTTAAAGAGAAGAGGCCTTAAAATCACATTCATACATGAACTTGAAGAGATTCAATCTCCTATTGCCAAAGGTGAAGCCTCCAAAGCTTGAAAAGTAGAACAAATACCTTTTTGACATTTTTGCATCATTTAGAAATCAACATTTGTAGATCCATAAGCAAAATTTTGAAGAAAGGAATTTTTTTGAATTTTCTCCCAATTAGGAAATTTCGTAGCAAATCCCAGGCTTAAAGCCCATATTTCGCTACGAACTTGATGTAGGTGTACTTTTTGTTTAAAATCATGGATATGGTCAAAATCAAGTTGGGGAAAAAATGCATTTAACTCATTTGACTCAACACACATTTCCAAATTAGTAAAGAGGGCTAACAAGAGGCATATATTGGTGAAACCAAATTTCTATGAAATTTAGCTACAAACTTGCCTTGATTCCACTGTTCCTGTAGTGAGCAGTTTTTCGTAGCAATTTTTGGTTTTGATGGTTTTTTGGAGGCATGCCAGCCACGTGGAAATCTTAAAGATTATTAGAGGAATATTTTGGTGGAGGATTTATCTTCGACAAGGTTTTTCAGCCCACCAAAATATCATGAAGAAAATCTACATTTATCATGATATCACCGAGTCCTTAAAAGTAGGAAGACTAGTTTCCTAATTTAGTGGGGGCATTAATGTCTTGGTCATGGTAAGTGCCACCAAAAAACATGAACATGTTCAACGTAAATATGCATTATTTTCAGTTATTTGATGTAATAAATAGGTGGAAGAGTCCTAGTAGGTCTCTAAGTCCTAAAGTTAGTAGATGTCATTTTCATTTCCATGTATTTTGACTATTATTAAGATAGGTGTCAGCAAAGGAGTTCGATGATATATCCATGTAGGCAGATCTAATTTAAAGCAACTGAAGCCTATTAATAGGCATAATTACAAAGAATACAAGGTTTAATGATGTTATTTTACACTACTACTATTGTAAAAACTTTTTGAGTAGTAATGTACAGTGGTTGTTGGTTTTTTCTTCACCTAGGATTCATCTCATTTTTTCATGAGTACTTGTCCTATGTATTTACTTATTTTTTCCTACAGTCCTTTGATGCTTGACTACTTAGAATTCATTTTAATCATGCTATAAATTCCTTCAATAATTAAACTACTATGTATTTGTGTTTATTGTCTTTTTCATAAAGACATCTATATGCCTCAGCTTCCACAAAAATAACAATTGTCACTGAGTTTCTTAACACTGACACCATAAGCCCAATGGTAGTAAATAATATACATATTTCACCTACAAATAAACAAATTTAAAACACTTTTCTCATAGTTAGCCATCTGTGAGCTCAATTTACATAACATTACTAATATCTTTGAGAGAGCCCTCTCAAGCTAGAAAGGGTAATTTTCTGCCAGAAGTTGGTTTGAAAGAGTTACTCTAGTTTGTTTGGTGGAGAAACCCATCTGTACCAACTTAGTGATAACATGTTGAATGCACTCAATGAATTTGTTCACCTTGTCAGCTTCAGACTAGACATGAGTTGAATATACCTGAGTATCTGCAAATGGTATGGCCACATCAATGAGACATAGTGGTTGGAATCCCAAGACCACCTGAAAGGGGTTGTGCCAGGTTGAGTTGTGCAGAGCCCATTTATATCTAAGCAAGACATAGGGGAGGATTTAATCCTATTTTTGTGGATGCATCAAGTTGTACATGAAAAAAATGTGTACGAGCATCGCGTTGACGACCTCTGTTCGGCCATCAATTTGGGGGTGGAAAGTTGTGGACTTAGTGAGCTTAGTGTGCAGCATCGATCAGAGACTTGAACAAAATGTAATGAGAAACCTACTATACCGATATGAGATAATGGACTCTGGGATCCCAAAGCGTACCCACACTGGCTCAAAGAAGAGTTTATAAGTGGCTTTTGTTGTGATATTATTCTTGCAGGCTGACATAATGTAAATATTAGAGAATCTATCGACAACCACAAAAACACAGTTGTGTCCATGCTTTGTAGAAGGAAGGCCCAACATGTAATCCATGGAAATGGATTCCCACAGTAGACTAAGGGTAGGCAGTGGAGTATATAGGCCTTTCTTCTTTATGGTCAGTTTGGAAATGGCACAGGTAGTGCTCGATCTAATGTACTTTTCGACATCATGTCAAAGTTTCAGCCAGTAGAAATAATTCTACAGTACTGCCACTATTTTCTTGACACAAAAAGGTCCTGTTGGGGTCCCCATGTTTTGGCCAGATTAGCAAGACCAAAAGATGAGACAACATCATAACCACTTTGGGGCCCTAGGATCTAGCCCTCCTGGACCCGAAGAGGGATCTCTCCAAATAAGGCAAAGAATTGTATATCTTTGAAGCTCAAAATGAAGTATTAGGCTAGTTATGAAGCACAAAGAGGGGTTTAAAATGATTTTGTTGGTTGGTTGTTGGGTTGGTCATGAGATCATAGACTGAGAAAGTAATGGAAGAAAAGGAGCAAAGCAGTAGGATGTTTTGGTAAAAGAGGATAGGTCAGGAAGTGCCATCCATTGGGCTATGGAGTCATGAAATGGAATTACTTGCAAACCACTAGCCAAGGCTTTTAGAAGGCAAGTCATCTACACTAAAGGATATTTTTAGATATATGATGGGATGGAACATTAAGGAGTGAGAGTGAGAGAAGGAAAGTAACCCAATTTTTTTCTATAGATCAGGTCGGAGGTCATTTAACTCCAGACCTGCTTGGATATACTCAAATGCAGCTTTCAAAGGAGGGACAAAGGGGCAGCTTATAGATCAAACTAGAGGTCATTTAAATCCAGGTAAGCTTTATCATGCTCCAAGGGAAAATAGAGATGAGTTTAACAGGCCAGGGTCTATAGATGAGAGAAGTACTTTGAACCTTCAATGATTTGACACCAGTAGGAGATATTAGAAAGGCCAGCTGGTCGCACAAGGACCCTAGTGGATAGGGCTAAATCTAATCTCGAGTGTTCCCAAATCTTCCAGCTTAAACCCAACAAGAAAAACTAAGTAGCAAAAAACATTAAAGGCAAGGAGAGCAGAAACATAGGGTACCTAACAAGGGTAAGTCCTATGCCAATATTCTGATGTAAGCCAGTAGAAAATGAAACAGTATGAAAATGTAATAAATAGTGTTAGAAAAACATCACTAATAGTAATAGACTAGGATCCTGTGAAATTTGTTTGATTAATGATACAGAACCAATCACATACACTGAGCTCAATGGCTGTTATAGTCCAGACTTTCTCCTCCCAGCCTACTACATAAAAACTACTCTACTAATCCCTCCCAAGATTGTTCTAACAGTCCAAATGAATCCCTCTAACAGCAATCGAAAACAACCGAACAACAACCTTT
The DNA here is from genome assembly GCA_034641835.2 of Pinus albicaulis. Lineage (NCBI taxonomy): Eukaryota > Viridiplantae > Streptophyta > Pinopsida > Pinales > Pinaceae > Pinus > Pinus albicaulis. The sequence goes on from CM076580.1 coordinate 1,451,133,473, forward strand.
ACAATATGTTCTCAGGAATTCTTATAGGAGTAGAGAATAACAGGAGTATAATATATTCATTAAATGGATCTCATTAAGACATAGTGGAGAAAGAGTTCATGCCCATTCTACTTAATGACAATATGCATCACTGTAAGTACTTTTGGTATGTTCTGGAAGACTCTGTCAGGCCAAGATCGACCTCTGATGTTTCGTGAAGTCCTTCTGAAGCAAGTAAGGTGACTGAAAGGTCTTCATGTCTCCATGCTTCCATAACTGCGGTCCTGACAGCCTTTAAGAAGCTTCTGTCAGTGAAAAACATTTAAGGGCTCGAGGGGGCATGGAGACTTCTGTAGGAAGGTGTCCTCTTGGAGAAACAGTGCTCTGCTGAAATTAAACACAGATATGGATCGTTCCACGTGCTTAGTCTTCACACTGCATCCTTTCCTTTTGAACATGGGGTTAAGCGTTAAACATTCAATAATTGGCATCAACCCCTTTAATCCCTACTGCTGATACGCTGGCCAATGCTGAAATAGCATCTCTACACTTTGAATCACAGCGATTGTGATCATGGAGACGAAATGAATTTCTCACTTTCTAAACCCTGCAAAATGGAATAAATTTGTTATAAAATCCCAGGGTGGCAGTGGAAGAATGCTTTGAAAACCTGGAGGAATGGTGGCGGAACTGTAGAAACGGTAGTCATGGAGGAAACAGGTGGAAATGCAATGAAATGGAGTTTTGATGGGAGAATGAACGTGGGGCGTCCGATCAGTTTTGGAGGGGATGATCAACGATGGGGATTAACGAATGGGATGACCTTTGAAAATTGGGCGACACACTAAGGAAATGGGAAAATGCAACGAAAAACATATGAAATGGACCATGGGTGATGGGACCTGGTTATGGTGGAGGGCGATTAGTTTTGGATCGTCGAATCTCAGGATGAGATTGACGGCGGAGATTAAAAGTTGAAGTTAACAAGGGCTCTGACAAAGAAATGCGATGGAGGGGCGCGATTAGATCCCAGCCGTCGGATCTGAAGAAATGGACAGCCAAAATTGAATCGACGGATCGCAATCGGGGGCACGGGAGGTGACACTATTTAAAATTTGTGATTGGTGATGGCGCGATTGAGCGCCAACCGTCCGATCTCGATCAGATCAATGGCGGAGATTCAATAGGTGGGGAGAAAGAAGGGACATGGAGCGATGATGCGATTGTGCGATGGCTATTGGATCAAAAGGAATGAACGGTCGGGATCGGATCGGAGGATCGCAATCGCAAGGTGCAGAGGAGGGGGCATGATGCGATGGAGCGCCAGCCATCCGATCCGGATAGAGATCCACAGTTCAAATTTAATTGGAGGGGCGGAAGGGGAAGGGTGACGAGCCCGTAGCGATTAGCGTTGGGCCGTCGGACCTAGTCAGATCAACGGTGGGGATTGTTTCCACGGTTTGTATATCAAAAACACAATCACATCATAGTTTTGCGTATAACACAAAAAAGTGCCTGCCCAACGGTGCGATTGCGATTAGCACCCAGACCATTAGCGCTTGGTCGTGGGTGTAGGGTCACATGGGGAAGTGGTTTGCAGGGCTAGAGGAAAAGGGGCTAGGCCTTAATATAAGGTCGAAAGTGGGTTTTTTGGCCCATTTTAATGCATTTTGAGGTTGGGAAAGGGTAACGGTAGAGGGAAAAAGGGGAAATCAGGCCAAACAAGGGGAACTTGTAGGATTTAAAGGGAATTTGGGTATGATTTAGAGGGTAAGAAGGGAATTAGAAGGGGAGACAAGGCGATGAAAACAGAGGTTTAGAAGGGATGATATAAAGGAAAAAACGGGGCCTTTGGGCATTTCTTCACAAATAGAGAGGTTTTATAACTGGGAACAGCAGTGGGGATTTATCAAAGGACAAGGGCATAAGGATGCTTCAAGGATGATTTTTTTTCAGAGGGAAATTCATTCCTTGAAGGCTCAAAAACATTTTAGCCCCCTGTTTTCTTGTCAAAAAATTTATAGGGGGCTAACAGTGGCTTGACATGGGGATGGCTTCTTCTTGGAGTTAAGAATTCAGAGGATAAATCTTTGGTGTGGGCTAGATTACTGGTGCTTGACCCATCCATTTTCTTTCTTGGATTAGCTGCCACAAATCATGAAGAAATCATATCAGTAGTAAAATTTCTCCCAAACAACTACCTACCCAGACTATATTCCTAACATTTTTTCTTCTGGGTGCATTTGGACTTGCAGACCGTTTACATCATCAATTTTTTACAAGCAGGAAAATCAATCTATTCTACTTCTACCCTTATTACTCCATGAGACCAGATTAAACTGTTGGTCTCATAGTTTCTCTACCTAAACTAGTATCTGCTAGGATAAAACTGTCTAGCAGATTTCTTCTCTACATTCTAAGACAGAAATTGAAAACAGTCAAGCCAGGATTAGACTGTCTGACTTGGTGGACTTTGCAGAAATTAAAACAAATAACTACATGCTCACGGGTTAAGCTTTATTTTAGACTTCCTACCTACCCTATTCTAATTGGGAATCTCTGGCACTCTAGGTGATACAATAATGCGAGTGCAGCCAGTCAAGTAGTAACAAAAAAGGATATGAGCACTAACTTCCTGTCAAAGATAACCACAGGGTGCTCTGCATGTGATTCTCCAAAACCACGGTCACCATCAGTGGTGACCTCTCTTGATGAATCTGGCTCTTGCAAAGGATTAATGCTTGAGGAGCTGAGCCAATCAGAGCCTCCATGTATTCTGCCACAGGATCAACAAAAATATGGTATATACTTTCTTTTCTAAGGCCTTCCATGACTGGTAAGCTGTCTTTATCCTAGGAAGCTTCGATCACTGCATCTATAGTGTGGCCTTTGTAATCACACTCCTCTCTTTCCTAGCTAGGAGTATTTGGCATATGAGCATCAACCAGGAATACCTCTTCTTCCTCTGGATCAAGACAAAGATGTATGTGGGAAAGAAGAACTCGCTCATCTTCACTACAGCCTGAGCTAGAGGGCTCATTATATTCAACAGTGCTGTCCTCTAGTAATGCAGGCTGGTTCTACTAAAACAGACTGAACTCTGTGAAAAAATTAACATATTCTTGAGTGCGAGCTTCTTTTATTACCTTAATCCTTTCGGGAGAAGGCTCGAGATATTCATTCCGCTCAAGATTTTCTTCATCTCTTTCCTCCTTGTCCTCTGCGCTGAAGAGCTGTTGGCTTCCATCCTCTTGGAAAGTATAACTGATGTTTAGATATAAAGCAGAGAGAAGATTGAATGAATCTTTGTCTGCTATCATGCTAACAACGATTTCTCCATCAGTATCATAGATAGCCTGCATTGGCTCATAATTTTCTTGAAATTGATGGTCGTGATATTCCTTCCATGAATCTATTGATGATGGCCCTACAAGCTAAGTTTCCCTTTGGAAAAAATCATCATCAGACAAATCATCATTAGATAAATCATAATTATAAGCAACGTCACCCATCAAATCTTCAGGATTCTCGGCAATTCTTTCTTCAAAATAGGCTGCAAGTTCATTTTCTGATTCAAGCTCTGGTTCATCATACATGCTTGGGATGTGGCTTCTGTCTTGCAGTGATCTGGTTTGTCTTTCTTGAGGACAAGGAGCAGGTCTTTTCCAATCATTATTTCTAGTTTCAGCCTCATATTCTTCCTCTTCTATGTTCAGCAGGGTGTTGGCAGTCTCTATCAACCTTTCCAACTTACTTTCTAAAGATACCTACCTTATTTGCTCTGCTCGGTCGTTCTTTATAGCCTTTAATCTTTACTCCCTACACTTTATTTTGTATTCGACAGTGATTACTATATTCTTCATTTCCTCCAGGCTCGAAGGTTCTCTTTCTCTTATATGGAATTCCACCTCGGGGTCAAAAGAACTAGGATAGTGCAGTAGAGCCCATCCCAAGGGTGGTTTTATGCTAGCAGGTATTGCGTGATATACCTTATTGAACCTAGCTGAAAATTCTTGTACTGTCTCTTCTGGCTACCTTTTCAAATTTTGATACTCTTCTAGGATGAAGAGAACATTCTTCGGGACTGCCCATTTATCAAGGAAAACTTGAGAAAATTTATGAAAGCTGAAAATGCTTGCCACTCGAAGGCCTTTGAACCAACTCTTAACAATTCCTTGTAATGACAAGGAAAAAATTATAATGCACACATCATCTTCCTCTATTTCATACAAGTCAATTACATCCTCGAGGTTTTGCACATGTTCCACGGCAGTGGCCCCTTTCCTTTCTCCATCAAAAAGTGGCAGTTGGTTTATAAGTTATGAAGGAAGGGGTTGGAAGATAAGAGGTAAAACCAGAGGCTTATATTTTTCTATGACCTTTGTAGGTGTAGGTGGTGTAACAATGGGCTCATGGCTGCTTGAAGATTCTTTAGGGGTGGGAGATACAACATGAGCCTCTTGTTCCACCACGTTCTTCATACGAGTATAGGTATGCTTGTGGTCTGAAGACTGAGGCTTGAGATCATTCCCATAGTCATTGTGGGTCTCATCTTTGTACACTTGATTAGGCTTGAAGTAGGACAGAACATAGTGGTAGACAAAAAAAATGAATTCTTTAAACCAAATCCAACCCATGTGTTCTATCCTTCTATGAGGTCTGGCCATATTTCAGGTTCCTCCTCCAGTGGAGTCTTTGAGAGTTATGGAGTGTGGAGTCGCTAGGTGGATGAATTTGATTGTTTGGAGCAGGCTACTGTCCACCACCAGCAATTAAAAGCCAATCTAGGCTAAGTGGTATTTTTCCCCAGTGGAGTTGCCATTATGTTGGGGTTCCCATGTTTTGGCCAGATTGGCAAGACCAAAAGATGACACAACATCATAACCACTTTGGGGCCCTAGGATCTAGCCCTCCTGGACCCGAAGAGGGATCTCTCCAAATAAGGAAAAGAATGGTATATCTTTGAAGCTCAAAATGAAGTATTAGGCTAGGTATGAAGCACAAGGATGGGTTTAAAATGATTTGGTTGGTTGGTTTCTGGGTTGGTCATGACATCATAGACTGAGAAAGTAATGGAAGGAAAGGAGCAAAGCAGTAGGATGTTTTGGTAAAAGAGGATAGGTCAGGAAGTGCCATCCATTGGGCTATGGAGTCATGAAAGGGAATTACTTGCAAACCACTAGCCAAGGCTTTCAGAGGGCAAGTCATCTACACTAAAGGATCTTTTTATATAGATGATGGGATGGAACATTAAGGAGTGAAAGTGAGAGAAGGAAAGAAACCCAATTTCTGTCTATAGATCAGGTCAGAGGTCATTTAACTCTATACCTGCTTGGACATACTCAAAGGAAGCTTTCAAAGGAGGGACAAAGGGGCAGCTTATAGATCGGACCAGAGGTCATTTAACTCCATGTTAGCTTTAGCATGCTCCAAGGGAAAACAGAGATAATTTAAACAGGGCCAGGGTCTATAGATCAGAGAAGGACTTTGAACCTTCAATGCTTTGACACCAACAAGAGATCTTAGAAAGGCCAGCTGGTCGCACAAGGACCCTAGTGGACAGGGCTAACTCTAATCCCCAGTGTTCCCAAATCTTCTAGCTTAAACCCAACAAGAACAACTAAGCAACAGAAAAAATTAAAGGCAAGGAGAGCAGAAACATAGGGTACCTAACAAGGGTAAGTCCTATGCTAATATTCTGATGCGAGCCAGTAGAAAATGAAACAATATGAAAATGTAATAAAAAGTGTTAGAAAAATATCACCAATAGTAATAGACTAGAATCTTGTGAAATTTGCTTGATTAATGATGCAAAAATAGTCACATACACTAAGCTCAATGGCTGTTACAGTCCATACTTTCTCCTCCCATCCTACTACATAACAACTACTCTGCTAATCCCTCCCAAGATTGTTCTAAAAGTCCAAATGAATCTGTCTAACAGCAATTGGAAACAACCGAACAACAACCTTTACAATATGTTCTCAGGAATTCTTATAGGAGAAGAGAATAACAGGAGTAGAAGATATTCATTAAATGGATCTCATTAAGACAGACTGGAGAAAGAGTTCATGCCCATTCTACTTAATGGTAATTTGCATCGCTGTAAGTACTTTTGGTATGGTCTGGGAGACTCTGTCAGGCCAAGATTGACCTCTAATGTTTCGTGAACTCCTTCTGAAGCAAGTAAGGTGACTAAAAGGTCTTCAGGTCTCCATGGTTCCATAACTGCGGTCCTGACAATATTTAAGAAGCTTCTATCAGTGAAAAACATTTAAGGGCTCGAGGGGGCATGGAGACTTCTGTAGGAAGGTGTCCTCTTGGAGAAATAGTGCCCTGCTGACATTAAACACAGATATGGCTCGTTCCACGTGCTTAGTCTTCACACTATGTCCTTTCCCTTTGAACATGGGTTTAAGTGTTAAACATTCAATAATTGGCATCAACCCCTTTAATCCCTTCTGCTGATATGCCGGCCAATGCTGAAATGGCCTCTCTACACTCTGAATCAAAACGACTATGATCATGGAGATGGAATGAGTTTCTCACTTTCTAAACCTTGCAAAATGGAATAAATTTGTTATAAAATCCCAGGGTGGCGGTGGAAGAATGCTTTTAAAACTTGGAGGAATGGTGGCGGAACTGTAGAAATGGCAGTCATGGAGGAAACAGGTGGAAATGCAATGAAATGGAGTTTTGATGGGAGAATGAACATGGGTCGTTCGATCAGTTTTGGAGGCGATGATCAACGGTGGGGATTAACGAATGGGATGACCTTTGAAAGTTGGGCGACACACTAAGGAAATGGGAAAATGCAACGAAAAATGAACCATCGGTGGTGGGACCTGGTTATGGCGGAGGGCGATTAGTTTTGGACCGTCGAATCTCAGGAGGAGATCGACGGCGAAGATTGAAAGTGGAATTTAACAAGGGCTATGACGAAGAAATGTGATCGAGGGGCACAATTATATCCTAGCCATCAGATCTGAAGAAATGGACAGCCAAGATCGAATTGGTAGATCACAATCGGGGGCACGGGAGGTGACACCATTTAAAATTTGCGATTGGCGATGGCGCAATTGAGCACCAACCGTTCAATCTGGGTCAGATCGACGGCAGAGATTCAATCAACGGGGAGAAGGAAAGACCATGGAGTGATGATGCGAATGTGTGATAGCCGTTGGATCAAAAGGAATGAACGGTCGGGATTAGATCGGAGGATCGCAATCATAAGGCGCAAAGGAGGGGGTGCAATGCGATGGAGCACCAGCCATCCGATCCGGATAGAGATCGACGGTTCAACTTTAATCGGAGGGGCAGAAGGGGAAGGGCGGCGAGCACAAAGTGATTAGCGCTAGGTCGTCGGACCTAGTCAAATCAATGGTGGGGATTGTTTCTCTGGTTGGTATATCAAAAACACAATCGCATCAAAGTTTTGTGTATAACACAAAGAATTTCCCGCTCGACAGTGCGATTGCGATTAGCGCCCAAACCATTAGCGCTTGGTCTTGGACACGGGGTCACATGGGGAAGTGGTTTGTGGGGCTGGTAGAAAAGGGGCTAGGCCTTAATATAAGGTCGAAAGTGGGTTTTTTGGCCCATTTTAATGCATTTTGGGGTTGGGAAAGGGTAACGGTAGAGGGAAAAAGGGGAAATCGTGCCAAACAAGGGGAACTTGTAGGATTTAAAGGGAATTTGGATATGATTTAGAGGGTAAGAAGGGAATTAGAAGGGGAGACAAGGGGATGAAAAAAAAGGTTTAGAAGGGATGATATAAAGGAAAAAAGGGGGCCTTTAGGCATTTCTTCACAAACAGAGAGGCTTTATAACTGGGAATAGCAGTGGGGATTTATCAAAGGACAAGGGAATAAGGATACTTCAAGGATGATGTGTTTTCATTTGGTAAATGCATTGCTTGAAAGCTCAAAAACATTTTAGCCCCCTGTTTACTTGTCAAAAAAATTATAGGGGGCTAACAGTGGCTCCACATGGGGATGGCTTCTTCTTGAAGGAGTCAAGAATTTAGAAGATAAATCTTTGGTGTAGGCCAGATGCCTGGTGCTTGACCCATCCATTTTCTTTCTTGGATCAGTTGCCACAAATCATGAAGACATCATATCAGCAGTAAAATTTCTCCCAAACAACTACCTGCCTAGACTATAGCCCTAACATTTTTTCTTTTGGGTGCATTTGGACTTGCAGACACTTTATATCATCAACTTTTTACAAGCATGAAAATAAACCTATTCTACTTCTACCCTTATTACTCCACGAGACAAAATTAAACTGTTGGTCTCATAGTTTCTCTACCTAAACTAGTATTCGCTAGGATTAAACTGTCTAACATATTTCTTCTCTACATTCTAAGACAAAAATTGAAAATAGTCAAGCCAGGATTAGACTGTCTGACTTGCTAAAATTTGCAGAAATTAAAACAACTAACTACATGCTCACAGGCTCAGCTTTATTTCAAACTTCCTACCTACCCTACTCTAACTCGGAATCTCTGGCACTCTAGGTGATACAATAATGCTAGTGTAGCCATTCAAGCAGTAACAAAAGATGATATGAGCACTGACTGCCTGTTAGAGATAACCATAGGGTGCTCTGCATGTGATTCTCCAAAACCATGGTCGCCATCAGTGGTGACCTCTCTTGACGAACTGGCTCTTGCAAAGGATTGATGCTTGAGGAGCTAAGCCAATCAGGGCCTCCATGTATTCTGCCATAGGATCAACAAAAATATGGTATATACTTTCTTTTTTAAGGCCTTCCATGACTGGTAGGCTGTCTGTATCTCAAGAAGCTTCGATCATTGCATCGGTAGTGCGGCCTTTATAATCACACTCCTCTCTTTCCTATTTGGGAGTATTTGGCATATGAGCATCAACCAAGAATACCTCTTCTTCCTCTGGATCAAGACAGATATGTCTGTGGGAAAGAAGATCTCGCTCATCTTCACGGCAACCTGAGTTAGAGGGCTCACTATATTCGACATTGTTGTCCTCTAGTAATGCAGGCTGGTTCTACCGAAATGGACTGAACTCTGTGAAAAAATATAATATTCTTGAGCGGGGGCTTCTTTGATTACCTTAATCCTTTTGGGAGAAGGTTCAGGATATTCATTCCGCTCAATATTTTCTTCATCTCTTTCCTCCTTGTACTCTGCGCTGAAGAGCTGCTGGCTTCCATCCTCTTGGCAAGTATAACTAATGTTCGGATATAAAGTAGAGAGAAGATTCAATGAATCTTCGTCTTCTATCATGCTTTCAACGCTTTCTCCATCAGTATCATAGATATTCTACATTGGCTCATCATTTTCTTGAAGTTGATGGTTGTGATATTCCTTCCATGAATCTACTGATGACGGCCCTGCAAGATAAGTTTCCCTTTGGAAAAAATCATCATCAGACAAATCATCATTAGACAAATCATAATTATAAGCAACGTCACCCATCAAATCTTCAATATTCTCGGCAAGTCTTTCTTCAAAATAGTCTGCAAGTTCATTGTCTGATTCAAGCTCTGGTTCATCATACATGCTTGGCATGTGGCTTCTGTCTTGCAGTGATTTGGTTTGTCTTTCTTGAGGACAAGGAGTAGGTCTTTTCCAATCAGCATTTCTGATTTCAGCCTCATATTCTTTCTCTTCTATGTTCAGCAGGGTGTTGGTAGTCTCTATCAACCTTTCCATCTTGCTTTCTAAAGAGACCTACCTTATTTGCTCTACTCGGTCTTTCTTTGTAGCCTTTAATCTTTCCTCCCTACACTTTATGTTGTATTCGACATTGATTGCTATATTCTGCATTTCCTCCAGGCTCAAAGGTTCTCTTTCTCTTATATGGAATTCCACCTCGGGGTCAAAAGAACTAGGATAGTGTAGTAGAGCCCATCCCAAGGGTGGTTTTATGCTAGCAGGTATTGCGTGATATACCTTATTGAACCTGGCTGAAAATTCTTGTACTGGCTCTCCTGGCTGCCTTTTCAAATTTTGATACTCTTCTAGGATGAGGAGAACATTCTTCGGGACTGCCCATTTATCAAGGAAAACTTGAGAAAATTTATGAAAGTTGAAAGTGCTTGCCGCTAGAAGGCCTTTGAACCAAATCTTAACAATTCCTTGTAATGACAAGTCAAAAATTCTAATGCACACATCATCTTCCTCTATTTCATACAAGTCAAGTAAATCCTTGAGGTTTTGAACATGTTCCTCGGCAGTGGCCCCTTTTCTTTCTGCATCAAAAAGCGACAGTTGGTTTATAAGTTCTGAAGGAAGGGGTTGGAAGATAAGAGGTAAAACCAGAGGCTTATATCTTTCTATGACCTTTGTAGGTGTAGGTGGTGTAACAATGGGCTCGTGGCTGCTTGAAGCTTCTTTAGGGGTGGGAGATATAACATGAGCCTCTTGTTCCACCAGGTTCTTCACAGGAGTATAGGTCTACTCATGGTCTGAAGACTGAGGCTTGAGATCTTTCCCATACTCATTGTGGGTCTCATCTTTGTACACTTGATTATGCTTGAAGTAGGATAGAACATAGTGGTAGACAAAAACAATGAATTCTTTAAACCAAATCCAACCCATGTGTTCTATCCTTCAATGAGGTCTGGCCATATTTTAGGTTCCTCCTCCAGTGGATTCTTTGAGGGTTATGGAGTGTGGAGTCGCCATGTGGAGAAATTTGACTGTTTGGAGCAGGCTGCTATCCACCACCAACAATTAAAAGCCAATCTAGGCTAAGTGTTCCTTTTCCCCAGTGGAGTCGCCATTATGTTGGGGTTCCCATGTTTTGGCCAGATTGGAAAGACCAAAAGATGAGACAACATCATAACCACTTTGGGGCCCTAGGATCTAGCCCTCCTGGACTCGGAGAGGGATCTCTCCAAATAAGGAAAAGAATGGTATATCTTTCAAGCTCAAAATGAAGTATTAGGCTAGGTATGAAGCACAAAGAGGGGTTTAAAATGATTTTGTTAGTTGGTTGTTGGGTTGGTCATGAGATCATAGACTGAGAAAGTAATGGAAGGAAAGGAGAAAAGCATTAGGATGTTTTGGTAAAAGAGGACAGGTCAGGAAGTGCCATCCATTGGGCTATGGAGTCATGAAAGGGAATCATTTTCAAACCACTAGCCAAGGCTTTCAGAGGGAAATTCATCTACACTAAAGGATCTTTTTAGATAGATGATGGGATGGAACATTAAGGAGTGAATGTGAGAGAAGGAAAGCAACCCAATTTATGTCTAGAGATCAGGTCGGAGGTCATTTAACTCCAGACCTGCTTGGACATACTCAAAGGAAGCTTTCAAAGGAGGGACAAAGGGGCAGCTTATAGATCATACCAGAGGTCATTTAACTCCAGGTCAGCTTTAGCATGCTCCAAAGGAGAACAGAGATAAGTTTAACAGGGCCAGTGTCTATAGATTAGAGAAGGACTTTGAACCTTTAATGCTTTGACACTAGCAAGAGATCTTAGAAAGGCTAGATGGTCCCACAAGGACCCTAGTGGACAGGGCTAGCTCTAATCCCCAGTGTTCCAAAATCTTCCATATTAAACCCAACAAGAACAACTAAGCAGCAGAAAACATTAAAGGCAAGGAGAGTAGAAACATAGGGTACCTAACAAGGGTAAGTCCTATGCCAATATTCTGATGTGAGCCAGTACAAAATGAAACAATATGAAAATGTAATAAACCATGTTAGAAAAACATCACCAATAGTAATAGACCAGGATCCTGTGAAATTTACCTGATTAATGATGCAAAACCAGTCACATACACTGAGCTCAATGGTTTTTACAGTCCATACTTTCTCCTCCCAGCCTACTACATAACAACTACACTTCTAATCCCTCCCAAGACTGTTCTAACAGTCCAAATGAATCCCTCTAACAGCAATCGGCAACAACCGAACAACAACCTTTACAATATGTTCTCAGGAATATAGGAGAAGAGAATAATAGCAGTAGAATATATTAACTAAATGGATCTCATTAAGACAGAGTGGAGAAAGAGTTCATGCCCATTGTGCTTAATGGAAATATGCATCGCTGCAAGTACTTTTGGTATGGTCTGGGAGACTCTGTCAGGCCAAGATTGACCTCTGATGTTTCGTGAAGTCCTTCTGAAGCAAGTAAGGTTACTGAAAGGTCTTCAGGTCTCCATGCTTCCATAACTATGGTCCTGACAGTCTTTAAGAAGCTTCTGTCAGTGAAAAACATTTAAGGGCTCGAGGGGGAATGGAGACTTCTGTAGGAAGGTGTCCTCTTGGAGAAATTGTGCTCTGCTGACATTAAACACAGATATGGCTCGTTCCACATGCTTAGTATTCACACTACGTCCTTTCCCTTTGAACACGGGGTTAAGCATTAAAAAATCAATAATTGGCATTAACCCCTTTAATCCTTGCTACTGATACACTAGCCGATGCTGAAATGGCCTCTCTGCACTATGAATCACAACGACTGTGATCATGGAGATGGAATGAATTTATCACTTTATAAACCCTGCAAAATGGAATAAATTTTTTATAAAATCCAAGGTTGGCAGTGGAAGAATGCTTTGAGAACCTGGAGGAATGGTGGTGGAACTGTAGAAACGACGGTCGTGGAGGAAATAGGTGGAAATGCAATGAAATGGAGTTTTGATGGGAGAATGAACGTGGGTCGTCCGATCAGTTTTGGAGTTGATGATCAACGGTGGGGATTAACGAATGGGATGACCTTTGAAATTTGGGTGACACACTAAGGAAATGGGAAAATGCAACGAAAAACATATGAAATGGACCATGGGTGGTGGAACCTGGTTATGGTAGAGGGCGATTAGTTTTGGACCGTCGGATCTCAAGAGGAGATCGATGGTGGAGATTGAAAGTTGAATTTAACAAGGGCTCTGATGAAGAAATGCGATGGAGGGGTGCAATTATATCCCAGCCGTCAGATCTGAAGAAATGGACGGCCAAGATCGAATCGGCGAATCGCAATCGGGGGCACGAGAGGTGACACCGTTTAAAGTTTGCGATTGGCAATGGCGCGATTAAGCGCCAACCGTCCGATCTGGGTCAAATCGACGGCGGAGATTCAATCGGTGGGGAGAAAGAAGGGCCACGAAGCGATGATGCGATTGTAGGATGGCTATTAGATCGAAAGGAATGAACAATCGGGATTGGATCAGAGGATCGCAATCGCAAGGTGCAGAGGAGGGGGTAGGATGGGACTGGCGCGATGCGATGGAGTGCCAGCCATCTGATCCGGATAGAGATCGACGGTTCAAATTTAATCAGAGGGGCGGAAGGGGAAGGCCGACGAGGACGCAGTGATTAGCGCTGGGCCGTCGGACCTATTCAGATCAATGACAAGGATTTTTTCCATAGTTTTTATATCAAAAACACAATCGCATTGGAGTTTTGTGTATAACACAAAGAAGTGCCCGCCCAACGGTGCGATTGTGATTAGCGCCCATACCATTAGTGCTTGGTCCCAAGCGCGGGGTCACGTGGGGAAGTGGTTTGTGGGGCTGGAGGAAAAGGGGATATGCCTTAAATGACTTGGATCTTGTTTGAGTCCACAAGCACCCCCGAATGTTTGTAAGACCTAGCGAATGTAGTGGAAGTGATCTTCCCAACTCTGGCTAAATATCATGAGATCATCCAAATAAACTACCACAAATGAGCTAATCAATGGTCGCAAGATGTCGTCCATCAGCCTCATGAAGGTTTCAAGAGCATTCACTAATTCGAAAGGCATTACCAGCCATTCAAAGATGTCCTCCTTGGATTTGAAGGAAGTCTTTCAAACATCGGAGGGTTCGATTGGTACTTGGTGATACTCAAACTTCAAGTCAATCTTGCTAAAATATTTGTCCCCATTGAGTTGGTACAGAAGGTAATCAATCCATGGTATTACTTTGACTTCAAGTCAATCTTGTTGAAATATATGGCCCCCTTGAGTTGTTCCAGAAGGCCATCGATTTTTGGGATCGTATATCTATTTGGGACAGTGATCGTGTTTAATGCCTGATAGTCAATACAGAGTCTCCAAGTCCCATCCTTATTTTGCACCAACACAATTGGGCTCCCATATGGTGATGAACTCGGTTGGATGTGACCTTTCTGCAGCAACTCCTAAATCTACCTCTTGATTTTTTCATTCTCTAGAATAGAGTGTCGATAGATTGGTCCATTGGGTAGCGACGATCGATGGAGTTCTTGACCTCATAGTGTAGAGGCACCCTTTTAGGTGAGGTGAAGATATCCCTATACTCCTCCACGACCTTGTCCATTAGTTTTTTTCATGCGGAGGAGCCCTGTTTGGACATCATGGCCATAATCTTCTTCTTACCCTAGGGGCGAATCATAAGGAAAACAAATTTCCTGGTTTTGGGAATGAGCTTACTGCATTGCTTCGCGGTGATCAAAGAGATGGTGGTAGGCGATGCTACCTCCAATATATTTTACAAACTATTACCAAAAGTAACAATAATAGCATGAGGTCAAGACTCATACACAACATGTCACTTCCACAAGTATGGGTTTCCTAATAATACATCACAAACTTTATGAGGAGAAACATCATATAATACCTTTTACAGATAGGATGAAAATAAAGTAGCTCAGGTGATGGTAGCTTATGTCTGAGAACATATGTGGTGGCTACATGGCTCTGAACTATGTTAAAAGGAGCATTGAAAGATTATTTATTATTAAGAAATAATGGAAAATCCTAAACATCCAAAAACCTAACCCTACGAGATGAAACATCAAAACTATGGGCCCTGTTTGGGTAAATTGGTATATTAGCTTCCTGGGGTCGTAACTTTGGCATAAGATCTATGTTTGATGTGCAGAATAATGTTGGGCTGCTAAATTGTCATTCTTATTAACATTTCTTAACATACATTTCATCAATTCCTACCATTCTTTTATCACATTATTTATCATAATTTACCATTTAATCCCAGTTTATAATTATTTATGCTCTTATGGATAAGTAATTTTTATTCTCCTTTATTTTTAATAAATTGAATATTATTATGAATTATTTTGTAAATGACATTTTATTTAATGAATTTGTTATAACTCATGATTTTAGCCGAGTCCAAGATCTCTTTCAGAGTGCAAATCCGATCTTCAGTTCATAATTAAATATACCAACTCAGAAATTCGTTGGAATAACAAGTGACAATTTTTCGTTGGAAATTTCGGGCAAATGAAGAAGAATATTGAAAATCTGAGACATGGGTTTTGTGTAGAACGAACCAAATTAGTTTTTTATGAGCAATTTTCCAAAATTCAATCTTCATTGGGAGAAAAACATGGTTCTTCGAAGGACATATTCTCATATTTTCTATTGTAGCCATTTTCCAAATTTCCTCAATTGCAATAATCATATTCGATTTGTTACAACTGAATCATGGTGGAAATATCTCTTAGATTTTGTAATCAATTGGTTGGAAATTTCCATTTTGTGTCTTGTATATTTAAAGGACACAAATCAGAGGATAGAGCATGATCATCTCGACTCTTTAACTTTCAATCATCATAATACAAAAATATTGTGTTGTTGTTACATGCGTTATCTGATTTAGTTTTCATTAAATTCTTTCTCTACATGTGCCCTGCTCAGGAGGAAGGGCCCTCCTATTTAGCAGGGATTGCAGTGGTTAAGGTAGATGTGTATATATATATTTCTTATTTTGTTTATGTTTCAGTACAAGTGTTGTTGGTGTTGTTTCAGCTATGTTTAGATCTGCTTCAATTCCAATGTTTTAAATGTTGCTATACATATCATATTAGAGACACTAGCTGGATAATTGTTGTGTGGCGCGCTAGAACATATTATTTGAAGCATGATTATAGTCTTGTAGATAATTTTATTTCTGCATGAGTGATTTCCTTCCAACATTTACTTTAGAAATGATTTATTTTCTTTGGAATTTCCTCTGGTTGGGTGTATCTTCACAGACAGTGAAACTGTCATCGAAATAAAATATGTCCCTAGATTGATAATTTATGTGTAATTTTTTATTCATTTAATAGTGTTTAATACAACCCAACATTTTGGAGCTTTTGCTGGGGATGGCAGTGACGATCCAATAAATCAGAGTTGTTTCTTAGAAATGCAATTTCCGTGTGTTTTCATAGAGTGTCTCCAGCGACACAATTGTCGAGTAGTAGGACGAGAGGTAATAACCTGTGTAGCGCTCTAACAAACTTGAGTGGGCTCACCAATGCCTTGTTCGGACACTTATGAGGCTGAATTTATAAGATTTTTTTTTCTTAGAGTGTCTCAAGTGACACAATTGCTGAGCAGTAAGACAAGAGGTAAGAACATGCGCATCTCTCTAACAAACTTGAGCAGGCTCACCAATGTCTTGTTGGGTCACTTCAAAGTTTGAATTTTTTGGTGTTTTGTTTAGGGTGTCTTCAACTTTATAGTCATTAGGTAGTAAGAAGAGAGGTAAGAACTTGCGCATCGCTCTAACAAACTTGGGCTAGCTCATTACTGTAGAAATTGGAGCACTTATAGGATGAATTGATACACATAAGGTCCATGTGTGCCAATAGGACGATAAAACAATCCAAAAACACCACCCACTCTAAAAAGCCCCAAAAATTCATGGGATGAGGTCAAGGAACAAAGCATCAACACAATGGAATCTAGTGAAAGAACTTCATGATATAACAACTATGGGAAATCAATACTATATTGAAGATTGGTTTCACTCTGTTGTTTGCTCACAACATAACTCCATACATCAACAATTCTTCACACCATCCTTACTAGGGAAGTTGGTCTCGCATACCCTAGTACTTATTAGCATAAATCTTTCAATTATGGGTATGTGCATACTTGAAGCCCTATTTTGAAAATGGACTCATCGGAGGTACTCCTACACGTAAGTATATGTTATTTTCGAAGGTATAATAGTATATTGTAGAGAATAGAATAAATGAAGACATAAATAAATAAATTTCTTTATATCTAAAAATAGTTGTTTTTGTTGCAACATGTTGCGAAATTAGACATAGATGATCAATATTCGAATTTATTTATGTATATAGATGTTTTATATTGGAAAATAAAATTTCTACAAACACTCATATTCATTTTGATCACCTTTTTGGAAAAATTCCTTGATTATCATATCTTATGGCTTGCAGGCTTGATAAAAATTCTGGAAAAACAATTGGGACAGTCATGTTTTGAGGGACCAAATGGGCATATTTTCAAGACCTATTTCTATCCTGCATAGCCATTTATGTCTAATTCCTAACCCAATTTTAATCACTCGATTTTTATTTGAAAAAAAAAAGTTATGACCAAAACAATGACAAGATGTCTAGTAGGCAGCTCAGCAATAGAGTTGGGACAGTCTGTTTTTGGAGGCCTAAATGACTAGATTTTAGAAACTTGTTTCTATGGGATATCCCCTATGAATTTAGTTTACAACGCAACTTGAATCACTTTTTTTAGATATTTTATGAGAAAGGTATAACCACAATATTGACTGTTTATCGTAAATCAACACTCTTGAAACTATGTTTTCCTAACTATTCACTAGCATATTTGACCCATCAGTTCTTATTTCCTTAAAAAAATGTTACTGTTTTCAATAAATAGTCATTTATTTTCTGATTTATATTATGTTTTTATGCTTCAGGTATTTTTCACTTCAAGGTCACATTTTTGTTTTGTTCTGAAAATAAAAGAAGCGAGTTCTTAAGTTTCATGATGTTGTTACTTCGGAAATTTTTTCCAAGTGTTGGATGTTGTTACACTGTCAGTGTTATTACTCCATTACTGCTATGAATCCGTCAGTGATATTACACTGTTAGTGCTATTACTCTGTCAATGTTGTTACATCGTCATTGTTGTTAATATGTCACTACTGTTACACCGTCAGTGTTGTTACTCCATTACTGATGTGATTCCATCACTGTTGTTACATAGTTAGTGTTGTTACTCCATTACTGCTATGACTTCGTCACTGCTATTACATCATCACTGCTGTTACACTGTCAGTGTTGTTACACCATCACTACTATTACACTGTCAGTGTTGTTACACCATCACTACTATTACACTGTCAGTGTTGTTACTCCATCACTGTTGTTACTCCATCACTATTGTTACTCCTCCGGTGTTGTTACTCTAAAAAAAATTCTAGTATCCGGTGTTGTTACTCCAGGAAATTTTCTGAGTGTCTGATGTTGTTACTCCTCTGGTGATGTTACTCCATGGTAATATTTTTCTAAGTACTTGGTGCTGCTACTCCTGTAATGTTGTTACTCCGCCAAGGTGAGTTTCTAGGTACGTCCTCAACCGACTCTGTGGATTTCATTGGTATTTTACTTATGACATGACCAACTATGACTGATGACAAACATACTTTAGTTTGGGGGAGGTCTTGTATTTAGTAATAAGGATGATTATTATGGTAAGTCTTGTCAGGAATGATTCACTCTTAATTCCTCATTATTTTGTAAAGTGACTAATCCTCCTTCATGTCACCTTCCTAACATCGTTCTTTTTTCCCTTCCCTTGTTATTACCTAAATCATAGTTGTTGTTACCACATCACAAATTTTGTTGTTGGCCAATTTTCACGTTGAATTCAACATATGAAGACCTTTCTGATTTGTTTTTCTTTTTGGTGAATGGGAAATACATTTAATAGTCTAGGCCCTCTTTGACATAATTATTGGGTAGTCAATTTATCTTTTTTTATCTATTAACGTAATATTATTTCTAAGGAACAATTATAAAAAGATGATTTCATCATGCTAAATTTCAACTTTCCTAATGGGTCAAGTCCTTGATCTTGTAAAATTTATGATGATGACCAAAAAATTGTATTTAAATCTTTCTGCCATTATCTAATGAACTATTTTTCAACCACAATCTCAGCAATGGAAAATATATTTATCAGCAGTCATTTGAATATTGTTATTTTTTGAGAAGAAAAACATTAAAAGTTGAAAATAGTTACTATACAACTTTTTATGCCATCCATTGCTCTTAAGGAGCTGACCTGCCACCCCATATATTAAGTAACCTTTTATTGATTAACAATAATTATACTTAAATTTTAAACATAAATATTCAACTAGAGGATAGGAGGTCTCATCACGAGCCAACCTACCATGATCATAGGTCCTAATAAAGTGACATTACCACTACTAGTCACCAAGCCACTGTAATGGCCTTCAGTCATAAAAAAAAAGGACAAGAGGTCTCATCACAAGCTGATTTTTTCACTTTTGTTAGCTCTTGTGAATGGCATTTTCATTAACTAGTTACCATGCCTGAACAATGATCTTTAGTTGACATCTAAGTAAATTGAAAGGCTTTTTGTAACTATGTACTTCTTTCTAATAGATGGGACGCTAGCATCTCAAATGGGTTAAAAAGGCATACCTATCAAGGCTATGGACGCCTGCTGGAAGTAGTGGCTATGCCTATGGTATATAAGTTAATTTAATACTATAATCTACTTTGTTACCTTGTTTTCTCAAAGCCAAATTCCGATAAACCTAACTGTTGCATATATAAGGTTTTCCATAACTCATGGTTCATGGGGTAATATTTAATCGGTTCTTAGAGGATGGTGGTTATCGTTTATATCTATTATTGAGTTATAAATATTTACTTTACATGTCGGGGATGAAACTTTTAGGATATTTGATAGCTGACATTTTGTATCATCTAATCCATCATTTCTTTATTCTACGAGTATCATATATTTAAACAAAGATAGCTTTGCCCAATCAGTCGCTAGTAAAGAGGCCTAATTCTAATTTTGAATCCCATGTAATTGAACAGACCTTGAGAAGCATAATTTATGTGCTCATAAAAACAAAAGCTTATGGGTATAGGGAATGCATATTTTCTCTTCTTATCCATTATTATCCCATGCCATTCACAATATGATTATGTCACTTTTATATTTAATGAGGTAATGGAGGCGATGAATTACTGATTAAGGATACTCATGAGATGTTGTATAGATGACGGAGAAACTAATCAGTTTGGTGGAAGGAAACACTGCTACACTTTCTGATTACCTTTTTTCATCTTGCATGGCTTCCACCTTCCGCATCACTTTCAGCACCAACTCAGCCTGCATCAGCTTCAAAAAATGTCAATCCTAAATGTCATTCCACATTTTTATGGAGGTAAACTAGAGGTAAAGCAACATAATTTTTTTATTTATTAAAATTTTAGGAGAATGTCATGAAAAACCATTGAGCATTATTCACCCATATTTTTGAACCATTATTTCCCCTTCTTTACCACTTCCCATTTTTTAGAAACACAAAATCTTTGAGTTTGGGGGAGTGTTACTTTCATTATCATGAACATGCCATTAATATTCTTTACCATCCATAGATCTCCTTATTCATTCTCAAAATATCCTTTATTCCATGTTGTTATATACCAAACAAATATTTCAGCCATGATTGTAGCAACCACCTCAATTTGTTTTCTAGGGTTGCATGAGGACATGCAACATGTTCAGTTTGGGGGAGAGGAAGAGTTGATATGCATGATGAATGATTTCTCATTTCTTCCTCGTTTAAGTTATAAAATCCCAAAAATTTATTTGTGTATATTCTTAAAACTATCAACTAGATTCTTGTGATTTTTTTTGGACAACAAAGAGGTATCATTAAACCCTGATTTTTTTTTAAGCTAAACCAGTCTGTAAATTCCAAAAAAATCATGCATTATTACCTACAGCCATTTTGCTGACATATTGAAATTCATTCATTGCATTAATTTGATTTTTGGATTGGAGAAGAATTGATATAGTATAACTTTTCTTACAAAATTTCAACAAAATCTGGTTTGTAATGAATTTTGTTTTTACTTGTACCATACTTTTTTACAACTTCATATACATATGGTTGAAAGTAAATATAAAAATTGTTTTAAGGAAGCATTTGGGGAAGAAGCCTTCTCTTCCATCAAGATGCTCTAAGTACAAGTATTACTCTTGATTATTGTGGCCTACAACTTGGACTATACAAATTGTCAGTTGCATGAGGACATGCAACATGTTCAGATTAAAGATTTCAATGCTAAATTGTCATTCTTATTACCATTTCTTAACATATATTTAATCCATTCCTACCATTATTTTATCACATTATGTATCATAATTTATTATTTAATCTCATTTTATAATTATTTATGCTCTTATGGATAACTAATATTTATTCTCCTTTATTTTTAGTAAATTGAATATTATTATGAATTATTTTGTAAATGATGGTTCATTTAATGAATTTGTTATAACTAGCAATTTTTTACTCCAATATCTCTTTCAGATTGAAAATTCGATCTTCAATTCATAATTAAATATTCCAACTCAAAAATTCGTTGGAATAACAAGTGACAGTTTTGCGTTGGACATTTCGGGCAAATGAAGAAGAATATTGAAAATTTGAGACATGGGTATTGTGCATAATAGACTAGATTAGTTCCGTTGTGAGAATTTTTCCAAAATTTGGTCTTCATTGGGAGAAAAATAAGGTTATTCAAAGGACATATTCGCATATTTTCTATTGTGGCCATTTTCCAAATTTCCTCAATTGTAATAATCAGATTCGATTTGTTACAGCTAAATCATGGTGGAAAGATCTCTTAGATTTTGTAATCAATTGGTTGGAAATTTCCCCAGGTGGAATAGGCGGGTGGCCACCAATACCCCCCTTGATCATTTCTCCCCCCCTAGGAAGCAGTGGTCCCCATTTCATTGAGTTTCTCCATGAGATTAGTAAAATTTTGTTCAACTTGGTCCCTGATGAGCCACTTGCCTTGGTGGAGGATTTCCCTAGCTTTGACAACCTGATACAGCTAGATCTTCTGCATGTGGGTGTTCTTGATTTGTTTATCCATGATACAATCAATTGTGACCTATTCTATGTAGTCAAGGTTTAGCTCTTTTTGTGTGAGTTTTTCTGCCATGTATGATGTGTCTAGTAATGGTGGAAAGTAGGGTTGAAGGTGGTCCAAATTGAACACTGGGTGTGGACTAGGGAATGGTGGAATAATGAGCTAGAAGGAATTTTCCCTGACAGCCTTCGTGATGGTGTATGGCCCATATAATAGCGGATGAGGCTTGAGGTGGGATCCAACGAGATACTACTTCTGCAAATGTAGCCAAAATTTTTCGCCCGCTTGGAACTTGTGTGGAACCCAATGTTGATCATGTCGTTGCTTGTACTTAGCATTGGATCTCTTTAATATGTCATGGACCTATTGGCGAATGTGTTGAATGTGTTTTTTCCCTATAATTTATAATATTGGCATGAATAAACGATAGAGGACAACATCAAACCACTTTGGAATCCAGGACCTAGCCTTCCTAGACTCAGAGAGTGATCTATCTATTTTTATGATTTAGCTTGATGGTTATAAATGTTGATATTAGGCTAGCTATAGAAATTATGAGGGTTGGTTTTTTTGATTGATTGTGTGGTTGGAAAAATAGGGCTGTGAAACTTAATCCATTGGGCTATGGAGTCATAAAAGGCTGGGGGATCCACAAGGAAAGCTGACTATGCAAACTGGATCTTACTGGCAGTGTGAATATGAAATGAAAGAAAGCAGTGAGTTCAACAATAGCCAAAAAGTAGGTAAGAATTCTTTAACTATAATTTAGAAGAAAACATAATGATAGTAAAAACATATAGAATTAAGGTGCTCTCTCATCAAATATTAATCTAAAATTTCTATTTTACAATCAGATAAATTGATGCACAACATGAAAGATAGAGAAAAAATTAACACACAGAAAAACAACACTATCAACATAGCTCAAGAATCCTATGAATGATATCTTATTATTGATTCCCAACTCAAAAAATTATAGTGCTCCAATACAATGATTTTTACAATGTAGAGTCTAATAAGGTCCAACCTACCAACCCTTGATACTACTAAGGAATGCATTATCTAACTAAATACTAATTCAGTTGCCCTATCTCTTTGGCAACTTTTCATTGATTACAATTTAAGTAGAAATTGGACAAGTGTGGCGATGCAAAGGGCCAAGACAAATAAATCTGGCAATCACCACCTGTGGCTTTTAACATTGGAAAACTTCCATGGATGGTAAAGAAGACCCAAAACTAGTTGGGGTGGTCTCGAAGAGGCAATGATAAATAATTTAGACATCTGCCTCTACCATTCGAACTGCCTTTGTTGGATTCTTAATTATAATGTGGCGCTGGCACTGCTTCTTCTCTAATCCTACTCCCTTTTATCTATTACAAACATACAGATACATATCAAATACAATCCTTAGGCTCAGGAGATCAAACTCAATCATCCTGGCTAAAAATAGCAAGTAAATCCCTAAAAATATGAACTAAAATATGGGCTGAATTTAGTGAGAATAGGGGTACACTCAGACATTTTTCTCTCCCCAACAGTGATAGCTATGGAAAATAGAAGAGAGGTTATTTTTCTTTGCCCCATTCTAGTCAAAAACCTCTCTTGGATTTTCAAATTTCATCTCTAGCTCTCCAAAATAGCTGCCACAATATCATGCCTAAAATAGGGAAACTGAAATATTGAAAAATGGCCCTCATACATGTCTTCGATTCTCTATTCTCTTAACACCTATGTAAAATCAAAGAGAGGTTATTATTCATTGCCCATGATAGTAAAAAACCTCTCTCGTATTTTCAAATTTCACCCCCATTTTCCTAGTGCAGAAAATGTTTCAAAGGCCTCCATGACATCAATAAATCTCTCCACATCAAATATACCAGATTTTTCATATATTGTGTACTTAAAGAATTTATTAGCTTGGGAGAGTTGTCTGTCAATATTCTCTGTGCTATATAAGGATAGGCTTCATCAACAATTTCAAAATATGGATTACCAATAAGTGATATGCCCTCCAACACACCAATTGCTAGAATTATCAAAGCGAAGTAAGGTGGTATTCTAAAAGGGTAATCAAATGTTATTTGAGCCAAATCTGATGCTAGCTCTTGAAAGTTGATGTTATTTTCTCCTCCTCCTTCAAGGGATTGATCAAAAAATTTGGCAAATACTAGCATGATAGGGTCCAAGTTGACTCCTTTAGGAATAAATTCTATCTTAACAAAGTCCTTAACAATAGCTTCATAATCTCGATGAATGAGTTGTGAAATCGCTTTAATCATACCATATTTTTTATCATCTATAATCTTGGTCATTGGTCCAAAATATAAAATGGCTAATTTTCCATCTGGAGTATGAATCATGTTCCCAGGATGTGGATCGGCATGGAAAAGAGCCATATCAAATAGTTGTTTTAGATAGCATATTACACCAACATTGACCAATTCTCCAACATAATTTGTTTTTCTTTGTGACAGTTTTTACCCTTCAACCCATTCTATGGTTGTAACTTCCCTTGAGGTGTACTTGGAATATGTTTTTGGCACAACCACTTGAGGAAGTTCCTTTCTCATCATTTCTGTAAAAAGAGTCCCATTGTTCCCCTCATTTATATAGTCAAGTTCTTCAAAACAAAAAATGGGCTGCCCATTCATCTACGATTCCAACAACATCAATTGATATTTGTGGAAACTTGCGAAGAGCCAACCCTAATTTTTTAATAATGAACAAATAAACAATTAGTGTCTCAAGAACAAAATGACGTTTCACTTTAACAGCCACCACATCACCATTCTCTCATAAAATACCCTTATATACTTGTCCTAAAGAAGCAACAACAATTGGAGATGGTGAAATCTCTCAATATATTTTTGTCCAAGGCTGGCCTAAATCCTCTTCAGGTAGGGCCATAGACACATCATATGGAAATGGTGTTACACAGTATTTTTTCACCATCCCTGCAATCCCCATTCCAAATATTTAAGGACCATTTTAGTGACTTCTGTGTGTTGTCATACCTTGCTATAAGTTTCATTACATCCCTTGGCATGTCAAGAACATTTCTTCTGTTGATCATTCCTCTAGTGTACTCTCAAAAAAATCTGATTTTGGGTCAACGCTCGCAGGCAGTTATGGCCTCATGCCCATGGAGAAATTAACACTAGGCCCCGCGCCCATTGGCACTCAGTCATAGAAGGGCACCCGTGTCGAGATGTTTTTGGAATTAATTTTCTTTTAAATAGAAATGAAGTTTCCATGCTTACAACTGTTGGGTGTGGGGCTTGATTATCTTGTTTACTTTGTATCATAGCATTGGACCCCTATACCTTAAATGGGGTGGCAACACCGCCCATAAATTAATCGCTGCCGTGGGAGGTCTAGGGGGGGGCAGCAACTTTATGGAGCCCCCCCCTTGGCAGGGGGTTTCGAGGGCAGCGCCCTTGAAGCTAAAAACAGATGTAAAATTTCCTTGTAAAAGTATATTAATTTCTAGTCAATATAGGCCATTCATTAGGCAAATGATCTAACGGTAGAAGTTATGTTTAGTTTAGGGTTTTTTTCCCCAGAAGGAAACGCCTCACTTTTATGAGGGTATTGTATTGTGGCTGTGTATTGTATGTGTATTCTTAGAGCGAGAAAAAGAGAGGGAGACTGTGAGAGAGAATAGAGGATATTACATCTGATCTACTGTAGGTTGTGTCTCTTCATTTTACTGGATAATAGAAAGGAAGGACTGGCTGTTTGGGGTGGATGTAGCTCAAACTAGGTGAAACATGTATATCTGTGTCTCTCTATTTTTATGTGTTTTGTGTGCTTGTATTTTTCGTATATTTTATGTGTTGCATTTCTCTGTAATATATAATTTTCTAACAATTGGTATCAGAGCCGAAGGAATATTTGGCTGATAAACTTGTAGGAAAGAAGGGTTCCTGGTTCGAGTGGGAGCAATGGTGGAACATGGTAAGTTTAGGGTTGAGAAATTTAACGGCCAAAACTTCCCGCTGTGGAATATGCA
Source organism: Pinus albicaulis (assembly GCA_034641835.2). Taxonomy (NCBI): domain Eukaryota; kingdom Viridiplantae; phylum Streptophyta; class Pinopsida; order Pinales; family Pinaceae; genus Pinus; species Pinus albicaulis. Next base: position 1,451,159,359 of record CM076580.1, read on the forward strand.
TATGGAAGATTATCTGTATCAGAAATATTTGTACCTACCATTGAGTGAAAAAACAAAAGAGCCGGTGGCCATGACATATGCGGAATGGAACATTCTCGATAGAAAGGCACTCGGAACAGTATGGTTGTGCCTTGCGGTGTCAGTCACCTTCAATATTTAGAAGGAAAAAACAACAGAGGGTTTGATGCAGACGTTGGTGAAACTATATGAAAAACCCTCGGCCTCAAACAAGGTATTCCGTATGAAACGAATATTTAGTATGAAGATGTCGGAAGGTGGATCTGTTGCAGACCATTTAAATGATTTTAATACAGTTACCAGTGAGTTAATTTTTGTAGGGGTAAACTTTGATGATGAAGTTAGAGCTCTATTATTATTGTGCTCATTTCTAGAGAGTTGGAATGGTTTAGTAATGGCCATTAGTAACTCTGTCTCTGGATCTAGTACTTTAAAGTTTGATGATGTTGTCGGTGCTATCCTTAGTGAGGAAATGCGACGGAAAAGCTTCGGTGAGACATCGGGCAATGCTTTAAGTGAAGAATCTAGGGGAAGAAGAATGGAAAGAGGAAAGAGCTCGGGATATCGCAGTAAATCAAGGAAAGGTAGATCCAATTTCAGATCGGGGATAGGGTGCTGGAAATGCGGAAAGAAAGGACACCTAAAGAAAGACTGTAGATCTTCGAAGGGAAAAGAAGGAGACACACAACAAGAAAACAATCATGAAGAAAATGTGACAGGTGATGTGTTACAAGATGCTTTGATTCTTTCTTTCGAAAATGTTACTAATTCTTGAGTTGTAGATTCAGGAGCTTCATTCCATGCGACACCTGATAAGAAATATTCTCATGACTATGTTCAAGAAGATTTTGGACAAGTTCGTTTGGGTGATGACAAACCCTGTAAAATTGTTGAAATGTGTAAGGTTCTTGTAAAACAATAGAATGGAAACCAATGGCTATCAAAGGAGGTAAGGCATGTTCCAGATCTAAAGAAAAATATGATTTCAATAGGGCAGTTAGGCGGTGAAGGTTGTGTTACAAATTTCACAGATAAATCTTGGAAGGTCACCAAAGGAGCCCTGGTAATAGCAAAAGGCAAAAAGGTTGGTACATTGTATTTATGCAATGGTATTTATAACTCTGTTAATGCTTTAACTTCCAAAGGAGTAGACGCAACATTATGGCATCATAGGCTCGGACACATGAGTGAGAAGGGGATGAAGATTTTTCACTCAAGAAATTTGTTGCCAGGTTTGAAGAATGTTGATTTGGATTTATATGAGAATTGAATTTATGGAAAATAGAAGAGAGTTAGATTTCTCAGAGTTGGGAAAGAAAAGAAGAGAAAAAAATTAGAGCTTGTGCATACATATGTATGGGGACCTGCTCAAGTATCATCTCTCGATGGCTCTCATTATTATGTTACTTTTATTGATGATGCAACTAGAAAAACTTGGATTTATTGTATTCAGAATAAATCCAATGTATTTGATACTTTCAAGAAATGGAAAGCTTTGGTTGAGATTGAAACAGGAAATAAGTTGAAGTGTCTCAGATCAGAAAATGGAGGTGAATATTGCAGCAAAGAGTTTGATAGGTACTATTCAGAGCATGAAATTTGTAGAGAGAAGACAGTTCCAAGAACACCACAAGAAAATGGTGTGTCAGAAAGGATGAACAAAACAATCATGGACTATGCAAGGTGCATGAGATTGCATGCGGGATTGCCTTTACAATTTTGGGCAGATGCTGTAGATACTGTTGTTTATATAATAAAAAGAGGGCCTGCAAGTTCCTTGGATGGTGGTATTCCAGAGGAAGCATGGACAGGTAAAAAGGTAAACTACTCCTTTTTAAAGCCTTTTGGTTGTGAGGCCTTTGTCCATATTAATAAAGAAAATAGAACAAAGCGTGAGGAAAAATCAAAGAAATGTACCTTTATTGGATATGGTGTTAATGATTTTGGTTATCTCTTATATGATTATGAAAATCACAAAATCATTAGGAGCAGAGATGTAATATTCAATGAAAAGGTCTTGTATAAGAATCAGTTGCAGGAAAAGAAACAGGAAAAAGAAAGCAAGGAATACAAAGTTCTTGATGAGATAACTGAAAAAGTAAAGGTGCCTGAAAATAATAATAATCAACAACCACAACAGAAAAAACCACCACAATGGCAATAGGCACCTCAAACACCTGAAAGTGGTGTTAGAAGATCTACCAGCATAAGTAGACCCCCTGAACGATACTCTCCTTCATTATATTATTTATTGTTGACTGATTCTGGTGAACCCGGATGTTATGAAGAAGCAATGCAGGCTAAAATCAGGAAGAAGTGGGAGCTAGCCATGGAAGAAGAGATAGACTCCTTAATGCATAACCAGACTTGGGACTTAGTCAGGTTTCCTCCAGGTAAAACTACATTGCAAAATAAATTGGTTTACAGGCTGAAGGAAGAAGATGGAGGAAAATAGAGGTACAAAGCTAGACTTTTGGTGAAGGGGTTTGCACAGAAGAAAGGTATTGATTTTGATGAAATATTTTCTCCTGTTGTTAAGATGACTTCAATCAGAACTATATTAAGTCTTGTAGCAGCAGAAGATTTACATCTTGAATAGTTAGATGTAAAGACAACATTTCCCATGGATATTTGGAGGAAGAGATATACATGCATCAACTAGAAGGATATGAGGTAAAAGGGAAAGAAAAATTGGTGTGGAGGTTAAAGAAGAGCTTGTATGGCTTAAAACACGCTCCAAGGTAGTGGTATCTAAAATTTGACAATTTTATGTCTGAACAAGGTTATACTAGATGTCACTCTGATCATTGTGTTTATCTAAAATGGAAAAATGATGGTAGCTATATCATATTGTTATTGTATGTAGATGACATGCTTGTTGCAGGGTCTAACATGCAGGAAATAAATGTGCTCAAAAGAAAATTGGAAAATTCATTTGCAATGAAGGATTTGGGAGCTGCAAAACAAATCCTTGGTTTGAGGATAACTAGAGATAGGAAAAATCGCAAATTAACACTGTCTCAGAATGAGTACATAGAAAAGGTGCTGAAAAGATTTAATATGCAGAATGAAAAACCAGTTAGTACACATTTTGCTAGCCATTTCAAACTTAGTAAAGAGATGTGCCCCAAGACCCACGAAGAAATGGAATATATGTCTAAAGTTCCATATGCATCAGCAGTTGGAAGCTTAATGTATGCAATGGCTTGTACAAGACATGATATTGCACATGTAGTGGGAGTTTTAAGAAGGTACATGAAAAATCCAGGAAAATAAAATTGGATGGTAGTAAAATGGATTCTCAGATATTTGAGAGGTACCACAAATCAAGCATTATGCTTTGGTGGTTCAAACATTTCTCTACAGGGATATGTTGATGCAGATATGGCAGGTGACAGAGATAACAAGAGGAGCACTACAAGATATGTATTTATAATAGGTGGAACAACTGTCAGTTGGGTTTCAAAAATCCAAAGTGTTGTTGCACTTTCAACAACAGAAGCAAAGTATGTTGCTGCCACAGAGGCTAGTAAAGAAATGATTTGGTTACAAAGGTTTATGGATGAATTGGGTAAGAAGCATGATATGTGCACACTATACAGTGATAGCCAAAGTGCCATTCATCTTGCAAAGAACTCAACATTTCATTCCAAGACTAAACACATACATCTCAAGTACCATTTCATACGGTCAGTATTGGAAGATGGAGAGTTGAAGCTGGAAAAGATACACACTAGCCAGAATCCTGCAGATATGCTAACAAAAGTTGTAACCAGGGAGAAACTGAGAACGTGCTTAGTTTCAATTGGTCTTCAAGGATGACGATGAAGATGAGAAACAACCAGGTCCAAAGAGGAGTCATTGTCCAGCAAATGAAGAAGTGGTGGAGTTGCTACAATCAGTCTCCAAGTGGGAGATTGTTGGGTGTGGAGCCTGATTATCTTATTTACTTTTTATCACAGCATTGGACCACTATACCTTAAATGGGGTGGCAACACCGCCCGTAAATTAATCTCTATCGTGGGGGGTCCAGGGGTAGCGACAACGACTTTATGGAGCCCCCCCTTGGTGGAGGTTTTTGGGGGCAGTGCCCCTGAAGCTAAAAATAGATGTAAAATTGCCTTGTAAAAGTATAGTAATTTCTAGTCAATCTGGGTCGTTCATTAGGCAAATGATCTGACGATAGAATTTATGTTTGGTTTAGGGTTTTTTTCCCTAGAAGGCAACCCCTCACTTTTATGAGGGTATTTTATTGCAACTGTGTATTGTATGTGTATTCTTGGAGCAAGAAACAAAGAGGGAGACTTTGAGAGAGAACAGAGGATATTACAGCAGATCTGCTGTAGGTTGTGTCTCTTCATCTTACTGGATAATAGAAAGGAAGGATTGGCTGTTCGGGGTGGACGTAGCCCAAACTGGGTGAACACGTATATCTGTGTCTCTCTAGTTTTATGTGTTTTGTGTGCTTGTATTTTCTGCATATTTTATGTGTTGCATTTCTCTGTAATATATAATTTTCTAACAACAACTTCGTGAGTGGAGTCATCATGGTTTTTTCGACTAAATAACTTTGATTTCCTCCCTTTGGATTCTTGTTTCCTGCAATTACGCAACTCCCAAAAGGGATAGACCTCTCCTCCACCTTATGAGGGTTCTGAAACCACCCTCTCCTCTCTTATAAATACTTGCTTCTCACATTGTTTCATCTAGATCAATAGTATGAGGGGTTTTCACGGTGCATTATATTAGATATCATTTTTGGGATTTAACCGCGTTAAGTAAGTCATTAATCTATGACCATTTCCATGAGAGGTGGTCGTAACTGACTAATTTCTCATGATTTTGAATAGTCCACATAGCACTCATTGCATCGGGTGATGCTCATAGGGGTGAAGAAGTGGGGATTGAAATTAGTGAAATGAATCACATAGCATCAATCATCACTTCTGGGGCTTGCACTTGGCAACCAGACTTCCCGGGAGGTCACCCATCCCAAAACTCCTCTGGCTCAAGCATGCTTAACTGTGGAGTTTTCCCCACAATAAAGCCTACTTAGATTGCTACCCCATTTGCAAAACCTTAGCAAGTATTGTGCATCATGAAATATAGCTTATGTGTAGAATAAGGCAGAGACGATCCATTGTTGAGAGAGAGTTTAGGCCCATTGCCTCATTGAATCTGATCCTAAACGAATGCTTGAGACATGGCTGACTGAACCTGTTATCACAAAATTGGACCTGATAGGATGCTAATAAGGAAATTTCATGCAATTGTTTCAAACCAATATTTTGATTGAGGCTTAGCCTTCCTTAATCTGAGAGGGCTCTCTCAAGGGTTAATGATATGAATAAAAATGTAGATGGCTATTTCTATTTAGGAAATAAATTGATAAATGATAGACGTAGGTTCAGAATCACATTAGCATGTATACATTGGGCTTATGGATTCAAAGGAATCTAGTAATTCAGTGAATCTACTTAACATGGAAGTTGAGGCATATTAGGGTTTTTAGTCATAAGGCACACACGCATGAAACATGTAAAAACACAGCCAGTTCACTTATACAGGAAGTCAGAGCATCAAATATATGAATTCTGAGTAATATAGATGAACACCACTTCCAATAAGATATATAAGAGACACAAATAGAATAGGAAAACACTAAAAACCCTTTATGAATCTCAAGTTGGTCAAGTAGAAGATATTTTTTTTAGCTGAAACAATCAATTCACAAAAAGCTCAGTCTTTTGCTAAAAATGTCCAACCCTTTGCGAATTCGACCCAATGGCCTTTAATAGACCTCTTAAATCATCAGATGATCTACCTCTGGGATAGAGACATCAAATTTCTGTCCACTGACACCTTGCATAGCCATAAGACATGGAATTTATTATAAAAAGACAGTTATCCTACTTAATAGTCTTATTTCAAAAATGACTCAAACTCCTTATCCCTATCTATTAAAGACTTATCTTTTTGAAATTACATTATTGACAAGTGTATAATCATATGGTCAAATTTGGATAATGAAATTAACTTCTTCATGACCACTTTGCTGACCTCCAGAAAAGTGGGAAACCATACTCTGTTTTTTAGGCCTAGGATATTTTTACTTCTTTGAACATACTGACAATCAATTAATCTTCATTTCATGGTCCTTGGATCTTGCATATTTGGTTAAAATGTCCCATCACTCTTTCCTAACCTCCAACTATCGAAAACCGCTTCAAAACTGCTCAAAAAGGCTGTAATGTGTTGCGCTACGAACACATCAGTTTCGTAGTTCTTTCTATAGCGCTACCATGTCAAGCCTTTATTATCTAAAAACTTGAGTCCTTTCTGTTGCACTATTTTAATTAGCTTTCAATACACCCTTCATATCAATTTCAGCTCTCAATCCATCTTTTAACACCTTAAAATCTGACCAAAAGAAGCAAAAAAGGAAGCTACAGTAGTTTCGTAGCACTTTTCTGCTTTTTTACACTAAATGCGCTATGAAACTATTGAGTATGTAGATTTTTCATAAATTTTCCAAGTGAAAAATGCATTTTTTCCCAAAAACTCAACATATACCTATCTTCAGTATCTACAAACCATACAAACTATAAACCCACTTCAGTTTAGTTTCCTTGAGTAATTCCTTCTTCATTTACACTTGGTTGACCTATTGGTTCTTCTATGACTGTCATTTTAATGCCTCTGCTCTTTAACTCGTCATGAATTAACTCTAGTTTCTCTTCTAAATCCTTCACCTAGTATTTTAGTCTTTTGTTAGTAGCTCTCAGATGAGTGTTTATTATTCTGACAAACTTAGCTTCTTTTATTACTGGAACTGTCCACCTGAAAGGTTGTTCTGTATTTTCCAAAGTTACAGGAACAGAATCAACTTGTCCTTCCCACTTTGCCTTTATGCTTTTAAATTGCACTTTCTCAACACTGTGTTTTCTAGCTCTCTTTTTCATGACAACAATTTCTTGGTTTGCCCACTTTAACTTTTCCTCAAGGCGTTGAAACTCTGTCTTCTCTATCACTTTCTCTTTTGCCCTTTTTAATTTTCTGATTGTATGCTTCACTATGGGTGATGAGAGATCAATAATATCTTTAGGTGGTTTAGCTATCTTAGTGGGATTTTGAACTTCATTGCTGCCTTCCATTAATTTCTTAGCATGCCTAGTCATAGGTTTTCTTGCTTGAAAAATGTAACCTGCATATTTCCCCTCAAAATCTAATCTCTTTGCAAACTTGACCTTTTTCAACTTCTGCTCATATTCCCTTATGTATTCAGCTTGTACAATAGGTTTTTATTTCTATATCTATTGCATGAAGAATATCCTCTAGACTACCTTTTGTTACTGAGCTATCTTCTGTAGCCATTGTCTTTCCTTTCAGAACCATTGCTTGAATTCTAGTTATTATTTTCGTCCCCCATTTGCTCACAGCTTATTTCTATTTTTCATCTTTGACAACCTTTGATTTCTGTTTTGCAGGTGGAAGAGTTTGTGTATCAAGAATTTGCATTTGCTCTGCCCTTTTCTTAGTTTGCTTTCTTGGCATTAGTCTTGCAAGTTATTTTTGTTTTACAACACTAGATTGACTTGGTTCTACTGTTGGTGGTGATGGAACTCCTTTAGCTTTAGGGTTTCTTGCAGGAGTTAGGGTTTCCAACTCAAAACCATTTATAAACAAGAATGATGACCAATCTATGCCTTTCTTTTAAAGTTCATCTAAAATTAATAATTTCATTAAGCCATGATGAAATAATGGTGTTTCACACCCCTCAGAATTTTCTTGCACCTTATCAGCCATCTTTGCAAGACTTCTATGCAGATAAAAAGGTAAATCAAGTGAAATATTACCAGTGAAGTGTAGAAGCAATTTGAAATGATATGAATAAACCTTGTGATATCTTCCTTCACAGGTAAAATATTTCTGAATGTTGAGCAACAATTTTGAGTAATTATCTTTTATGCAGCTTCTAGGGATATCATTGTTAAGGTCAATGTCGGAGTGCTCAGGCTTCATGAACTCTTTACACTGCTCCATATCAAATTTGAACCCTTTAAACCAGGTTTCTTGATCTCTTGGTATCTCTGTAACGACAGCAATGACCTCTCGTGTAATAGACACACTTAGCATCCCAACTTTAGTGGCTATTCCATTGAAATTCATAGCAAATTCCTTGGATACCTGTGTGTGACATCCCTGCAACTTCTCACAAAACCGTAGGCAACCTTCTCTTCTGAATGTTTCCATCACTACAGGGTCCTCAGTGATTGCCTTCATATCTTCAGGTTCATGCCTTAAGCACTATCCTCCTTTGTGTATTTTTCTTTCCTCTAGCATATTCTTCATAGAAACTCTTAGCCTCGCTTGAAAAATTATTTCAGCCTCATTTGATATGGATTTATCAGTGTTGCTTGAATAAATATAGTAGCAACCTCGATTGAAATGGATATAATGAACCTTTGTAAGAACCAGCCATAGGTTTGGCTTGACACTTAGAGATCAAACATTACGAATGAAAGGAAAAATGAATGAGGGTAACTAATTAGGAAAGAATTCAAATTTCAAATGTCCTTTCATAATTGAGAATGATGACTCACTCATACCTAAACTGACCATGATGACTGCAAACTTGAGTGTGTACTTTGATTCCATTGTTACTTGACTCAACATGCCACTATCCTACCCTTTCCCAATGGTTTCTGACATTTCACAACTCAATTTACAAGACACTTACAAAATCGCGCTTTCGTAGCACCTGTAGTGTATTTTTTGTTGTTTGCGCTATGAAACTATCAGTGCTTTCATAGAGCAAAGTGACTTTTTTCAATGGGTGGCACTACAAAACTGTGGTTTCTTGGCTAATTGGCCAGTTTTGATGAAAAAACATTGGGAAATGAAATGAATCCTAAAATGATTAAAGAATTGACATGAGAGACCTTAAAAATGAGTTTATTTAAACATTAGGATAGGCTCAAACTTAAAAAATTTAATACTTCCCTTGGTCAAACTCAAGAAATGACTCCTAAGACCCTACTTTTAACCCACGGTCATAAGTAATGTTGTCATAATGATGTTTTGAATTTTTTTAAGTAATAACAGTGGCTCCACTTGGAATAGTGTGCCCCTGTGGTACACTAAGAACTATTAGTTCTAGTGCTGCTATCCATTTTCTTGACAGAACAAAAAAAAAATTGAAATTGCCAAGCTTTCTCCTCAAACTCTAATAGCCTTCACCTCGGGCTCAAGCTTGTTGATTTAGCCTATCATTATTAACAGAAAAGACTCATAAAATGGAATATATACAATGATATGAATGCTCAACAAATTTTTAATACGAGTAATGCTTTAAAAAACCACCATTGACTGGTCCTCTAGCATATGATTTTCCATCCAACTCCTGCGGTATGTAAGTATTGTTTCCATGGAAAATAGCTATTTTGAAAGGACCTTTCCACAAATTCTCAAAATTACCATGTTTTCCTTTCTCTTCAAGTCTGGACTCCCAGTTCAGCATTACATCCTGAATTTGAAAACTTTCTTCCTTGATCTTCTTATCAAATGTCCTCTTGATTCTATTTTGAGATTTTTGATTGTTGTTATGAACTTCATCCCTCTTCTCATGCATAGATATTAACTGATTGATTCTTCTCTGAACTACATGTGGTACCTCTTCTAATCCTTGAATCAAATTCATGACGAGTACCCCTAAAGATGTAGGAAAAATGGCTTCAGCTCCATATACCAGTTCATATGGTGAAGTTCCAATTGACCTTTTTGTGCATATCCTATCAGCCCATAATGCATACTTCAGCTTCAAATGTCAAGCCTTCTTATTTTCCTGCAATAATTTTTTAATGATCCTCACAATGCTCTTGTTAGAAGATTTAGCAAGACCATTCCCTTGTAGATAATATGTAGTGGAATGCCCAAGGGTAATATGATATTGATGACATAAATTAATCAGCTTCTTAGACTTAAATGCATGTGAATTATCAATTATGATCTTCATGGGGCAACCAAATCTAGACAAAATATTATTTTCCAAAAAATAAATAATAACAGAATCATTTTCTTTCCTAGTTCAGATTGATTCAATCCATTTGGTAAATTAATCAGTCATTGTGAGAATCCAACGATGTTGACCTAATGATGATGGATGAATGTCTCTAATAAAATCTAGCCCCCATTGCTGAAATGGCACTTCCACATAGATAGGCATTAAAGGTAAAGGTACAAGCTTCTTCTTACCATCAAAAATATGGCATTCATGTTAGGCAACAATCTTTTTGTAGACATCCTTAAACATGGTAGGCCAATAATACCCTGCTCTAAGAATCTTGTTCAATGTGTCCTTCCAATAATGGTGACCTCCACAATATCCTTTGTTGAACTCCTCAATCACTTTATCAGCCTCCTCTTCCAGCAAAATATCACCGGTATCCTTCCAAAATAGATTTTTATCAAAAATGAAATACTTCAAGGATTTTAGCTTCACAAAAATTGCCTTAGAATTTTTTAGTTCAGCAGGTGCTTTATGATGATGTAGGACAAAAAAAATATCCTTATACCAATCTAAAGTAATGTACTTTTATTCAATAGGGACTAGTTCTTCTTCCTCATTTGAAATTTATAATAGTTATGCAATTAAATTTATGTCAAGATAGTCAAATTTTGACTGTGCCATCAGCTTTGCTAAGCCTTTTCCTTTGACCAATTTTGTTGGCTTAATCTCTATATCATATTCTAGCAAGTTAGCAGTCCATTTTCCCCTCTTTCCATTAGGATCGGCTTGAGTAAGGATGTCTTTCACAATAGTATTAGGAACAAAAGCCACAACATGAGAATGAAGAATATAAATTTTGAAATCTTTGATAGCCTGAACCAAGGCATAAGCTTCCTTCTCTAAGATATTTTACTTGAGCTCAGAGTTAGCTAATGTCCTACTAAAAAATGAAATGGGTTTCTCAATACCTTGCCGTCCCTTTTGCAACAAAACTCCAACAATAGTATTTTCTGATGCAAAAGTGAAAACTAGAAATTCTTTTGAGAAATCCGAGCTGATCAATACTAGTGCTTGAGTGAGTGCCTTTTTGATCTCCTCAAATGAGTGCCTTGTTATGTCCTTCACAATCTCATCAAAATTAAGAATAAATCTCCTTAGAAATTTTACCTTTCCAAAGAAATATTGAATCTCCTTCCTGTTTCTAGGAAAATCCACCTTCTGAATTTCATTGACCCTGTTTGGATCAATCTTAATCCCATATTTAGAAATAATGTGTCCAAGTAATTTACCTTAAGTCAAAGAAAAAACAATTTTGGTGGGATTTAGAGAGATGCCAAATCTTCTACACTTCAGCAAAATTCTTTCTAGGTGTTTCAAGTGATCTTCTTCCCTCCCTAAAAAAACTATTAAATCATCAAGATAAACAACCACAATCTTGTCCTTCTCTTCAGAAAAAGAAATATCCATTTCCCTCTGAAAGGTAGCTCTTGCATTCATGAGACCAAATGGAATCTTGGCATACATGAAGGTGCTCCATGGCGTAGTAAAGGTTTTTTTTTCCATATTATCCAAATGTACAAGGATCTGATTATAACCTGAAAAACCATCAACCATAGACATCCTTTGAGAACCAACAATATTTTGCAAAATTTGGTCCATATTTGGGAGAGGATAGTTGTCTTGCAGAGAGGCTTTATTCAAGTTTCTGAAGTGAATACATATTCTGATTTCTCCACTCTTCTTTCTAACTAGAACCAAGTTTGCAAACCAATTTGAGAATCTGATTGGGAAAATTATTTTGGCATCAAAGAGTTTCTTGATTTCCTTCTCAATCAATGGCATGAGAAGTGGATTAATCCTCCTCAACTTTTTCTTAAAAGGCTTTTCATTTTCTTTGATGGGAATAGTATGTTGAATAATAGTGGGTTCATACTCTTTCAAATCATCATAATTCCAAGCAAAAACATCTATAAATCTCTTCATCATCTCAATATACATGTACTTCATATAAACTGAAAGAAACTTTGAAAGTTTAATCATTTTGGGCATAGCTACTGTACCAAGGTTACAACTCTCAACCTCTTCATCATCAGCTTGTATCTTAGGAGATTTAAAAATATCATTCTGATCAAAAAAAAATTCTAGAGGTATGAGACCTTTTGGTATGGAATTATTCTTTAGCTGCAAAACTTCAGAATTTCCTTTAGATTCAGTAAGCATATTTTGCTGATCTACTTGTATATTTTCAAACTCTTCTTTCAACTTAATAAAGTTCCTCACTTGTTGGTAATCCTCAAAAACTTTCCAGTGAGTAATATTATCAGGGATTTTTGGTCTATGGTGAACTTCAACCTCATATTTTTCAGTGGAATGTATGGGAATAATGAAAATACTTGCAGAGATAGTAAGAGAATCAACAATGGAATTTTGATCTCTAGTTTTGACAATGAACGAGTAAGCTTGGTAATTTTCCAACATGTCCAAAACTAAGTTTCTATATGCCCTCATCCTTATATCCTTTGTTTGATAAACACCTTCAAGTTTTTTAATGACTAATTTTGAGTCTCCAAAAACATAAATCTTTTGAGCATTCATTCTTTTCAAGACTTCTAAACCCAAAATCAAGGATTCATACTCAGCCATGTTATTTGTGCAATCAAAGTTCAATTTGTAGGAAAGGAACTTAATTTCATCACTTGGACTTGTGATCCAAATCCCTGCTCCTGCCCCTTCTCTTCCTATTGATCCATCAAAATGCAATGAACACCAACCTTCTGCCTCCTTATCACTGACTTGCTAATCTTCTATTTGCTTATTTTTAGACTGTTGAATTTCAAATTGCTCATTTTCTGATTTCTTCTCATCCTTTGCTTCATTAGTCAACTCATTGAAAAGAATATCAAATCCAAGTTCAGTATCAAGAGCATAAATTGGAAAGTTTTGGGGTTTATCTTTATTGTTCACCATGTAAGTCATTCTTGTCTCTCGATAAAATCTTATTTGCTCACTAAAAATAGGAATGGTGGCATAAGTAAGGTCCATCTGCATTGTACCTTTGATCTTTGTTACCCATGACCTTGATAATAGCATGCCAACTTCAGTGCAATGTCTGCTACCATTATCTCCATGACCACTATCTTGGCAAGGACTTGTGTAAGACCAACAACAACATCCTTAATTTAACCATTGCATTGAACTCTTTTTGAATCAAAAGAAAACAAGTCCTTATATGGTCTAGTTACTTCTAACCCCATCCTTTCCATGATTACTTTGGGCATAAGGTTTTGTGAGGCCCCTAAATCCAACATACCATTATGTAATGTCATGTCATGAATGCTAAGGCTCACATAAAAATGAGGCACCTCCTCATTCTATTCATCTTCTAATCTTGGACCCAAGTATATGGTTGGACGATCTTCTTGTAGATTTAAGATATTTGCAGCTCTAGGTTGTGAATTCAACATTTTAACAATCTTACTTCTATACTCATTTACCTTGAGAATCTCACCAAAAGATATTGGTATTTTGATCTTAGAAATTTCATTTTCCAAACTAAAAACATAAACAGATTTTTCAGCTTCTTTGATAGGAGGAAGAGGTGGTGTATCTTTCTTACCTTCAGCAACCTTAGGAGTATCCTTCTTGCCATCAGCAACCTTACGTGTATCTTTCTTAGGTTGTGTTTTATTTGCAATGATTGACCCATTTTATTTCTGAGATTGTATTGTTTTTGCATCTCAAAAATAGCAAGTTTATACCCTTTAAGATAATCTAATGGTTCCTCTCCGTGATTAACTTGGTCTGATTCATCATGTTCCTCTTTATTCAAGAAAATTCCAGACATTTCTTCATACAAATAGTGAATAGACTCTTCAAGAATCTCAGGATCATATTCTTCATCAACTAAGTTCTGTTGGAAAGGAGGTCTCACTAGAGGATCAGGTTGTTGATTTATGTTTTCTCTTGGTCTTTGTTGATTCTGAGGTCTCCTAAATTGAGATTTTCTAAACTGAGGTTCATGTTGTGCAGGAGGAGTAGATATATTCCCAAGGGCTAGCCTATCCATCAAATTTTCCATTATTTGCATCATTGAATCAAATTTCTCATCAGAGGTAGAGGATGAAGGTTTCTCTTCTTCTTTTAACTTAGTCTTACCCATTTTTTACTTTCTGGCTACTATCATATTAACCTCCACCTTCACTGCATCATTTTTCATTTCAGCAAGTGAAGGATATTCTCTCTCTCTCAGGAGTATAGAAAATTCATAACAAAAGCTTTGACATATCTCATCTGAGCTAAAGCTTGTGGAGGTTTTAAATGGGCAGGAATAGAGTCCTAAACCTTATTAAAACTCTTTGAAAAATTTTGAACATTTTCTTCAATAGCTCTTCTTAAATTGTTATACTCTATGAGAGCTTGTAATGGATTAGTTCTATTTCCCCATTTTCTCAAAAAGGTATCTTCAAAGTCATTCCAATTATGAATGCTTCCAGGAGTAAGGGCTTTAAACCACTTCCTAACTTCACCAGTAAAGCTCTGAGAAAAAAATCTCAACCTGAAATCTTCATGATCTACCTCCTCCCTATCTATAAAATCATTAAATTGATCTAAATGTTCTTCTGTTGTAATATCTTCATCACTTCCCCAAGTTTTGATTATAGCAGCATATTTGCTAGGGAGGTCATGTAAAACAGTTGGAAGAACAAGAGGGGTGTATCTAGTAGGTGCAATAGATGGAGAAAGTACATTTCCATCCATGGTGAAAAGGACTGTGGTAGCTTTAGGGATAACAACAATAGAGGATGAAGAACTATTATGAGGAGGACTATTTGGTGTTTGTTGTCCACTAACAATTGAACTCCAATCAGGAAGAGGAAAACTAGCTTTTCTTTCCAACAAGATTTCAAAAGGGTCAAGCTCTTTCAACTTATCTAAATACTCTCTTTCCAACAACAACTCATAAGTAACTTCTTCACAAAACTTCTCTTTATCTTCCTGTGTTACTAGGGCTGAGGTATCAATGCCTCTTTTATGAAATTCTAAGATAATTTCAGTTAATTATTTTTCACTTTCAAACCTAAACAAAATTTCCTGTATTTTATCATCAACTCTTTTATCTTCAGGACTTCTTAATATTTAAGAGGATAAGGATTTTGAATGTGATGGAGTACCTGATATTTCAGAAATGCCTTGACTGCCTTTGGAAATGGTGTTTGGATTGTCCACAATGGTAGGTGGATCTAGGTCAGGATTAATCCTCATGTATCTCCTTCTCGAAGCCACCTTTGATCATATAAATTTTGAATGGAGTCACCAAGGTAGATGCAACCTCGAAAATCATACTAAGCTCCTGCTACCTTCAAAAGTTTAGCTTCAAAATTTCAGGAAACTATAATCTTCAAGCTCCTGACAGACACACCAGAATGTTATCACAAAATTGGACATGATAGTATGCTAATTAGGAAATCTCATGCAACTGTTTCAAACCAATATTTTGATTGAGGCTTATCCTTCCTCAATCTAAGAGGGTTCTCTGAAGGGTTAATGATATGAATAAAAATGTAGATGGCTAACTCTATTTAGGAAATAAACTGATAAATGATGGATGTAGGTTGAGAATCACATCAGCATGTATACATTGGGCTTATGGAGTCAAATCAATTCAGTAATTCAGTGAATCTACTTAACATAGAAGTTGAGGCATATCAGGGCTTTTATTCATAAGGCACACATAGATGAAACATGTAAAAACACAACCAATTCACTTATACAGGAAGTCAGAGCATCAAATAGATGAATTCTAAGTAATATAGATGAACACCATTAACAATAAGATATATAAGAGACACAAATAGAATAGGAAAACACTATAAACCCTTTAAGAATATCAAGTTGGTCAAGTATAATATCTATGTATTATCTGAAACAGTCAATTCACAAAAAACTCAATCTTTTGCTAAAAATGTCCAACCCTTTACAAATTTGACCCAATGACCTTTAATAGACCTTTGACATCATCAGATGATTTGCCTCTAGGCTAGATACATCAAATTTCTATCCACTAACACCTTGCATAAACATAAGACATGGAATTTATTACAAAAAGACACCTATCCTACTTAACAGTCTATTTCAAAAAGGACTCAAACTCCTTATCACTATCTATAACAACCTTATCTATTTGAAATTAAATTTTTGACAACTGCATCATCACATGGTCGAATTTGGATAATGATATTAAGTTCTTCATGACCACTTTGCTTACCTCCACAAAAGCAGGAAACCATACACTGTTTTTTAGGCATAGGATATTTTTACTTCTTTGAACATACTAACCATCAATTAATCTTCATTTCATGGTCCTTGGTTGTTGAAGATTTGGTTAACATGTCGCATAACTCTTTCCTAACCTCCAAATATCCAAAACCACTTCAAAACTGCTCAAAAAGGCTTTAATGTGTTGCGCTACGAAAACATAGCAATTTCGTAGCACTTTCTATAGCACTGCCATTTCAAGCCTTTATTCTCCAAAAACTTGACTCCTTCCTCTTGCATTATTTTAATTACCTTTCAACACACCCTTCATATAAATTTTAGCTCTTAATCCATATTTTAACACCTTAAAATATGACCAAAAGAAGAAAAAAAGGTAGCTACAACGGTTTCGTAGTGCTTTTCTATTTTTTACACTAAATGTGCTACGAAACTGCTGAGTATGCATATTTTTCATAAATTTTCCAAGAGAAAACTGTAGTTTTGCCCAAAAAATCAAAATATACCTGTCTTCAATATTTTCAAACAATACAAACTATAAACCCACATCATTTTAGCTTCCTTGAGGCATTCCTTCTTCATTTCCACTTGCTTGATCTATTGGTTGTTCTATGACTATTATTTTAATGCCTCTGCTCTTTAACTCACCATGAATTAACTCCAGTTGCTCTTCTTGTTAGAAATTTTTTCATTGATGGAAAAAGAGATGATAAAGACAGTAGCAGAGGCAATGAAGAAAGCAGTAGAGACAAAGAAGAAGACAGTAGCAGAGTCAAAGGAGAAGATAGTAGCAGAGGAAAAGTAGAAGACAGAAAAAGGGCAACAAGAGAGTTTATTTATAGTGACAGAGCAACACAATGTATCAAGAAGTCTATTTACAGTGATAGAGCAACAAAATAGATCTGGAGAGCTAGGAACAGAATAAGAGGTCGAAGGGGCCATCGATTCTGAAGATCAGGCCAAGGACAGGAAGAGTACTGCAAGTAAATTTCATTGTGTAGATAAAATGAATTGTTTCATCATTGTATAGACATTTTTGGCTTAATCTTCAATAAGAATTTATGTAAGAATTTGTGCATGATGAAAGCTCTGTTTGTGCACGGTGAAAGCTCCGTGTAAGGGGACATTTTGGGGTTTTGCATGTGTCTGATGAAAATGGCTATGTAGAACCCAAAGGAACTAGCGAGGTTTACCCTGTATTTTCGGCATATGCAATAGTGGACCCTATCGGTTAAAACATATTAAATCTCTGTATAAATATCCTGGCATCAAGTTCTATTTCCAGTGTTGAAATCAATAGAAGTGAATTATAATCGATTGAATTATTAATGCCAGAGGAGGTACTTGTATTACAAATACCTATTGTGAATGGCATGCATGTGAATACATTGGTTGTTCACTAATTTTCTGCATAGAAATCCGGTGAGAAAGGCTCGAAATTTGGTTCTTTTTGGGTTGAGGATGCAAGTAATGGCATCACCCGACTGTTGAACTTATTTAACTCTACACTGAACTCTATTTAGGTCAAAGAATAATTAATTGTGGAAGCAGTTACCCTATATTAAGAACAATTATACAATAGAGCGCGTTAATGAAACCATAGAGTTAAATGTGATGAAGCAGAACCATGAATGTAAGCGGAACCCTAATCGTGAACAATAAAACCAGAGGTAAGTAAACCGGCAGTTTTGTAAAACAACATTTTTCGTGCAATTTTTATTCGTTAATGTTCATATCAATAAAAAACACAAAACTTGTTAAGGATTGTTGGATTGAGGTATGAGGAGCGATGAGCTCATGATCGTAAGATGCAGGGGGTAATTTAACTACCGGGGCCTAGTTCATCGCACGATTATAGTGGATTAACACGCAGGCATGTTAGTTATGTGATTGTTGTCGGATGTGCACCTGATTGGAGTTTGGAACGTGACGTATTTCTAACCGTTGGATGATAAGAGAGATCCCGTGGGCCCGAAACTATATCTTTCAATTTGGGGAGTGTATATATATATAGATATATATGTCCAAGGGTGTTATCATTTGGAATGAATTAAAGGTGCGGACTTTATCAAACATATCTAGTCCCAACTATATGGGTGCGTAGAAGGGTTGAGCCATAGAATTGTGTTGTTTTTCCTAAGCCAAAGAAATGCATGTAGAGTTTTGGCTTCTTGGAATATACGAATGGAGGTTCATTGATATAAAACCCAAGGTTTATTAAGAATTTTTTATAACATTTGATTGGGGTGCGGATATATGTTTTATGTGAATGACAAGTTGTGGATGTACATTTAATGAGTATGAGAATTCTTTTTAAATATGAAACCGAGGGTTATATCTTTTATGGTTGAGGTCGTATTACGTAATGAAGATTGTGAGTTCAGATATATATGATCATGTTTTGTTAAAAGTTTTTTTTAATAATGCCAAGAGTTATTTATGTTCTATTAAAAGACAGTTGTACATACAACAGTTATACAGCTGCAATGAATAGGGAAAATGCAAAAACAAAAAAAGACAGAGTGTGCGAGAGAATTTTTTTTTTAGAAAAAAAAAAACAGAGACAGAGAGCAAAGTTGCTGGATGGATTTGAAATTATACTGTAATTGAATGAAAATATTTTTGATTGATTTTACATTGTTTGTGATGTAATTGGCAAGTCTCTAAAGAAAGAAAAAATCCCACTGTAAATTTGAAATGAATGCATTTTTTCTGAACAAGCTGGCAAGAGAAAGGAGAATGCATAATTGAAGCAGAAGAAATAAATAAATTAAATATGAAGATTGGAGTACAGTAGTTAAAAAAAAAGGCACAGAACAGATTTGATATCCAAGGTAAATCAACAAGTATTTCTCTTATGAAAAAGTAAGGGAGTTGGAGCTTCCATTCAAGTTGTAGCTTGCAGAATTGAGGTTGGAGCCTCCTGTAGGTTGGTGCCTACAGAAAATCAGTGGTGAGAGGGAGTTGGAGTTTGCCTTTGCATCACAATAATAATAAGATGTGGTTTTCTCCCTTTATGGGTTTCCACTTATATTCGTTGTCTTTGTGTGTGATTTTTATGTGTTGATGTGGTTATTCAATCTTCTTAATACTTGCTGCTCTCATAACAAGTCTGCTGTTACATTATATTAACACTTATGTTCATATATTAATATTGTTCACTTATAAAGTTGATGATGAAGATAAAGTGTAATTAAGTTCAATTGAAAGTTTAAAAAAATCATGAATGTGTTAAACTGATTCACCCGCCCCTCTCAGTTTAGCTAAGGTTTTAACAATTGGTATCAGAGCATGTTCCTTTTGTAGCAGTTTAACAACTGAAAGGAGATCTTAGGTCCCCAGTATGGCTAGTCAAGAAGGATCCTCAACTAATAAAGCCCCTTTTTTCACTGGTGCAAATTATGCTTTCTAGAAAATCAGAATGAGAACATACATAATGTCTTTAGGAATAGAAGTTTGGGCTGCTATGGAATTTGGATATGACCCTAAGGCAAATGTCTCAGAGAAAGAAGCTAAACAAGATTTTGTGGCTAATGCAAAAGCCATGAATGCAATCTTGAATGGTCTGTGTGAGGCAGAATTCATCAAATTAATGCACAACAAGACTGCCAAATAAATGTGGAAAACTCTATAAAATATTCATGAGGGAGACAAAAAGGTGAAGACAGCCAAACTTCAAGTCTATAGAGCCCAGTTTGAAAATTTAAAGATGAATGATGAAGAAGGCATTGCTAGTTTCTTTTTAAGGGTTGCAGAAATTGTAAATAATATGAAAGCTCTAGGAGAAACCATACAAGAATGTGTAATTTTTCAAAAGATCCTAATATATTTTCCATCCATTTTTAATCCCAAGGTCTCTGCCATAGAAGAAACAACAGATTGGGAAACTTTGACCATGAACCAACTACTTGGAAAACTAACAGCCTATGAGATGAGGCTGCCACAGAGAAAGTCAAATGTAAGGGAGGCAACCTTTAAGACATAAAATAAGAAATAAGAAAAAGAAGATATATGCTCCTGCTCTGATGAAGAAGAGGCCAAATTTATCAGAAAATTGGATAAAGGTTCAGGTAAATATAAAGGTACACTTCCGTTTAAATGTTTCAATTGTGGAAGAGTTGGACACTATGCTTCTAAGTGTCCTTATAAGAAAGTAAAGAATCAGACTCAGGATTCAGAAAAAACCATATCAAAGAACTGGCAGAAAGGGAAGAAACTCAATAGAAAATCTTTCTATGCTCAACAAGACAGCAGTGCATCTGAAGACTCAGCTGAATTCTCAAGTGAAGAAGGAACATCTGAATTTGTATTGATGGCTATAGAAGATCTAGAAGAATTCCTTCTAGAATATGAGGAAGAAGGTGAAGTGGACCTTGAGGGGGAGCTAAGAAGTGCCTTGGAGGAAATTGACAGACTCAAACTGAAGTGAAAAAAACAGAAAGACATTCTCCTCAAATATGTAAGAGAAGAACAAAATTCAGATGTCCTCATTCAGTGGAAAGTAGAGCTTGAAGAAGCCAAGAAGGTAGAAGACATTTTAATTAAGCAAATCAAGGATTAAACTCAGGAAGAAGAGAAATTGGAAGAAGAAGTAGTATGCTTAAGGAAGAAATTAGAAAATGCCCAGAGGAAAATAGATACTTGTCAAATGACAAGCTCTGGTAAGTTGAATGAAATTCTAGATGCTCAAAGATCTCCTCTGATAAAAAATAGGATAGGCTATGAAGGAGAATCAAGCAAAGGAAAAGAAAAAGAAAACAAAAATATCATTTTTGTAAAAGAAGATGAGGATATCAAAGCAGCTTAGGAGATTCCTAAAGAAGAAGAAATTTGCAATGAAGTAGATAGAAATCAGAAGGAATCACAAATGACAAAGGATGAAATAAATAAAATGTCAACTAAAAAGGACTTATATACTCCTGAATATGTAAAATTTGGAAGCCATCAAATGAGATTTTTTCCTCCTATGAAAAATACCACCTGTTATGCCTGTCACAAACTGGGACATATTACTGCATATTGTCATACAAGAAGAATAAATACAAACCAACAAAGGATACAAAGAGTGAAAATATTTTCTCGAGAAAACAAATGGAGAAGACAATCTTTCATCAGGTATGCAATTTTTTTTTATGGATACTGTTTTTACTGTAAATAATTTGGCCATAAAATCATAGAATGCAGAAAATATGGAAAAAGACTGATATTCAAAACCTCAAGGAGGTTTATGAATCATGGAGAGTTTAATCATACTTATAATTTTGCTAAAGATATACTCAAATGTTGTGTATGCAATAAAAGTGGACATATGTCTTCCAAATGTCCTCTTAGAGAATGTGGTTCATCACCTCAGAAAAAGTACCAAACAAGAGGATGGTTGCAGTGGAAAAAGAAGGTGAATAAATGTGACTTGGCTCTAATAGCTCAAGATCTAAAAATCCAATGGTATTTGGACAGTGGCTGCTCAAAGCATATGTCTGGAGAGAGAAGCAAGTTTATAACCTTTGATGAAAAGAAATCTGGAAATGTTACTTTTGGCAATGATAAAGCAGGAAAAATTAAAGGACGAGGCTCAATCAGTCTGGATAATGGCAGAGGAAAAGCCCAGGATGTACTATTTGTGGATGGGCTGAAAGAAAATCTGCTGAGCGTTATTCAAATGTGTGATAAAGGCTGTGAAGTTATTTTTAGAGCACAAGACTGTGAAGTAAATTCAAGCACCACTTGAAAGACCTAATCAAAGGTGTTCGAACAGAAAGCAATGTCTACGTAGTGAAAGAAGAAAATGAAGCATGCCACTTTAGCAAATTTGAGGAGTCATGGTTATGGCATAGGAGATTGGGACACCTAAACTTTGATCATATCATAAGTCTAAGCAAAAATAATGCAGTCAGAGATATGCCAGCCATAAAGAAGCCTTCAAATACAATATGTAAATCCTGTCAACTAGGTAAGCAGGCCCGCACATCCTTCAAAACCAAAGAGAAGCTATCTACAAGCAGACCTCTTCAACTTGTTCACATGGATCTGTGTGGACCTTCAAGAACCAAAAGACCAAGTGGAGAATCCTATTTCATGCTAATAATAGATGATTTTTCAAGAATGACATGGGTTGCATTTCTCAAACACAAATCGGAAGCATTTGAGAAATTCAAGATATTCAAGGCAATGATAGAAGATCGTGATGCAAGCTAAAGTCGATCAAATCGTACAGAGGAGGTGAAATTACGTACTATGTTTTTGAAAATCTATAATGAGCATGGGATAAAACAACAAATCTGCAGGAACTATTGGTATGTGTTATATTCTTTCCATGACTAGCCCCATGTCAGTATCAGTCGAGCCACAGGGGGGTCAAGGCATGAGTTTGCACATGGTTTTGGGGGAAGTACGCGGTTTTCAGCCTGTATTTTGTAGATATGGTCAAGGAACTATTTTGTTATGTTCTCTAATCCGTGGTTAATGGATTGGGGTTTATGTATTCTTTCTATGTATATATATATATATATATATATATATATATATATATATATATATATATATATATATATATATATATATATATGTTGTAACACTAAAAGGAAAATCATGAAATATCAAGCTGGTCGTCCCAATTTGGGATCTAGGGGAAAATATCTTTGTTTATCTGTTTAATGTTTTATGCTCTCGCTATTGTTTATTTTCCGTTATAAGATTCATGTGTAGATAATTTATGTCTAGGGTTAAAACCATGTGAACACCTCAAAGAAATGGAGTGGCAAGAGAGACAAAACAAAATCAGACAATAGATCGTCGAGCCATGATGCTAGTATACAACATTCTTAAAACCTTTAAGTGTAAGCAAGACAATACGCTGTGCATATCCTAAACAAAGCTCATTTAAGACCAAACATTGACAAGACTCCTTATGAACTATGGCATGGTAAAACAGCATCAATCAAGCACTTTAGAGTCTTTGGAAGTAAGTGTTTCATAAAAAATAATGATGAAAATATGGGAAAGTTTGATGCAAGAGCATATGAAGGAATATTTTTAGGATATGCATCCAAGAGTAAAGGTTACAGGTGCTACAACAAAATACTTCACAAAATTGTGGAAAGTATTGATGTAAGATTTGATGAAGAACTGTTAGACAAGACAAGAAGCACAGATTGCAGCAATCCTCCAGAAGATCATGAAGAAGAGAATAAAGATGATGATGAAGTAAGCAAGACAACAGAAGATACTAAACTGAGATCAAAAGTCCCCTCAAGATACACTCAAAAGAACCATCCAGAAGATCAAATCATTGGAGACAAGAGTGTAGGTGTACAGACAAGAAGACAGCTAACTGAATAGACAGAAGAGGTATACCTAGCGATGCTATCACAAATAGAGCCAAAGAATTTTGAAGAAGCCAGCAAAGAGAAACATTGGGTGAATTCTATGAATGAATAATTGGACCAAATTGAGAAGAACAACACCTGGGAACTAGTTCCAAGACCCAAAGAGAAAAATGTCATTGGCTCAAAATGGGTATTCAAGAATAATATGAATGAACAAGGACAGGTAATCAGAAATAAAGCCAGACTTGTATGCAAGGGATATTCACAGGTTTAAGGTCTTGATTATGATGAAGCATTTGCTCTTGTAGCCAGAATGGAAGCTATCAGACTGTTTCTAGCTTTTTCTTGCTACCATGACTTCAAGGTATATCAAATGGATGTGAATTCTGCCTTCCTGAATGGATATTTAGAGGAAGAAGTCTATATGGAACAGCCAGAAGGGTTCTCCTTAACAGATAATGCAGACTATGTATGCAGATTAAAGAAAGCATTATATGGGCTGAAACAAGCGCCTCGAGCATGGTATTCAAGGCTGGAAAAATACTTGCAAAAACAAGGGTTCAAGAAAGGAGGAGTACACAGCAATTTGTACATAAAAGAAAATGAAAATGAACTTCTGATTGTAGTAGTGTATGTAGATGATATCATGTTTAGAAGCAACAAAGATGAGTTAACAAAAGGATTTGCTGAAGAGATGAAGTCAAATTTTGAGATGTCTATGATTGGAGAGCTCACCTTCTATCTAAGACTTCAAATTCAACAAAAGAACACAGACACATTTATCTCACAAGAAAAATACTTAAAAGAGATGCTGAAGAGATTCAAAATGGAAGACTGCAAACCTGTGTCAACTCCCATGACTACTGGGTGCAAGCTTTGTGTAGATGATGGAACAACTGAAGTAGATCAAAAAATTTATAGATCCATGGTTGAAAGCCTTCTATACCTAACAATTTCCAGACCAGACATTGTGCTGGTTGTAGGACTTATGGCAAGATATCAAGCAGCACCAAAACAAAATCACTTACTAGCAATTAAAAGAATATTCAGATATCTACAAGGGACTACACATTATGGGCTATGGTATCCAAAAGGCAAAAACTTCATTTTGACAGCATATACAGATGCAGATTGGGCCAGCTGTGTTGATGACAGGAAAGCACAAGTGGAGGTGCATTCTATTTAGGAGAATGTCTGGTGGCATGGCTAAGCAAGAAACAAACATCTATCTCTCTATCTACAGCAGAAGCAGAGTACATAGCAGCAGCAACTTGTTGCACACAAGTCATGTGGATGAAACAGACCCTCCAAGACATGAAAGTAAGCATTGATGAACCTATCTCTATCAAATGTGATAATACAAGTGCAATAAGCATATCAAAAAATCTTATGCTTCATTCAAAAACTAAAAATATTCCAATCAAGTATCAATTTCTCAGAGAACAAGTAGCTCAGAAGGTAGTGAAGTTGGAATATGTGCCAACAAAAGAACAGACATCAGATATATTTACAAAACCTCTTTCTAGAGAACCATTTGAATATCTGAGAGATAGACTAGGGATAGTGTCTATAGATGCTACTCTCTGATATGAAGAGAAAGCATCGTTTCAGGGGGAGAATAGAAGAGAAAACATCATTCCAGGGGGAGATCAGTTAACAAGGAATGCCACAAAGAATAGGTCCTCAAGATCAGAATATCAACCCTTTGCCATTGATGTCAAAGGGGAGGAAAAGCTACAGACAGAGCTTGAAAAAGTACTGTATAGACAGAGTGATGTATTGCCATCAATGCCAAAGGGGGAGACTGTTATACATGATGTCATTGATGGAAAAAGAGATGAAAAAGACAGCAACAGAGGCAAAGGATGGCAAAAGAGATGACAAAGACAGCAACAAAGGCAAAGAAGAAGACAACAGTAGAAGATAGAAAAAGGGCAGCAGGAGAGTTTATTTACAGTGACAGGGCAGCAAGATGTATCAAGAAGTTTATTTACACTGACAGGGCAGCAAAATGTACCAAGAATACTGAGAAAGGGTAGCAGAATAGATCTGGAGAGCTAGGAATAGAGTAAGAGGTCGAAGGGGCCATTGATTTTGAAGATCAGACCAAGAAAAGGAAGAGTACTGCAAGTAAATTTCATTGTGTAGATAAAATGAATTGTTTCAGCATTGTATAGACATTGTTGGCTTAATCTTCAATAAGAATTTATGTAAGAATTTGTGCACGGTGAAAGCTCTGTGTAAGGGGACATTTTTGAGTTTTGCATGTAACTGATGAAAATGGCTATGTGGAACCCAGAGGAACTAGCGAGGTTTACATTGTATTTTCGGCATATGCAATAGTGGACTCTGTCAGTTAAAACATATTAAATCTCTATATAAATGTCCTGGCATCTAGTTCTATTTCCAGTGTTGAAATCAATAGAAGTGAATTATAATCGATTGAGTTATTAATGCCAGAGGAGGTACCTGTATTACAAATACCTATCATGAATGGCACGCATTTGAATACATGGGTTGTTCACAGATTGTCTGCATATAAATCCGGTGAGAAAGGCTCAAAATTTGGTTCTTTTTGGGTGGCGAATGTAAGAAATGGTGGCACCCGACTGTTGAACTTATTTAACTCTGCGTTGAACTCTATTTAGGTCAAAGAATAATTAATTGTGGAAGCAGTTACCCTATATTAAGAACAATTATACAATAGAGCATGTTAATGAAACCACAGAGTTAAGTGTGATGAAGCGGAACCATGAATGTAAGCGGAACCCTAATCGTGAACAGTAAAAACAGAGGTAATTAAACTGGCAGTATCGCGCGGTGTCAAAATTGGTAAGTGGATTTTTCATTTTGAACACGATCTATGTCTTTAATCAACACGTGTCCTAAGGAAGTTTTGTAAAACAACTTTTTTCACGCAATTTTTAAGCATTAATGTTCGTATCAATAAAAAACATGAAACTTGTTAAGGATCGTTGGATTGAGGTTTGAGGAGCAATGAGCTCACAACCGTCAGATGCAAGGGGTATTTTAACTACCGGGGCCCAGCTCATCGCACGATTATAGTGAATTAACACGCATGCATGTTGGTTATGCGATTTCTGTCAGATGTGCACCCGATTGGAGTTTGGAATGCGACGTATTTCTAATCGTCGGATGATAAGGTGGACGCTGGATGATAAGGTAGATCCTGTGGGCCCGAAACTATATCTTTCGATTTGGGGAGTATATATATATATATATATGTTTGTATAAAATGTATTGATATATAGATAAAGACCGAATGTTATATATTGAATTTGTGCGTGGGTATATTATAATATGGTGCAAAAATTAATCAGAATATATATGTGTGTGTGTGTGTGTGTGTGTTCAAAGGGCATTGTCATTTGGAATGAATTAAAGGTGAGGACTTTATCAAACATTACATATATATATATATATATATATATATATATATATATATATGTTCAAAGGGAACTGTCGTTTCGAATGAATTAAAGGTGCGGACTTTATCAAACATATGTGCGTCTGACTGTATGGGTGCGTGGAAGGGTTGACCCATAGAATTGTGTTGTTTGTCCTAAGCCAAAGAAATGCACGTAGAGTTTTGGCTTCTTGGAAGTTTATTAAGAAGTTTTTATAACATTTGGTTGGGGTGTGGATATATGTTTTATGTGAATGACAAGTCATGGATGTACATTTAATGAGTATGAGTATTCTTTTTAAATACGAAACCAAAGGTTATATATTTTATGGTTTAGGTCGTATTACGTAATGAAGATTGTGAGTTTCGATATATATAATCCCGTTTTGTTAAAAAGTTTTTTTCATAATAACGCTGAGAGTTATTTATGTTCTATTAAAAGACAGATGTACATACAACAATTATACAACTACAATGAACAGGGAAAATACAAAAACGAAAAAAACAGAATGTGCAACAGAGGTTTTAGAGAGAAAACAAAGACAGTAGAGTTGGTGAATGGATTTGAAATTTATACTATAATTGAATGAAAATCTTTTTGGTTGATTTTACATTGCTAGTGATGTAATTGTCAAGTCTCTGGAGAAAAAAAAAATCCCACTATAAAATTGAAATGAATACATATTTCTGAATAGGCTGATAAAAGAAATGAGAGTGCAAAATTGAAGCGGAGGAAATAAGTAAGGCAGACATGAAGACTAGAGGACAGTAGTAAAGAAGGTACAGAACAGGGCTGATATCCAAGGTAAATAAGAAAATTTTTCTCTTATGAAAAGTGAGGGAGTTGGAGCTTCCTTGCAAGTTACAGCTTGCAGAATTTGAGTTTGGAGCCTCCTGTAGGTTGGTTCCTATAGAAAATAAGTGGTGAGAGGGAGTTGGAGCTTGCCTTTGCATCACAACAATAATAAGATGTGGTTTTCTCCCTTTATGGGTTTCCACTTATATCTATTGTCTCTGTGTGTGATGTTTATGTGTTGGTATGGTTATTTAGGTTGATTAATACCTGCTACTCTCATAATAAGTCTGCTATTACATTATCTTATCACTTCTGCTCATATATTAAGTTTGTTCACTTATAAAGTTGATCATGAAGATAAATTGTAAACAAATTAAATTGAAAGTTTAAAATTCATGAATGTGTTAACCTGATTCACCCCACCCCCCCGCTCTCAGTTTAACTAAGGTTTCAACACTTATAAATCCTTCACCTGGTCTTTTAGTCTTATGTTAGTAGCTCTCAAATGAGTGTTTATTATTCTTTCAAACTTAGCTTCTTTTATTGTTGGAACTGTCCACTTGAAAGGTTGCTCTGTATTTTCGAAAGTTACAGGAACATAATCAAATTGTCCTTCCCACTTTTCCTTCATCCTTTTAAACTACGCTTTCTTGGCACTGTGTTTTCTAGTTCTCTTTTTCATGACAAAAATTTCTTGGTTTGCTGACTTTAACTTTTCCTCAAGGCACTGAAACTCTTTCTTCTCTGTCACTTTCTCTTTTCCCCTTTTTAATTTGCTGATTGTATACTTCAGTGTGGGTGATGAGATATCAATAATATATTTAGGTGATTTAGCTATCTCAGTGGGCTTTTTAACTTCATTTCTACCTTCCATTAATTTCTTAGCATGCCTAGTCATAGGTTTTCTTGCTTGAAAAATGTAACCTACATCTTCCCCCTGAAAATATAATCTCTTTGTAGACTTGACCTTTTTCAAATTCTGCTCATCTTCCCTTATGTATTCAACTTGTACAATAGGTGTTTCTTCTATTTCAATGGCATGAATAATATCCTCTAGACTCTCTTTTGTTACTTAGCTATCTTTTATAGCCATTGTCTTTCTTATCAAAACCACTGCTTGACTTCTAGTTATTCTTTTGGTCCCCTGTTTGCTGACATATTTTTTTCTATTTTGCATCTTTGACAACCTTTGATTTATGTTTTTCACATCGAAGAGTTGGCATATGAAGCATTTGCATTTTCTCTTCCCTTTTCTTCGTTTTCTTTCTTGGCTTTAGTCTTGCAGGTTCTTTTGGTTTTGCAACCCTAGGTTGACTTGGTTCTGCTGGTGGTGGTGACGGAACTCCTTTAGCTTTAGGGTTTCTTGTAGGAGTTAGGGTTTCCAACTCAAAACCATTTATAAACAAGAATTATGACCAATCTCTACCTATCTTCTGAATTTCATCTAAAATTAATAATTTCATTAAGCCACGATGAAATAATGATGCTTCACACCCCTCAGACTTTTCTTGCACCTTATCAGCCATCTTTGCAAGACTTATATTCAAATAAAAAGGTAAATCAAGTGAAATATTACCAGTGAAGTGTACAAGCAATTTGAAATGATATGAATAAGCCTTGTGATATCTGCCTTCACAAGTAAAATATTTCTGAATGTTGAGCAACTATTTTGAGTAATTCTCTTTGATGAATCTTCTAGGGATAGCATTGTTAAGATCCATGTCAAAGTGCTTAGGCTTCATCAACTCTTTATACTACTCCATATCAAATTTGAACCCTTTAAACCAGGTTTTTTTACCTCTTGGTATCTCTGTAACGAAAAAAGTGACCTCTGGTGTGATAGACACACTTAGCATCCTGAATTTAGTGGTTGTTCCATTGAAATTCATAGAAAATTCCTTGGATACCTATCTATGACAGCCCTGCAACTTCTCACAAAA
This sequence comes from Pinus albicaulis, assembly GCA_034641835.2. Lineage (NCBI taxonomy): Eukaryota > Viridiplantae > Streptophyta > Pinopsida > Pinales > Pinaceae > Pinus > Pinus albicaulis. Next base: position 1,451,189,147 of record CM076580.1, read on the forward strand.
ATGTAATCAACCTGCTCTTCTGAATGCTTACATCGCTACTGGGTCTTCATTTATTGCCTTCATATCTTCAGGTTCATGCCTTAAGCACTGTCCTCCTCTATGTATTTTTCTTTCCTCTGCCATATTCTTCAGAGAAACTGTCAGCCTCACTTGATATGGATGTATCAACCTCGCTTGAATAGATGTAATAGGAGCCTTGCTTGAAATGGATATAATGAAACTTTGTAAGAACCAACCAGAGGTTTGGCTTTACACTCAGAGCTCAAACATTATGAATGAAAGACAAAAGGGATGAGGGTGACTAATTAGGAAATAATTCAAATTTCAAATGTCCTTTCATAACTGAGAATGATGACTCACTCATACCTAAACTGACCATGATGACTGCAAACTTGGGTGTGTACTTTGATTCCATCCTTACATAACTCAACATGCCACTATCCCTACCCTTTCCCAACGGTTTCTGACATTTGACAACTCAACTGACAAGACAGTTACAAAACTATGCTTTCATAGTGCCTCTAGTGTAATTTTTGTTGTTTGTGTTATGAAACTATCAGCGGTTCCGTAGCACAAAGTGAATTTTTTCAACGGGTGGTGCTAAGAAACTGTGGTTTCTTGGCTAATTGGGCAGTTTTGATGCAAAAACTTTGGGAAATGAATTGAATCCTAAAATGATGAAAGACTTGACATGAGGGACCCTAAAAATGAGTTTATTTAAAAACTAGGGTAATATCAAACTTAAAAAATTTAATACTTCCCTCGGTCAAACTCAAGAAATGACTCCTAAGACCCTACTTTTGACCCATGATCATAAGCAATATTGTCATAATGATGTTATGAATTTTTTTAAGTGATAAAAAAACCTGTCAAAGGAGGCTGCAGTGCCAAGGCACTAAGGTTGTAAACTTATTTTATCTATCATTAATACATGATGGGTTTTTTGGTTCCAATTTTCTGTTTAATCATATGCAAAATGTTTGATTCTCCTTAACCAATCGAATAGTTGTAAATGAAATTAATATTTCATATGCTCTCATCGTTCACTTTATGTTTGTGTAAGTACAAGGACATTATCACTAAAGGATCGCGACATGTAAAGACAAAGATCAGAGGATTGTTGCTGCAAGCTACAACAAGAGTGTTTGACCGAGGTAGGTTATCTATCCCAACTCATTTTTAATTTATAAGCTAGGAGTCCAAAAGTTCAGCATGTTCCCTTGTTGCTAGACCCATCATAGGGCTAGAGGGATCACCTCTATCCGTAGAGGGGATTTTCCTGCTGAACAAGTTGGAGACCATATTGGGGAGCAGTGTGTCTAACGTCTCTCATTGTTCATCTAGTATTTTGCTTGTCTGTCCAACTTTGGTCATATTGCCACTTTTTTTCTTTGTTTTGTTTGTCTGAATGTTTCCAACCATCATACCTATTCTTAGAGTGTTAAGTCTGGCCTTTTCTCAGTGTTTTTTCATCCTTTCCATGGTTTTCTAGCTCGATGCTGATGTTTCTTTAACATTCGCACCAATTGGTGCTTTCTGCCTATTTTACAGGTGTGCTTTTCCCTGTTTAGCACATATTACAACTGAACAGTCGTGTCAAATCCTGTAGGTTTGGATTTGGGCTTCTTCCCTGATTTTTTCGAGTGTGTCTTACCTCTAGATTGGTTTTTCCCTCCTAAATTAGTCCACTTGAATTGTTTTGACTTCCTTGTCTCCTTCTTTTCAGTTGTTTGTCTCTCATCTGTTGAGTGTGGTCCATCATCCTAGGGTTTCTAGGTGCCTTCTATTGCTTGTTAGGCCACATCCTTAATGAGCTTATGAGTTGAGTCTGACTTAGTCTAGTCTTTTATATTTTTAGCTTGTTGACTGATTGTTTGATATTCTCTTTCAATTCTACATGTCGTTGGGTCATTGAGTCATTATCTTGGTGTCCATTTTACCTTCCCTCTATCACCCTAAACGTAGATTACATTTCTCACTGATTTGATTTGAAAGTCCTCTTTTTACTTGAAGGAATGCATCTCTATTTTGAGTGTGGCTTACATTCGTATTGAATTGGTCTCTTTGTTTTGATCATTTCATTTGAGTTTCTCAAAACTAGTATTCATTTTGTCTTTTAGTGTAACAGTGCATCATTGCTTCTCATTCATCTAAAAGAAGGAAAATTGCATTCTTTCTCTTTATTTGAAAATGAAAAATGTTATTTGGCATTAGTAGATTTCTCATTAAAAAGTGAACAATAAGATAAGTCCCTTTCGTTTTCTACTTTGGTTGTGTTGGAAGCATTAGGAAAAGTTCTTCTTGCATTCAATTGCTTGCTGCTTCATTGTGAACTTCTATCCCTCTCTTAGCTAGCTCTTCATCGAATTGAAATGATGTTATTTGGAATGAATTTGTGCATTAGGGATTTTAGATTACATTTGGTAAGTCCTTGAAACTACAACATTAATTCAAGATCAACTTTAAAATGAACTCAACCAATCCAAGGAAGAATTGAAACTTAACGGTCACATTTAGATGTCTAGGCTAGTGACGTGTTCTGGAATCATTAAACCTAGTAGTTATCATTCGCCATCTGGCATTAGGCAACACTAGCACGGACTTGTGCTCGCCGTACCATCTAGTATATAAAGGGAGGCCCTCATAGGTTGCAATCCTTTATCCATAGGAAGTTGAATCTGCCACCCTGTAACTGTGGTACACTGAGCATAGTATTTGGGGAGACTGCCTACACATATGTTAATTCCTTGGTCATTTCTCTTTCATTTGATAACCAAGGTGTATATTGTAGTTCACGGGAGCTTGGTACACCCTATTGCTTAGATTTCCTGAGTAGTCATTTTGATATTTTAGTGACTCCCTAAAAATTGAAAAGATCATCGATCACTTTTCCTTTGAGCTCATCCAACCTGAAAGTGACTAGAGTCACCTTTTTCCCTTTTCTTTACTCTTAAAATATGAAAAGGTCGATTTTTGTTTCAGTTTCATAAAATTAATTAACTATGATCACATGCCCATTAAATTTATTCTCTTGGCTTGTTCATAAGTACTTCCTTAGTAATTGGTCTTGAAGCCTTGAATCGCTTATCACTTTGATTTCCTATTTTTTGAGACAAAATCATGGTGGTGGAACCACTAGTTTCGCCATCCCCTTCATTAACTCGTAGTGAAGAACCTTCTCCTAAAGTTTCTTCGGAGACATATCAGTCTGCTAGGACTTTATGTTTGACATTTTATTATTCCAAGTGTTCAACCCCTTAACAATTGTTCTCCTCTCGAGGAACCGCTTGATATCAATTGGCAAGCTCTGGACGTTTGGGCTCATTTTAGGGAAGAAAAAGACCCTCCTTTACCCTCGGAACCACTTGCCTTAGAACCACTTGAATCACCATTAGCACGTGCTTTACTTGCAACTGCTCGTCGCCTTTTCGCCGATAGCATTCCTTCATCGAACATGGATGCTACGAGTCCCATCAGTAGTGAAGAGACTTATGTTTCTACTGGATAATATCAGTTCCCTCCAGATAATTTTCCTTATGTATCGAGTTAACCCTCCTGAAAACCTTCCACTCTCCAAGCTAGTTATCATTCATTAAGTCAGATGATTTCTGGTGCTACATATTTGTATCAAAATCTGATATGGTAGGGTACATCATCTCCCTCAAAGGGTCATTTGTAACAGGTCCATCCCCCTTGACTCTGATCATGTCAATGATCATTACATCTATCCCAACCAAGCCCACTATTTGTGTGGGTTCATATGCTCCTTCTATTAGTGTGATTCTATCATTACCATCATCTTCTGTTGTGCGTGGGATGACTCCCATTGCTTCTGTGATACCTCTTGGGCCTGCCGTGAGTGGATCACAGCCTCATGTATCGGTGGTCCATCAACCTACTAGTAGTGTGTATGTCTCCTCTAATACAATTCCTAAAGGTTGGACATACGATCAGTACATGATGGCTATTCAACAACAGAATTACTTCCCACAGGTTTCTTAGAAGATGCAAGATCCCATTGATCGACCACACTACTATGATGAGCATGGAACTCACATCTATTATCATGGGCTTGTTCCACATGGTGGTCCATTTTATGTTCAAATGCCTCAAATTCCGGTTTACCCCAACTAGTTCACCTACCTACAGGGACAACCCTATGGTTCAGAAGGAAAACCCTTTCAGGGAAAAGCTTCGGTCCAATAGGGACAACCCTACGGTCCTACTGGTGAACCTCATGTTCAATAAGGAGCATCTTAAATTCCCCAGTGGAAATCCTATCCATCTTAGGGACAACATTTTGTGCAACAGAACCAGCCTTATGTTTAGCAAGGCCCCACTGTTGTACATTAGGGTCAATCCTCTACTACTAAGTTAGGCTAATGTGGTCTTCAGGGGAAGCCTAGCTCATCTCAACCATTAGGCCAACCTATGCCTCTAGTATAGCTTGGTGGTTCTCAGCGTCCAGGCCAACCTGCATCCCAGGGACATCCCATCTAACCCCAACATCCAGGCCAACATGTGCCCCAGGGACAGCCTGTTCAACCACAATATCTGGGTCAAACTGTACCCCAGGGGAAACCCATGCAACCTCAAGGCCAACATTTTATTCCTCAAGGTCAATCTCCGAGGGTACAAGGTCCACCCCAAGGCACTACTAACATTTTGCAACAGAATCCATATGTTTCTCAGACATGACCTCAGTGGTTCGCTCATAATGAATATCCTGGTCCTCAACCGGTGTATGGCTAGAATTATAAGAATAACAACCCTTATGGACAAAATCCTTCGGGAAAAAACATATTGGGTTAGAACTTCGCCCAACCTGGTTGGAATCCCAATACTAGTCTCTATCAAAGGCCTACAATGCCTTTTAATCCAAAATTTCCCTTTCTTTCTATGCTAGAACCGTCCAATGTGTCGGAGTTGATGAATGATCCTATCCTTCATAATCCATATTGGCCTCCAGTTCCGACTAAAATCCCTTTCGACTGTCCCAAATTTGAAGGCAAGTCTAGAGAAGACCCCCAAGCATATGTTATGACATACCATCTTTGGTGCTCCTCTAACTCTTGGGTTGACGATTCAATTCGACTGTGTGTTTTCCAAAGGACTCTCTCCTGTGCCACTGCCAATTGGTACATTGAAATCTCCCATCACATATTTCAAGATTTCAACTCTCTTTCCATGGCTTTTCTCATGAACTTTCAGTTACCAGTTCGGTATGAAACTAGGACACACCTTCTCACGTCCTTGAAACATGATTGGGCTACTCATATTTCTGATCATATTCATGAATGGAGGCGACTTCGTCATTTGATCAAGTTTGAAATTCTTGATCAAATTTTAACTGATTGGTTCACTACCACTTTTATCGGTATGATTGCTAAGGAAATTTCTATGGGGGCATGTGTTACTAAGGAACAAGCCATCGCTCGTGCTGACTACCACGGTCTCATGTACTCTCAATTTGGCACGTTGTATGAACTCTTGCCCAACACTCTACGACATGGAACTACTAAAGCACCGGCGACACCATCAATCGACGATATCATTGGTTCTGTGTCTCAGAATTCTTGAAAGTATTCTCCAAATTATGTGAAGAAAAAATATACTTCTTCCACTAATACTGATTCTCAACCACCTCCAAATCCTGGTAAGATAGCGGAAGTGAATTCCATCTAGTCCACTCTAGTGGATAAAGCTTCAAAAGGTAATAAAAAGGGTAAAGGTAAGGCCAAAGCCGATAACCCAAAATAGGTTTCTCTGAAACCTAATGTTGAGGATGGTTCGAAATGTTAACTGAAGTACCCTTGTCAGATTTGTGACGAAGAGCATTACATCAAAGACTTTCCATGATGAGCCAGAGTCGACTGCTCAAAGGCAATCAAGGCACTCAGTTTTTTCTTAAAGGACCATTCCCATCGCAGCAAACTCATATGGTGGAGAAACCTCAGTCCTCCACCCCATTTGGCTCACAGGTCTTCATTGTGAATGGTCCTACACCCATCTCTATTGCTACCCAATCGAAATATTACACTGAACCGCATTAGGAAGTGGGGAAAGAGATTGATTATGGTCCTCCTCCCCTGCCTACTTCTCACCCTCTTCACATTTAAAGGCCCAGTCCTGAGCCCGTTGTATGACCACCTTCTAAGGGTGTGCTCCGAAATTCTTCCTATAACCCAAATGCCTGTGCCACTTAGCATTATAGTATTGTTGAAAATTTGGCTCAGGCGCCATCTTCTATGTCTGCGTTGGAAGTGTTTAAGATATATCCATCACAATGGAAGGCTATCTATCTACCATCAGGGGGGTTGACCTTGCCGATTCCAGCCTTATCACTTTCAATTTGGAAAATTTTGTCCCGCGTCTCCCTCACCAGCTTGCACTGATTATCCAAGATGGGATTAATGGAAATAATATCGATCGAGCGGTTATGGACGAGGGTGCATATACTTGCAGAATGTCTTCTGATTGCTGGAAAGCTACTGGTTCTCCAGCCCTTAATCATCCTCCAAATCCTTTATAATTTTTTCACAAAATGGAATCTCGCCCTCTTGGTATTCTCACCAATTTACCTATCACATTAGAAGGGAAAATAGTTAATGTTTAGGTTGAAGTCATTGATGCTAGACTCAATTATAATATTCTCCTTGGTTGCAGTTAGACTCACACCATGCTATGCATCCCTTCCACTCTCTTTCATGTCCTTTTATTTTTTTCACGAAGGAAAGATCGTCACTATCGATCAATTGTCCTTTTTCACTTCCACTTCTTCAGAGAGAAACATTCCATATGCTGATCGTAAAGTTGAATTATTTCCATATTCTACTTCACATAGTAACCATTATTTATGATTGTAACCTCATGACCTATATATTTACTCGACAATTACTCGGGGAAAAATACTCAAAGTGGATGGTTATCCTCCAAGAGTTCAATTTGGAGTTTACTACTACCAAATCAAAGAAATCATTGGTTTTTGCCAATTTGATTTGCTCTTTACCATCTACCTCTTCTCCCTCTGGTTCTGAGGAATGCATTGTGGACAAAACCATTTTTCTCATTAGCACCCTTGATCCATGGTACGGTGATATCATCATCTATCTTTAGATTTACACCTTCTGATCTGAGTTCACGAAGGATTCTCGTTGCCGCATCCGTCATCATTCGCAACCTTATCGCATAGTCGAAGATAATATATACTACATCGGAGCTACTTCTGTTCTCTACCAGTGTCTAACCCTCGAGGAGCCTAAAAAATTCCTTAGTGACTACCATTCTGGCACTTGTGGTAGTCACATATTTGGATATGCTACTGCACAAAAAATACTTCGTGCTGGATATTTTTGGCCTACCATTTTTAAAGACTGCATTGTTGTTGTCTGTAAGTGTCATGATTGCTAGATTTACTAATTCAATATTCCTACGCCACCGACACACCTCCATCACATCATTACTTTTGGTCCCTTTTTGAAGTGGGGAATTGATTTCATGACATGTAACCCTCACTCGGTCGGGGGGCATGCTTATATTATTGTAACTATGGACTAATTCAGTAAAAAGGCTGAAGAAATTCCTACACTCACATATGATGGTAAGAAAAATACATAATTTATGTTCAATAATGTCATTACTAGGTTTGGTGTCCCTCACGCCATTGTCACTGATCATGTATCTCATTTTGTAATATCCCAAAATGGGACTGCTCAGCAATGCATGCATAAAAAACACATTTTCAAAAATATATGCTACAGAAAACAAAATCAATGCTTGGATCCCTTAGATCTATCAATATACCATCTAAATCAAAGAGTATATAAGAAACAAATCAAACTAGATGAGGTAAACAAGCCTCCCACACCTAGTATAGCTCAAAATTGCTAAAACCCAAAAACTACTGCAACATGAAATTACTGCATAAAGAGAAAATAGAGTATAATGAGTGTTTATGCACAGAAATAGTTGAGACAAATAGATCTGATATTATATTAAACAATATGGACCATGAACTGAGATCTATTCTCTTTGATAGAAAATCTAGAGAACCTGGGAAGGGTTTCTAGTTATACACCCAGATACAAATGGTGATCTTCAGCACTAAGACTGAATAATCACTACAAACTGAAGCACATGAGGATATAAGGCTGAAAAAATGTATATCTAAGTATATATGATCAAATTTATTCCTCCATGAAAGGACGAACCTCTCAAACACAGGAAAAATCCAAAAAAGAACCACCAAATGCACTGCTGAAACTGCCCTAAGAAAATAATACAATTCCTGACTGGAATAATGTTGTAGGTGATGGAAATATATTTTCCTACTGCTAAAGATCTGAAATCATCCCAAGAACCCTGCAAAATAATCTCCCAATAGAAGGAATCCTTCCTCCTATGCAAAACCAACTCAGAAAGTGGATTTCTCAACCCCCCACTGCAACACCCTACAATTCAACACAACCTCTTGCAGAAACTACACTGAAACTGAATACTGAATATTGGCACCAATGTTGGATGTATGGAATGATAGATTAGGTCTCTCCCAAGAGCTACTCAAAGGGAAGAGAAGGAATTCCTAACCAGGAATACCTTAGTGCTAAACAACACCAACAATCTTAGCTAAACAAATGAAGAGAGAAAAATTCTAAGCAGACACGTTAAAATATAATTCATAAGTCAACCTCAAATGGATGCCATCTTATTCCTTATAAAATAAGTGAGGATTCTCACCTTGGGTCCTCCTCATTAGGGTTTCCACCATCACACAATCAATCTCCCTCCAAAACTGTGGTTTGCCTTCATTAAGGTCACTCCTCCACGACAAGGCTATTTTTATTCATGATCCACGCCTCCTGCATTTATGGTGTTGACTTGGTCAAACTTGACTTTTTCCACAAGAAAATTTCCCTTTTCAATGAGGGTGCGAAATCCAACCATAATAATGATCCCTTTTCACATCATAAGGGATTTTATTCCTATTTCTGAAATGTAAGGGCCTCCTTACCCATTTATTCATCTCCTAGGTGTAAAAGACAAAAATCAATATTCCATTTAGCTGCATGCTAAATTTGGAATATTACAGTCCTCCCCTCCCAAATGTTGCTTGTCCTCAAGAAACTGCAAGGATAGAATTGAGAAGTCTCCCATCGTCTTGATGTAGCATCCACATATGATAAAATCCTCCAAGGAAAGAGATGTTGTCTCATCAATAAATCTCCATATCGCCCCTCCCAAGCATGCAAGCTAGCTGAATAGCTATCATCATGAACAAGTAGAGTATTCAAGGAGGAAATAAGGTGTTGCCTAGAGGTCCCTTTGAGTCATGGGATCTGAAAAGTATTGGGAATCATCATTCCCATGTGGATCCTCCATCCACAAGAAATCATCTATACAAAATGAGTCACCTCCCAACATGGCCACTCCTAAAAATTCTTCTCCACCTTTGGCTCCTACAATGTAGGTGGGCTGAAAATCTTATCATGGTAGAAAAAGTAGCCTACCCCACGCTATCTGCCTCTCCACTTATGATATGTGTAGAGTGTCTTATGATTTTTGGTTGCAATAAATTTCCCCTCAAGTTGCAAGAAAGATACTAGAGCTCAAAAGATCTGCTCTACAACTTTGTGAATCAATCTGGCCCAAATCATCCCATATGTAATGGATAGGAAATCATCACCATATGGCATACAATAAATTTTATGGCCCACCTCATGAAAAGGAAAGTGTTTTTCTGTGGTGGCCATATCGCCTCACGTGCTCCCATTAGAACATGTAATGCAACAAGTGTTGGAATCCTCTTCCCTAAAGGACACACCCAACCAATGTGTCTCTCACCCAATCATGCTCCCAATAAGAATAAGAACAATATCAGCAAATGAAATAATTATTAACATCAAAATGAGGGAAATACTGAAGGTTTTATGTAGTCTTGGAAGGTACCAACAGTTTCCCAAGTGGTCACAGTGCAGTCTTCCCAACTACAGCTTCAGAAAATAGAATGGCAAGTTGTTCCTTGACAAATGGCTAGTTGTGTAAGTCACCACATCTGCTAGTAAATAGAAAATGGCTGAGTGTATCAACTGAGCATACAATAAATAAGCAAAAAATTTCCCAAAATCAAGCAAAATATGGTTGTCTCCATCATAATAGTTGGCCAAAGATTTCCCATGGAGCTCAATAAGAAGCTTGCCCTCTTGTAGAGCAATGCACTGAATATAAATGGTAAGAGAACACAAACATTGTGTTAGATAATAAATAGATGAAAAATAAATATTCTTACCATGTGTTGAAAGTAAGATGATGCATGAATCCATGAATAAGTTCTCCATAGTGGTTTGGCATACTCCCATGAAGAGGAATGAACCATGTGCTGCATGAAGATCCTTATTATTATGCTTGGAAATCCAAGTCAAGAAGAACATATCACAGTAATAGATCTCTCCATCCACTACTACATCATTCTCACCTCCTCCTTTTCCAACAAGTGCATCAAATTTGAAGTGATCCTGAGGACACTCCATCAATAAGTCCAAGCTCCAAAGTGACAGCATTGTTGGCCTATGCAAATAGGCTCCTGCTAACTTATAACTCCATTCTTTTACATGCTCATTGTCAAAGACATCTCCCAGAATGTTGCTACATACAAGAAGTTTCTTCCAAAGTGGAAGTACTTCTAGATCATCCAAGGCTAAGGAGTAGCCCCTTTTCACCATGATAGTTCCATCTCCTACTCCTGCAACATCATGCAAAGTGTGAGAGCAAATTTTCCCATGCTCTCCCAAGAACAACCCAAGCAACAAAATTTTGTGTTGCCTCCTCATACCTCCATCATAAAAATCATGTGATGAGAACATAATGATTGATATGAAGAATGTCATATCATCCTAATGTATCCATACTCCTTGCTTCCATATAATTCAAGTATCCTACCAAGCTTTCTCCACCCACATACCCTTTGAAAGAGGATATGTCTCATGATGGTCAAACTCTTTCAAGAGTAGCCAATGCATCCAAGCCTCCTGTTGTCCAGTGTCATATATTCGCAAGTATTTTTCCAGCCTCTTTCTCTCCATCCACATTCATTCATCCAAATGTGGGTGCCTCCTATCATGCTCTACCTTGGTACTCTTCCAAAGAAGACTACCATCCTCCCAAATCAGATTTCTCCTTTTGCATGTCATGAGATGCTAAAATGCAACTCCTTGGAGATCCCCTAGAAAATATCTCACGCCAATGACCATCTTGAATCCATAAGGACCCAAGTGAGTTGAAGGTAAAACCTCCTCACTGCTACTTATTGGCAGCGTTGTTAATCTCCTCCATGGTGTTTTGGTTGTCTCATGTCCCAACTCAAGGATGAACATATGGTTTTGCATAAGTTTGTTTGGGACAAAGTTCATCCTATCCTCCAAGAATTCACACCCCAAACCCAAGTGTGGCATGCAGCTCAATAATGGCTCATTATAATGATGTTTCATCCCTCCCTTTATCAATTCAAGGTTGCACAACATAGTGCAATCCTGCTGCTCCAAATCAGCAATATGTGTCAACCCTTGGTCATGAAAAGGCAGATTTCCACAACCTTATAAAAGATTTTTTGTAATTACAGAAAGTGGAAATTTAATCATACATTGATGTAACTTGGGAACACATTGCATGGTTGTAAGATTTTCTTCCCCCAATTTTTTGGCTCCTCCAACTGATGATGTTGAGGGATGCTCCTCCATAGTTGTGACAACGCTGGTACAAGTCTCCTCCAATGGCGGTGAGGGCTTCTTCTCCTCTAATTTCTCTTTACCAAATTTTCTAATCAACCTTTGAGTAAACTTAGAAAAATTATTCACTCTTGCATGACTCAAATGGCTGAACCACCAAATGTTTGCTTCACCCTCAAGGTGCAACGCTGCAATCTCTACCACCTCTCTTTCTATCACTGGATGTAGTAGGAAGAATGCATATAGTTTCCTTACCCAAACCCTAGCTGTAGATGACCCATCAAAAGTAGACAATAGAAATATATTTCCCTTGATCCTCCCTCATCTACAAGGTCTTCTTTCTTCCTCCAATTGAATGAACTGAAGGAAAGCTAGAGTCTCCTTGAAGGCTCTAGGTTGAGATTTATACTCAACAAGGTATTCACTTGGAATCTTGTGATCCAAGTGTCCTCCATCTTTCCAAAATTTTTATTTCTTCTCAAAAGGAAAGGGTATGGTCCAATGCTTGGAATCTCTTTGCAACATTGGTTTCCTTTTCTTCTCATAGGAAGTGCATGGATCTTCCTTCTCTTGAAACCCTCTAGAAGATTCACTGCTCATCTTTTCTTCTTTCTGTTTAACCTCATCGGGGAGGTTCTTCATGGATCTGAAAAATGATGAGACAAAGATCGTTATTTCCATAATTATAATCTTCCCTTCCTCTTATAGCATTTTTTCTTGAAGTCCATAGGTTGAGCCAAATATTTTTCTCTGATACCACTGTAATATCCCAAAATGGGACTACTCAGCAATGCATGCATACAAAATGCATTTTCAGAAATATGTGCTACAGAAAAAAAAAAATAAACACTTTGATCCCTTATATATGTCAATATTCCATCTAAATCCAAGAGGAGATCAGAAACAAATCAAACCAGATGAGATAAATAGACCTCCCACACCTAGTATAGCTCAAAATTGCTCAAACCCCAAAACTACTGCAACATGAAATTACTGCATAAAGAGACAACACAGTCTAATGATATTTTATGCATAGAAATATCTGAGAAAAATATATTAAACAATATGGCCCATGAACTGAGATCTAGTCTCTTTGATACAAATTCTAGAGAACCCAAGAAGGGTTTCTGGGAATACACCCAAATACAAATGGTGATCTTCAACACTAAGACTGAATAATCACTGCAAACTGAAGAACATGAAGATAGAAGGCTAAAATAATGTATATCTGATGCAGATCTGACCAAATGTCTTCCCCCATGAAAGGATGAACCTCTCAATCACAGGAAAACTCCCAAAAAGAACCACCAAATGCACTGCTGAAACTGCCCTCCAAAAATAACACAATTCCTGACTGGAATAAAGTTGTAGATGATGGAAATATATTGGTCTTCTACCAAATATCTTAAATCATCCCAAGAACCCTAGAAAATGATCTCCCAATAGAATGAATCCTTCTTCCTATGCAAAACCAACTCAGAAAGTGGGTTTCTCAACCCTCCACTGAAACACCACGCAACTCAACACAACCTCCTGTAGAAACTATGGTGAAACTCAAGACTGAAGCTTGGAACCAATGCTGGATGTGTGGAATGATATATCAGGTCTCTCCCAAGAGCTCTTCAAATGGAAGAGAAGGAATTCCTAAATAGGAATACCTTAGTGCTAAATAGCACCAGAAAACTGAGCTAAACAGCTGAAGAGAGAAAAAGTCTAAGAAAACACATCAAAATATAATTCATAAGCTAACCTAAAATGGATTCCATCCTCTTCCTTATAAAATAAGTGAGCCTTCTCACCTTAGGTCCCACTCATTAGTCCATCACACAATCAATCTCCCTCTAAAATTGTGTTTTGCCTTCATCAAGGCCACTCCTCCATGACAACGTTGTTTGATTTGGTCAAGGTTGACCTCTTCAACCTACTTCAACCCTTTTCAAACCTAAGGGTCTTCAATCCAGCTCAAATATAGTTTTCTATACTGATCCTCATTCATATTGAGCTATTTTTATTGATGATCCACTCCTCCTACATTTATGGTCCTGACTTGGTCAAACTTGAATTTGTCCACAAGAAAATGACCCTTTTCACACATGAGGGTGTGAAATCCAGCCATAATAATGATCCCTTTTCACATCATAAGGGATTTTATTCCTATTTCTAAAATGTATGGGCCTCCTTACCCTTTATTCATCTCCTAGGTGAAAAAGACAAAAATAAATATTCCATTTAGCTACATGCTAAATTTGGAATATTACACATTTTCGCCATTAGATGATGGTTGAGTTGTCTTCTAAGTTGGGTCTACATCATGACATCTCCACACTGTACTACCCTCAGGCCAATGGCGAGGTTGAAGTTGTGAAAATTTTTCTAGTCACTATGCTTCAACATATGATTGGGATGCAGAAGTCCAACTGTCATCTCATGTTGTTTTCAACTCTTTAGGCTTACCGAACCTCGGTGAAGGATGCAACCAAATTCACTCCATTCCAGCTTGTTTATTGTCTAGAAGCTACCATTCTGATTGAATGTGAAATCCCTTCTGTCATGATAGTTATTGAATTACTACGTAATGTCTTGTCAGAGGAAGAGCATCTTCTATATTTGGAGAGGCTTGATGAAACTTGTCATTTTGTTGCTCTAGTTATAGAAGCACAGAAAAAGTTGGTCAAAGCTCATTTTGATTAGACAGTTTCACCTTGTACCTTTGTAGAAGGATACATCCTCCTCTTGTATGACCAACCTCATGATAAGCTGGGGGTAGGCAAATTCAAACCCATGTGGCATGGGCCCTTTATCGTTAAGCACATTTTGCAGAATAGGGCTTATGACCTAATTGACTATGAAGGCTATCCTTTAAATCAGCCTAGAAATGGGATATACTGCAAAAAATACTATGCGTGAATTTTTCATGCATATCCTTTTGTAATAAGCGTGTTTTTCATTTTTGTACATTTTTTGGCTTAGTGTTCTTTTCGATCATTTTTTCTAGCTTATTATGTCATTTCTTACTGTGCATATGTTTGTCACTCCTTATGTTGGTTTCCTGGATGGTGCCTTCCGCAGTACCTAGAATCTGTCTTTCACAGCTTGGGTGATTTACAATCCTAATGGTGAGTTGATAGACCTTCAAGGTATTTTTCTAGGAAAAACAACAAACAATATTGTTGAATACAGTGCCATCATTGAACTCTTAACCGAGGTCATTACTCTTGACATTCGTTTATTAATTGTGAACCTAGACTCTCAACTTGTTGTTCTTTAGCTTAATGGGCACTACTCGGTTAGAAATCCTCAAATTTTAAGGTTGTATTTGTGTGCTCATTTATTAGAAAGGAATTTTTATTATATAACATTTTAGCATATTCCTAGAAGAATGAATGTGTTAACTGATGCAGTAGCCAATATTGTATTAGATATACATTTGCGTAATTTGTAAAAGAATCATCATCACATAATAATATTTAGATAAAAAAAAAGAAAATAGGTATATATATATATATATATATATATATATATTTATTTATTTATTTATTTATTTTTCAGATCCACGTGCATCAAAACTTATAAGTTCAAAAAATATGTGTGTTTTGGTTAAATCCCGAGACATCATGTCTCTAGAAAATATGCAGAAATAAAGCCTAGGTGTCCAATCAGCATTATGCTCATGATAGCATGTCACTACACACACAAGCTTCATCAGTAAATAGTGGATGTGGTTAAACACACCCGCAATGTGCCTCTGGTATGCAGGAGGAACATCCTCGAATCTCATGTAATCTGGGATTCCACTGGTGAGTCCCTCCAGGTTGCACACGATCTCTGATTCCTCGCTTCCATCACCATGAGGAGCTGCCTCGAAATCATGTGGGACCCTCTGTGCTATTGGATACATCCCTGCACATCTCTCTGGGCCAACATCTGCAATACATGGATAAATATCAGAACACATATAATAAAAAAAATCATAATACTCATCAAAATAGAAACATGAGTTTTTACTCAATGCTTCATCCTAATCCTCTCCTTCCGGGAGTGGAACATCCGGATCACCCATAAATTTGGTGCTAGTATAGGGCCAGTCCTCCACGACGATGATTTTTTGGTGGAACCAATCGAAGAATTCCAGCCTCCATGACATATGTTTATCACCTCCCAATCGAGGTATCAATTATGCCCAATGGACCATCGCTAGCTCTTGTGCTGGTGGTGGAGGTAGTATTACCTCCTGGCATTGAAATATTAGCAACCGTTATAGGATGAATAGTACCAATATGGACCCATAACCAAATTGTTTTAGCTTGTTGTTCTTGCACTTTTTTAACTAGCGCTTCAGGTTGATTGTTACACCTTCTTCCCAGTTGAAAATGGTTAGAGTCATAAAATCCACGAAAACTTGAAGCTATGTTTTTGTAGCTTCGTGAGGGGCTTGAGATCTAGAAGCTTTTTTTATAGTGTGCAAGACTACTTTTAGTGCTAAATTAGGTATTGACTAGATATCTATTTTTCTGCTCTTTGATCCTTTCTTTTCTCTTGGACAAACTCTGTATATGAGTATACCCATGCTCTCCATTGTAGGATGGGTACCTATCATTATTGGTGCTGCTCCCCTCCACGATAATCCAATGATGAAATATATTTCATAGACTTATATCTCCAACTCTTGATCATGAATCATAAATATTTCTCCATTGGTGTCCCACACACTCTCCAGATACTGTAGTAACTCCAGTTCAGCTCGAAGACACGGTGCCATGAAAATTTTTAAGGGCCCACAGTCTCTTAGGGCATCCATGCATCTAAAATTTATCATGGATAGCTCAGCTTCCTCCCCGTGCTCTCTTTACTTCCATTCAATGACCATTTTGGCTTTATATCACCTTCAAAACCATCATTGGGACTTTCATTAATCAAATATTTCACTTTTGAAGTATTTAAATGAGACTATTTGAGAGAATTTTCAAGAACATATGATTGTTGTGATTGGCACAGATGTTTTAGAAACAGCTGCGCCAGTTGGCGCCTCACTGTTAGAATTCTAAGTGGGTTGGCGTGAATCTGTGCCCGAAACTCGCACTGACTGTCATTCCCAACCTTGAACAAAATCCTCCCAAAAACATAAAAAATTAAGAATGCAGGGAATGAAATCTAGCTTAAAATTTAGGCAAGGATAAGAGATCTTACCTGAACAAAATGGATTTGTGATTGGTCTCCTAGATTGTCCGCTTCCAGCTCCACAAGATCACAGTTCAAAATGGTAAGATGCTCACAAGAAGTGAAAAGGTGAAAAGTATTTTATTTTTACTATTTATGTCAGTTTATAACCTTTTTGAAACCCAAATTAGCTTTTTGTGCTTATCTTTTGATTATTTGAATATTTTATCTCCAAAAATGGATTTTATGTGTGTTTCTTATGTAGCAACAGGTCCTAAACATGATGATGATGAAGTAATGAGTTGTATTTTATTACTTTTTTTCGGACTCCATAAAACACAAAAAAGTTACCCCATGGAGTCATCTTTCAGCTATTTTCTGACTCTTGAAAATTGAAAAGGTTTCCAAGAATCTTGTCATTTTGAACTCGTTAAAGGATGCAAAACGTCATCTACCCATTATAAGTTTACCCCTTTTTCCTCTGGGACAAATTATTTATGAAAAATGAATACCTTAGCCAATCACGACTAAGAGGTTCTCCTAGGTATTGTTTTCTACCTTTTCAGATCTGTGAGACTATCTATGAAAAGGGATCTATTAGAGTTTTAATCTCCGCTTATTTTCAAACTCTCTAAACATGAAAATATGTCGATTTCTTCCTTTCTCAGACTCGTTAAAACCTAAATGACATCAGAAATTGTCACCATGACGTTTTCCAGTTCATCCTTCCTAGGGCTCGTAAAATGTACTAGGATGGATTTTCTCGAAGGAAAAACTGACAATAATATGATATCCCCTTCAAGTTTGTTTCCAAAAATAATTGGAGTACTCACCAGAAATGGTGGGGGGAAATGGAACCAGTTCTCAGTCGTGTCAGAAGTATGTTGCTCTTGAACATGAACTTATCTGCATTTCATGTTGAGTTGGGGACATCACATTCGACATTTTTCCTCCATGTGTTTTGGTTATCTATTTTGACCTCTCATCTTATATTTGCAATGTCATCATGACCTCAGATCCCTTGATTTCAAATACTACCAAATTCCAGAGTCGTGTCACCGATATGTTCAAGAGATGTTTCCTTCAACAATTTTCAACCTCTGATCCTCTATTTAGTCCTGATTCACTATCATCTTATTCCTCTTTCTCATGTCAATGATGTGGGAAACATTATGGCCCTCCTTCGACTAGTCACTTCCTATCTACTTTAGCTCATTATCCAAGAAGCTGATCTAGAGACTCCTTTCTAGTAACTTGGAGCTCGCATGCCTCAATGGCAAGTTTTTCGCATTCGATGATAGGTCCTCATCATTGGCCTTTGATTGAATGATTTTTCAGGTGCTCGACTCTAGCTCACTTTTCACATTTCATGGATTGTACTAGTTGTACCTTGAGAGCCATTGTCATTATTGACGGTTTCTCTCATGCTTGTTAACAACTTTCATCGTTGGCTGGTAATCAGACAATTGTCTTGAATGTTCAACTTTAGATCACTAATTCGCATGGTTGAATTTGTACTTGTTCGGGTTGAGATGGAGCGTAAGACCTTGGGTTTTTTCTAATGAAATCTAGGCTACAAGACGATTTGGTTTATCATATGCATGACCCCTCTGATTGGATGGTTGTGACCATACCTGAGTCTATTTGATGATCCTTCTTACTGCATGGTTGCATCCATACCTTAGATCGTATTGTTGGATGTACTCTATTATGGATGGATGCACCCATACCACATATTCATGTATCATAGATATCAGTTGTACTTATTTTTGCAGGTCTTATGATGGCGGCATTTTGGTTTGGGCATGTTCTCATAAAGCATTTCACCCCTCCCTCTCTCTCGGACCTCATGCTTTAGGGGCATTTGTTACACAGTATTTTGTCACCGTCCTTGAAATCCCAATCCTAAACATTGGGGTACCATTTCAGTGACTTGTGTGTATTGTCATACCTTTGTATAAGTGTCACCGTATCTCTTGGCATGTGAAGAAAATTTCCTCTGTTGATCATTCCTCAAGCAGACTCTCACAAACATGTGATTTTGGGTCAGTACTGGTAGGAATTTATGGCCTCATGCCCATGGATAAATTAACACTGGGCCCCACGCCCATTGGTGCTCTGTCTCAGAAGGGCACCTGCGCCGAGCTATTTTTGGAAAGTTTTATAAAATAAAAACAAATTTTCCATGCTTAACAACTTCGTGGGCAGAGTCATCATGGTTTTCTCCGCTGAATAACGTCGAGTTCATCTCTTTCGCTTCTTCTTTCCTACAATTGTGCAACTCCCCAAATGGATAGACTTCTCCTCCACCTTATGAGGGATCCCAAACCACCTCCTCCTATCCTATAAATACTTCCTTCTCACATTGTTTCAGCTAGCTGAACAATCATTACTATAGTTGATGTGTAGAATAAGAAAGATAGGAATCCATTGTTGAGAGAGAGTTTAGGCCCATTACCTCATCGAGTCCCATCCCGAACAAATGCTTGAGATGCACCCGACTGAGCCTGTCGAAGGAGGCTACAATGTCAAGGTAGTAAGGTTGAAAACTTGTTTTCTTTATCATTAATACATGACTAGTTTTTTGGTTGCAAATTTGTGTTTAATCATATGCAAAATGTTTGATTATCCTTGACGAATTGAATAGTTGTAAATGAAAGTATTTTTTCATATGTTTTCATCGTTCAGTTGATCTTTGTGCAGGTAAAAGGACATTAACCCTGAAGGATCGTGACGTGTGAAGACATATATCAAAGGATCGCTACCGCAAGATGTGACAAGAGCATTGGACCGAGGTAGGTTATCTATTCCAACTTGATTTTCATTTATAAGCTAGGAGTCCAAAATTACAGCATGTTCCCTTGTTAAAAGACCCACCCTAGGGCTAGAGGGATCGCCTTTGTCCGTAGAGGCGATTTTCCTGCTCAACAGAAGGCACCTTGTCACAAATATTTTGTAGCTTGGTCATAGTAGTAGGTGAGAGTATATCAGGATGAATGATCAATGCTTGCCCAAGCTTTACGTAAGCTGGCCCTAGAGAAGTCACTATTTCACACAGTTCAATAGCTCTAGCCACTTCATTCTCTTTAAGCTTATTATTCAAAATATCCCATACCAAATGTGTAATAAATCCACCAGAAAATGCTAATAACTGTGAAATTCTCGAGGTATTTCTCCCCAGTAAGAAAAAATGGTAAGGGGATCATAAAACAAAGGTAATGTTTCCTCATCTCCAAATACTGATAGTTTTACAAGACAAAGCTGGACATCATCAACGGAAAAGAGTGAGTTAGAGAGGTTCTGTCCACGTAGACCTTTGTTAGATGATTGATTCATCATAGTTTCAATGTAGACAAATAATCCATCATGTGTTTTTGACCATCCCTCAACTTTTCTAATTGTCTATGTTGATGTTCCTACTTATCTTCAAGAGATCCCAGCTCAGAATGAACTTCGTCTAAGGAATGTACACCTTGGGATTGAACATCAGGCTTGTATTCCAGATATTCAACTTGTTTTTTGTAAACTCTGCATCTCTGGCCAAAGCCTATCTACAGTTTCAACCAGTTGGAGTAATCTTTCCACAGGTTCCCTCTTAGCCTTTGTATGTGCTAGCATACCAATAATATCATATAGAGCCTATAATTTCATTTCATGGTCTTCTTTCAACTTCGAATTTTCATGCTGATTGTTCACCATAGAAAATATAAACTTGTATCTTCCAGCCTTCTCAAACATTTCATTTACTTTTGATCCTTCCATATGAAAATTATACAAACCATGAATTCCATTATGGGAACAATCCTTTGTCTGCGTGATGAATTTCACATCACCAGCAGGTGAAGGGTCTTGAGAAGAGTCGTCTTGAGAGATAACAAAAATATCCATCTTCATTTCCATGTTATCCTTCACAATTTTACAGAGCTTGTTCACTGCATCTTTTAATGTTTGCAGATTCTCTAGCTTAAGGATTGCATCAACGCTGCCCAAAAATCCATTCTTACTTCCTGCATGTTCATGTTATCACAAATTTCCACAATTCACAACACTAGATACCCTTGATCATTGACACGTAGAAGACTAGCGTAACCCTCCGTGGGATATTCCTCTATGTGCCCTGATCTCCAGTGCTTGGACACTAGCTTGTATACTGCTGAGTTGGTCATGCAAAACCCAAAACCAGATTTCTAAGGGGGGCACATCTAGTGATGCAGGAGCATCAAGACCAATTTTCATTTTTCAATATGTAATAAAGGGGGGGTGTGACATTTTAATTGTTTTATTAATTAATTTGTTATTTTTAAATCAAATACGATATAAATTATAAAAGTGAGGATTTTGTAAATATTCTTTTATTAATTAAAAGGATATGAGAGAAAATAGAATTAGGTAGCAAAATTAGGGAGTAGGAACTCTATGTACGGGACTTTGTTGAGTCCACACCTAAAATGAATTTAAATTAGATTTAGTTGAGGATTAGGTGGAGAGATTTTTGGAATGAATTAAATTCATTATTTATGTATAAATACGAGTGGTTTTTGTGAGTAAAATACACTTGAATAGTTGAAAAGATGAGATAGTTAAGAGGGGAGTGAGAAAGGAGTGGTTTAAAGGGCAAAGAGCCAAGAGGCTGCCCAATGTAATATCTAGCCACCGAATTTTAATGTAGTTAAGGGAGTTGATTTGTATCGCTCTTTTTCGCCTTCATGTTTAATTGAGCTGGATGTTTTCCATGATTTTATTATAGAAACTTTGAGTATTTTCAGAGTTCGTGAAGCAGTTGTGTTCTTATATGTGGGATCTACTTTCTAGTATAATTCCTGCATCATTTTTTGTATCAGAGCTTACGTTGATGATCGCTGGTTGTATTGACTGGAGAATACACCTTGAAATTTCAAGATAATCTCTCGACAGAGAGATTGAAACAGCGTGAGACTATGTCTGCAAAGAGCGTCTTGATATGAAAGAACACCATGACGTATGGACGGTGTTGATGAAAGTGCAGAGAACACCTTAAAGCGCATAAATGCTAGGATGTATGGATGGTCGAATGATGGATTTGGAAAGTATATCTAAGTCACAAAGGGACCACCGTTTGGGTTGACATTCTGCACTCAAATTAGTGACAACCACGATGTCAAATGCAAGTCGGTTGATCCAATGATATATTGTGAAGGTCGAAATAAAGTCCAGATCAACAATAATGTGTTGAAAAGCTACGCAAGCTGGAAGTTTGATGAATGTCGTAGGTAATTATTCCTTTTATAGCGTATTTGCATATCAATATGTTTTGATGTTTTCTGATTTGATGGGATTGACCGTAAGTCGGGAAAAAGAGTGTGGTTATGGTGTAGCCAGAACCATGGGCCAACGTGAATGCATTAGTCATTGTATGATGGAAGGAATGCGTAGTCAATCTATCTGGAGTCACCAAAAAACACTTATATATTACCATGGACGTTGAATGGATGAAGTCACATCGTTTGAAAGACTAAAATTGAAGGCATTTAAAACCTGCGTGGAGAAGTAATCATGGTAATTCTAAAACTCTGCAGGGATGCTAATTCCAATTGATAAAGTTTGATTTGTATGTATTGTTACAAACCTGTATGCATCGATTACCATTTTTGTATCAAACAAGTCGATCTTCAGAGTTTTAATACAGCCGGACACAAAATTTGAGATCGAGCAGGATAAATCTATGCATTAATATAACCTGGATGCATTGCTTGATATCGAATTGTGTCATTATATAAATGATTTGGTGTGGTCAAAGACGTAAAGGCAGCATGCTGGAAGGCGTAGGGACGAGTTGAGACAGCGTGTTGTGCAGAGGCATATGCGGATGAGTGGAGCTGAAGTTGTGACTGATAAAGTCGATTCTGCAACGTTCACCAAGAACCGGATCAGCGTTGAAGTAGTGGACCGATTTCCTGAAGTTGAAAAGTACGATGACAGTCATCAATTCCAAGTTGCATTAGTTTTGGAGTTTACGTCGGAATAAAATCTATGTCAACAATTCTTACCAGTGTGTGTCTCATAAGAAAACTGTAAGTGTTTTCCCTGCGTGGAATCACTGATTGGTGTGAGTATGTTCAGTGATTATACATTTGACATTTGGCAGTGCATCTGAAAATAACACTGGTTAAAAAAATCGTGGATCATAGACTGGAATGGATCGTTGAAATATTAAGCCTGTTTAATGCTAGTATCAAAGGCTTTTATTGAATGAATATCATATTTGGGGTCGATCGATTCACAGCCAATGAAACATGATCGATGTTGAAGACTGTTGAGTTGCCAATTTTTTTCTCACGCCTGGATGGAACCTACGATGCTGAATATTCCGTGAGTTGAAACTATCCTCTTCATCGTGTCATAGGTGAGAAGATGGATGAAAAAATTTAACTCAAGGAATGATAGTTCCTTGCATACCAGAAAGGGTGAAGTGTTCAAGAATGTGGAAGGTCATCGCACAACAAGCTGGAGCACCAGCATTAAAATGCATAGCATATTATAGTTTCAGATCTTGAATATTATTAAATTGTTGAAGATCGATTTGTATCAGGTCCATGTTATTTAGTTACCACAGGAAGAAGTGACTCGATTTGGAAAAATCGATATCGATTTTGTGCTAAAGCCTTAGTACATGAAAATCGATGAACTTTCAGTCTTTTTTTATAAAGATTCCAAACAATCTCAATGTTTGATTATTTAATATGGTCAAATGTGTGTTAAACTCTGTTGTCTGGAATCAAGATCAGTAAAGATCGATGCACATCAGACAATGTTTGCAAGAGCGGGTTAAATGTAAAAGCGATGGGAGTTCTGAGCTGAATAGAATTATGTTAATCTATTTGTACACAAAGAAGGATGACCAAAATTTGAAATGGTGTGAGGGTTTTTAAATCCACTCGAACATTTGATTGCAGAACACAACATAATCTAATGGTAACGCAGAGAAATCATGAGACTGGTTCAAGGCGTGGAGATGTGATGGTTGATTGAAGTTGCAGCTAAAGCACAAAGGAGTTTAAATAGTGCAGGGGTGGTTTGACTGATGAACAGCATTTAAGGAGCGATGAAAACTTGCAAGGACTCCTTCATGAAGGCGCAGCAGAATCTTGAACAAGCTGAGGTGGATTGTAAGTAAAGTTGCATAGAAATTATGCAAGAGTCAAAGGGGTTCATATAATGGTTCTTCACATTCAATATTAAATGAAATGATTAAGCCATGGTAGATATATGCCTTCAGAGTTCATTTAAGGTGAGGGAATAATTTATAATTATATATTTGATATGAGGGTGAGAGCTGAAGTCCATTATTTTGGGCTTAATTGGTCTTTTCAATAGTTGATTTAAAATCATAAGATGGGTATTTAAATGATTTTATAATCATTGTTAAGTAATGAAGCTTCAGCATGAGATTTTAAATTTTTGGGCTGATTGTTTGGGTTTGATAGCCATGAATTAAAATATAGCTTTCGTTAAATTGAGATTGCCCAGATTGTGAAAATTGAGGTACATTCTTATTTGGAAAATTGAAGAGAGTGTGTGTTTGTGGGTTTGGCGGGTTTGCCAGATTTCAAATTTTATTGAGGCATTAATTTGAAATGCATTTTTATATGCATCTGAGAGTGTGAATGTGGATTTGCAGCCCTTTGGGTTACTATCAAATAACACATGCATGCTAAGGTGTTGTTTGCAGAAAATTGTAGCAAAAAGGTTGCCAAGGATTGGTCCCAGGACAAAGAGAAGCCAAGCGCAGGAGGAGAAGTTGCATTTTGATGAATGACAAGTGCAAAAGATTGTGGGGAAGTGGATTAAATGAATTCCACATGGGAACAGATGCAGTTCACAAAGGAGGGGAAGATGACTGTTGATAGTCATTTTTGGAGATCTGATGAAGAGTATGAGCAGGAGAAGGTCGAGATAAAAATTAACCTTGAATTGTTAAAAGATTTGTTGCAGAAAAATGTGAGGAACCAGACACATGGTTGGACCATGAGAAAGAAGGTGAAGTGGCAGAAGCTACACAAAAAGAGGGAAAAGCAGGTAAACATACAATTGATGGAAGAGCTAATGAAGCTCGAACAGATGTTGAGTTGTGAAGAACTCAGAGAGGCTGAGTTAAAAATGGATGTTTCCATTTGTGGCCTAGAACATGGCAAAATTCTAGGGGAAGAGATCAGTGAGGAAGATCTCATGAACTATTGGGATAGTTCAGAAGCATCTAAAGAGGTAATGGCGAGAGAAACAGATGAGGCCATGAAGCCTTACATATTTTCTCACAGTTTATGTATATTTGCAGGATGTGCAAAAGATGGTGAGTAGTCTGATGGAACTGTCACAAAGGAGAATGAAATTCTTGAGGTAAAGTCTGGTAGAGAATTCCTTTCAGAGAAGGAATGAGTTGATTGGTTACAACAGGAAGAAATCACAAGTGACTTCTTGTTTGGGATAAGACAGCAAGTTGAAGCTATTATGGAGAAGGAACAAAGTGGAAATGCTGAAGGAAAATTCCAAGGAGGTAAACAAGTGTGTTTGTTTAATGGGATTTCTGACAAAATTCTACAATGTAATGATGTTGAAACTAGGAAATTTCAGGAAGATTTCCAGAGGGAGAATGGAAGTAGTAATGAGACTGAAGGGAAATCTACAGAAGAACTGAATCAAATGAAAGATTCACAACAGCAAAGAGAGATGTCGACTGAAGCATCCAGTGAGACCACAAGGTCTTATGTTTTTAAGACTAGTGATTTGTGTGTGATGGCAGGCATATCACAGGGTGTTGGACAAACTTTGAAGTTTGTTAAGGAAGAAGAGTTGAATCTAAAATATGTTCTAAATGATGTTGAGATAGAAATATCTCAGGAGGAATTTAATACAGAGGGGTCTTATGGAAATATTCAGCAAAATATTGAAGTGGGGGAAGAAGGACCATCTGATGATTTGTCAATAGCAAATGAAGGTATGGAAAGTTGTGTAAAATTTCTGAGTTCTACTCCAGTTGAGATTGTTAAGTTATACAAAAAGTTAGATCTTCAGAGAAGAGAGTTGGAAAAGCAGAGGATCTACGTTCAGGGAAAGTTACTGACAGACACAGAACAAGGAAATATTTTTCAAACAGATGATGTGGAGGAGGGACTAACTAATAGTCTCACAGAGGAATTGAATCAGCATACTGATGTGCTGATAGATGAGGGAATTTCAAAGCAGCATACTGAAATGTTGCCAGCAGAGAAAGGGGCACTGAAGCCTTATGTTTTTTATTCTAACAATTGTTTTGTGAGTACAGGTTTTATTGCAGATGCTGGAGGAAATATATTGGATCGAGAAATTGAACTGATGAGGCAGATGATGATGAAAGTATCCTGGAAGAGGCCAGCAATAGTAAAACAAAGAAAAAGTAGCAAAATACAGACAACAGAAGATTGTGAAAGCATAGCCAGTGAGGCAATGAAGCATAAAGTGTGGAGACCTAGAGAAGAACAACAAACAGAATCAGCAACAAATGGAAAGTTGCAGCACAAGATATGGGATCCAAGCAGACACAGATCCGAACACATGATCAGGCAATCATGATTAATTTCAACCTTGGGAGTTTGATGCAGGAGCATCAAGGCAAATTTTCATTTTTAAGTATGTAATAAAGGGGGGTGTGACATTTTAATTGTTTTATTAATTCATTTGTTATTTTTAAATAAAATAGGGGATAAATTATAAAAGTGAGGATTTTGTAAATATTCTTTTATTAATTAAAAGGATATGAGAGAAAATAGAATTGGTAGCAAAATTAGGGAGTAGGAATTCTATGTACGGGACTTTGTTGAGTCCACACCTAAAATGAATTTAAATTAGATTTAGTTGAGGATTAGGTGGAGAGATTTTTGGAATGAATTAAATTCATTATTTATTTATAAATATGAGTGGTTTTTGTGAGGAAAATACACTTGAATAGTTGAAAAGCTGAGATAGTTAAGAGGGGAGTGAGAGAGGAGTGGTTTAAAGGGCAAAGAGCCAAGAGGCTGCCCAATGTAATATCTAGCCATAGAATTTTAATGTAGTTAAGGGAGTTGATTTGTATGGCTCTTTTTCTCCTTCATGTTTAATTTAGCTAGATGTTTTCCATGATTTTATTATAGAAACTTTGAGTATTTTCAGAGTTAAGAGTAGACGGTTGTGTTATTATATGCGGGATCTGCTTTCTAGTAGAATTCTGCATCCATCTAGTTAGTGGTATCACAGGGAGGGGGTGTGAAGTACCTGTTTTTTCCATATCATCATACCCTGTTTTTGAAAACTGCCCCTTTTTGGACCCCCCCTCCTTTATTAAACCTCGAAAAACATAAGGGGTATGAAATTGATGTGGACCATTGATCTTAACTAAAGATAATCACTCATAAGTGGGATATGCGTAAAGTTTTACATAATATTAGAAAAAATATAGAATTAATTTAATTCTATATTTTAAATAAAGTAAATTTTTTTTGAAACAAACTTAAATAACGCCATTTAAAATTTTCCCCATATTTACTCATGAATTTAAAAAATATGAAAGACAAAGCGTAAATTTAAAATTTATCCCGTGCTAATAGAAAGCACTCAATGAGGTTGTTTTCCTTTTCGGCTTCAGACTATACATGAGATGAATCTTCCTGAGCAGCTAAAAATGGTATGGCCACGTAAATGGTACATAGTGGCTTAAATCCCAAGCCCACCTCAAAAGGGGCTTTGGCCACTTGAGCTATGGAGAGCCTGGTCATAGTTGTGTTAGAAATAAGGGGAGGCTTTCATCCTGTGTTCGTGGATTCATCGAGTTGTACATGCACAAAATGTGTATGATCATCTTGTTGATGACCTTTGTTTGGCCATTAGTTTGGGGGTGGAAAGTTGTGGACACAGTGAGCTTGGTGTACAACATCAACTAGATAATTAACAACAATATACTAAGAAACCTACTGTCATGACTTAGATAATGGACGATGGGATTCCAAAGTGTACCCACACTCTCTCAAAGAAGAGCTTAGGAGTGCCTTCTATTGTGATATTCTTCTTGCAGACCCTCATAATGTCCATATTAAAGAATCTATCGATGACCAAAAAAACACAGTTGTGTCCAGGCTTGGTAGAAATAATGCCTGACATGTAATCCATGGAAATGGATTCCCATGGCCAATTAGGTGTAGGCAACATAGTATATAGGCATTTCATCTTTATTGCTAGTTTTGGAAATAATGCAGGAAGTGTAGGATCTGATGTACTTCCCTACATAATGTTGAAGCTTCAGCTTATAGAAATACTTCTGCAGTACTACCACTATTTTCTCGACCCCAAATTGTCCAACGACCTGACCGTAGTGAGATTCCAAAATCATCTTTTCATGCTCACTTGAAGGAACTTTCTTACCCTCCAAGAGCATCTAGTATGTGTTGCTAAATTTTGGATCACTTTTGTAGAGAAGTATCCAACTCGAAGTATCGTACCCACACAAGTTGAGAAAAATGGTAAATCCACGATTGATAGTCAACTGATGTAGTCTACAAAATTAATGGTGGTGCCCTTCTTTTACTTGATTTTCAAATGGAACTGTTGCAGGTATTTGGCCCATTTCTAATGGTGATCATTTCCACCTCCCCTTGTGTTTGTATGAACTGTAAGGGTAGGTGATCTGTGTGGGTGAGATTTTCCTTCCCCAAAATGTAATGCTTCCATTTTGGCAGGTCTACACAGTGAAATACATATCTTTTTCATAGGTAGGATACATTCAGACTAAGTTTGAAAGTGTCTCACTATGATATGCCAATGGATTCCCTTGCTTAGTAAGTGATGCCCCAATACCAGAGTTAGAGGCATCTATCTCCATCTTAAATGGTTGTTGAAACTCTAGTATGTGAGCACTGGTGCAAAGTAAATGTGATGCTTCAACTCTGCTAACACCTTCTATTGAGATTCATACCAAAATATTTTTTTTCGCTCATCCCTTGGTGACTTGACTTAAAGAATAAGTGATAAGAGAGAAACCAAACATGAACATTTGGTAGGAATTGGAAAGAACCAAAGAGATGTAGAGCTCTGTTAGAGTGGTTCGGGGTGGCCAATCTCAAATGGCCCAGATCTTGTATATGTCCACATGCACCCACGATTGTTTGGAGGACCTATCGAATGTGGTGGAGGTGCTCTTCCCAAATATGGTTGAAGATCAAGAAATAATCCAAATACACTACCATGAATGAGTTAGTGAAAGGTCGCACCATGTCATCCATCAGCCTCATGAAGGTTGCAGGAGCATTATTCAACTTGAAAGGCATTACCAACCATTAAAAAAATTCCCTCCTTGGATTTGAAGGAAGTCTTCCACACATCGGAGGGTTTGATTGGTACCTAGTGATACCTAGACTTCAAGTCAATCTTGCTAAAATATTTTTCCCCCTTGAGTTGGTACACAAGATCATCGATCTGTGGGATTACCCAGACTTCAAGTCAATCTTGTTGAAATATTTGGCCCACTTTAGTTGGTCTAGAATTCCATCGATACATGGGATCGTATATCTATTCCAGATACTGATCATGTTCAACACCTGGTAGTCAATACAAAGTCTCCAACTCCCATCCTTCTTTTGCACCAGCATGATTGGGCTCCCACAGGGTGATGAAATCGGTCGGATCTAACCTTTCTACAGTAGATCCTAAATCTTCCTCTTGATTTTTTGTTCTACAGAATAGAGCACCAATAGATTGGTCCATTGGGTAGTGGTTATCAATGAATTTCTTGACCTGACCATGCAGAGGCACCCTTGCAGGTGAGATGAAGATGTCCCCATACTCCTCCATGACCTTGTCCATCTGTTGTTGCCATGTGGAGGAGCCTTTTCTGTAGGTCGTGGCCATAATATTCTTCTTGCCCTGAGGGTTGATCATCAGGAAAAGAAATTTCCTAGTTTTCAAAATGAACTTACTGCATTGCTTCACAGTGATTAAAGAGATGAAAGTCGGTAGTTCTACCTACGGTAGCTTGTACAACTTATTACCAAAAGTAACAATAATAGTGTGAGGTCGAGACTTATACAAATCATGTCACTTCCACAAGTATGGTTGGCCTAATAATACATCACAAACTTCAAGAGGAGAAACATCACATAATACCACTTATAGACAAAATGGAAATAAAATAGCTTGGGAAATGGTAGCATATCTCTGAGAAGAGATGTGGTTGCTACATGCCTCTGAACTATGTTACAATGAGGCTTTAAAGCCTATTTATTATTGAGAAACAATGGAGAACCCTAAAAATCTAAAAACCTAACCCTACGAGATGATACAACAAAACTGTGGGGCCAATTTGGGTAAATTGGTACATCAACTTCCCGGGGTCGTAAATTTGGCATACGTTCTATGATTGAAGTACATATTACCTCGTTAGAAATATCTGTCCAGGGAATACAAATTTTTTGTGACCAACATCAATAAAAAAACCTACGTTGGTCCTGGTTTTCCCAAAAAAATGTCGTTAAGGGCCTAAAAATTAATCCAGAAGTCCAGGACCCGAAAAATTGCCAAAAATAGTAAATTGTGCTACAATTAAGGAAATTGGAAAACTAAAAGAGACAATGGTGGGGCACCAATTGGAATAGGTGAGTGGTCACCAATATCCACCTTGATCATTTCTCCCCACTTATGAAGCAATGGTCCCCTTTGCGTTGAGTTTCTCCATGAGATGAGGAACCTTTTGTTGAACTTGGTCCCTAGTGAGACACTTTCCTTGGTGGAGGAGTTGGCATGCCTTAACAACCCGATAAAACTAGATATTCTACATGTGGGTGTTCTTGATCTACTTTTCCATGATACGATCAGTTGTATCTTTCTCCATGAAGTCAGGGTTTAGCTTTGTTTGTTGGTGTGATTTGTTCTTCCATGTCTGATGTGTCTAGTAATGGTTGAAAGTAGGCTGAAGGTGGTACACATTGAATACTGGGTGCAGTCCAAGGAATGGCAGAATACTGAGCTCAAAGGAATTGTCCCTGATAGCCTTGGTGATGGTGTATGGCCCATATCATAGAGGGTGAATCTTGTAGTGGGGTCAAATGAGACGCTCCTTCTGCAAATGTAGACAAACGTTTTTTCCCACTTGGAGCTTATGTGGAACTTGATGTTGATCATCTCACTGCTTCTACTTAACATTGGATCTATCCAATATGTCATGGACCTGTTGGAAAATTTCTTGAATGCACTCAACAAAGTTATTCACCTTACTGACTTCAAACTGGACATGAGCCAAATCTTCTCGAGTAGCTGCAAATGGTATGGCCACATCAATGGGACATAGTGGCTCGAATCCTAAGCCCACTTGAAAGGGGCTATGGCCAGTTCAGCTATGGAGAGCCAGTTATATTTGTGCTAGACATAGGGGAGGCCTATATCCCATTCATGTGGATTCATCGAGGTGTACATGCACAAAATTTGTACGATGATCTTGTTGACAACCTTTGTTTGGCCATCATTTTGTGGGTGGAAAGTTGTGGACTCAGTGAGCTTAGTGTCCAACATCGAGACTTGAACAAATTGTACTAAGGAACCTATTGTCCTGATTTGAGATAATGGACTATGGGATCCCAAAGTCTACCCAAAATATCTCAAAGAAGAGTTTAGTAGTGGCTTCTACTGTGATATTCTTCTTGTAGGCCGCCATAATGTCCATCTTAGAGAATCTATTGACGACCACAAAAACACAGTTGTTTCCATTCTTAGTAGAAGTAATCCTCGACATGTAATCCATGGAAATGGATTACCATGGTCGACTAAGGGTAAGAAGAAGAGTATATAAGCCTTGATTATTTATGGTCGATTTCACAATGACGCAGGCAGTGCAAGATTTGATGTACTTCCTGACATCATGTCAAATGTTTGGCCAATAGAAATTTATATTCAGTACTACCATTGTTTTCTCAACCCCGAAATGTCCAATGACTTGACTATAGTGTGCTTCCCAAATAATCTTGTCACTCTCACTTGAAGTAATACAAATGTGTCTAAGGTGCCATAATAGTGCATCCTAGAGGTGAAAATTTGGAAATTGATTACCCTCCAAGAGAATCTGGTATGTGTTGCTGAATTTTTCAATAAATTTTGTAGAGAAGAAGCCAACCTGAAGTCTCGTCCCCACAAGAGTTAAGAAAAATGGTAAATACATGATCACCATTCGTCTGATGTAGCGTCTAACATTATTGGCATTACCCTTCTTGTACTTGATGTTCAAATCGAACTATTTTAGGTATGTGGCCCATTTCTAATGGTGATCATTCTGAAACTTCCCTTGTGTATGTATGAATTGCAGGGGTCGATGATATGTGTGGATGAAATTTTCCTTCCCCAAAATGTAATGCTTCCATTGTCCATAGGCCTATAGAGTCAAATACATCTCTTTTTCATAGATGGGATAATTTGAGAGTGTGTCTAAAAGTGTCTCATTGTGTATGCCACTGGATTCCCTTTCTCAATAATTACTACCCCAATAATCTAGTCAGAGGCATCTTTCTTGATTTTAAATGGTTGTTGTAAGTCTGGTAATGTGAGAACTGGTTCATAGAAGAGGTGATGCTTCAACTCTCGGAATGCCTTCTATTGAGATTCATACCAAAAGAAATTTTCTTTTGCACCTCCCTTGGTGACTTGACTTGAAGGATAAGTGATATGAGAGAACCCCAACATGAACTTGCGATAGAAATTTGCAAGACCCAGATAGTTGCAGAGCTCTGTTACAGTGGTCTGGGGTGGCGAATCTTGAACGACCTCTATCTTTTCTAGGTCCACATGAACCCCCAAATTTTTGGAGGACCTATCGAATGTGGTGCAGGCTCTCTTCCCAACTCTAGCGAAAGATTAGGAAAGAATCCAAATACACTTCCATGAATGAGTTATTGAATGGTCACAATATGTTTTCCATCAGCCTCATGAAAGTTGTGGGAGAATTTTTTAAATCAAAATTCATTACCAACCATTAAAAAAGGCACTCCTTGGATTTGAAGGAAATTTTCCACACATCAGAGGGTTCTATTGGTACCTAGTGATACCTAAACTTGAAGTCAATCTTGATAAAATGTTTGGCCCCATTGATTTGGTCCAGAAGGTCATCAATCCATGATATTACTCGAAATTCAAGTCAATATTGCTGAAATATATGCCCCCCTTGAGTTGGACCAAAATGCCATCGATCAATGGGATCAGATATCTATTCCCGATAGTGATCATGTTAAGTGCCCGATAGCTAACTCAGAGTCTCCAAGTACCATCCTTATTCTGCACCAACATGATTGGGCTCCCACATGGTGAAGAACTCAGTCAGATGTGGCCTTTCTGTAGAAAATACTGAATTTTCCTCTTGAAATTTTCATTCCCCAGAGAAGAGCACCAATAGAGTGATCCATTGGGTAGTGGTCATCAATGGATTGCCTGACCGGAAAATGTAGAGGCACCCTTGTAGGTGAGGTGAAGATGTCCCCGTACTCCTCCACGACCTTGTCCATATGTTATTTCCATGTGGAGGAGTCCTGGCTAGAGGTCATGGCCATAGTCTTATTCTTGCCTTGAGGGTGGATCATAAGGAAAACAAACTTCCCGGTTTTGGAAATGAGCTTACTGCATTGCTTCGATATATTGTACATCTTATTACCCAAATTAACAAGAACATCATGAGGTCGATACTCATACACAACATGTCGCTTCCTTAATTATGGTTGACCTAATAATACATCACAAACATCAAGAAGAGAAACATCACATAATACCTTATCCGTGAGGGGCTTGATGTTGTAGGGAAGGTGACACTACTGGTTGATGCAAGGATCTGATATTTGGTGAAGCCACACGATGGTGTATGGTTTTGGGTGTGTTTTGATTTGCAAGACCAACTGCTTCACGACCTCTGTTGAAATGAGGTTCTTTTAACTCCCATTATTAACAATGAACCGCACTGGGGAAATCTTCACCCACATCTGGGAATGGAAGAGGCACTCCCCCTCCTCTAGATCATCGAGTTCTTCCTTCTAGATATTGGTGGTGGAAACGGTGGCACTAAGATCCACATAGATAATCTACTTCCCTTTGTCATTCCCCTTGTTGGGTTCTAACTCAGATTCGGAACATGCGTTTGATGTAAAAGCCTTCATCTTGGTCACCAGTGACTGCTTGGGCTAACGCTCACTTGTGTTGTGAGTGGAGCTCTTATGGAACTCACACCACTTTCCCATGTCCTTTTTTGGCTTCATGGTGTTGTTCTTCTCTTGCGGCTTCGATGGGTTGTCCTGGGCCACCTTGCATTGGCCTTGTCCTTTTTTATGCGGTTTGGGGGTGCCTTTCCCCTACTTCTAATTCACAAATCCAATGTATCACTTCTTCTATTTTAATTTATGATCAATCTTGGTAGCATACTGGTATGATGCACCAAGTGAGGAGATGTCGAGGAACTTCATTTCCTCCTAGATGTATCTGTGGAGCATTAGGGGAATTTTGAGGTCTAAAATGGGCCTCCTAAGGAAATTATAAAATAATAGTGGAAATGATACAGTAATACTTGATTACATCACCAAATTTTAGAGGGAAAAAAGAAAAAACTACTTTTTCAACTCATATTTTCAACTTATCTCCAAAATTGTTTACTCAAATTTCGAGTGGGAGTAGTTGTTCAATGCAAATTTAATTCCTCATCCAAGGAGTACCCATGTTGCATACTTTCGATGGGTCATTCTATAGGAAAAATGAAAAATACATGAAAA
This sequence comes from Pinus albicaulis, assembly GCA_034641835.2. Lineage (NCBI taxonomy): Eukaryota > Viridiplantae > Streptophyta > Pinopsida > Pinales > Pinaceae > Pinus > Pinus albicaulis. The sequence goes on from CM076580.1 coordinate 1,451,223,795, forward strand.
ACATGATTGTAATCATGTTTTTCATGTATTTCTCATTTTTCGTGTAGCAAGACCCATCGAAAGTATGCAACATGGGTACTCCTTGGATGAGGAATTAAATTTTTTGTCCAATGAGTACTCCCACTCGAAATTTGAGTAAAAATTTTAGGAGATAAGTTGAAAATATGAGTTGAAAAAGTAGTTTTATTATTTTATTATTTTTTAATCTTTTTATCCTTTTACTTAAAAAATTGTGAATCATCCCCCATGGTTGACATCATCACCTTGAATCCTATTGGTTCTTATAAAAGTTATTTTTTTTTTAGATTTTTCTTAGGAGGCCCATTTTAGACCTCAAAATTCCCCTAATGACAACTGAAGTTCTTAAGCACCAAATATTTCTCTGAAACATTGATACCCATCTTTGTGTGTGGGGTACGCAACAAATTCATTAGATCATGCACATCTTGATCCCTTTGTTGCCACAACGTAGTCCATTGTATGTACTTGTCTTCATAGCTCACCATGGGGTAGTATTGTTCCTTGATAGCATCTCGGAAAGAATTCCAAGTGGGTGCAGCCGAGAATAGGGAGGATTCCCCCTCATCCGTTTGCTCACAATAGGTTTCCCACTAGTCCTTGACATGGGGGGCAGCTTTGAGGAGTGAAAAAATAATATTTTCCCTATTGGAAAAATCATGAACCAAATAATATCCTTCTAATAGATTCAACCATATATCTATAATTCTTGCATCTATTTAGTCCTAAAATATGGGAATTTCGAAGTTAAATTATACCTTAAAAGGAGTGGCACCTCCAGAGTGGTTTCCAGATGAAGAAGATATTGTTGGGAAAAATACTGAGAGGGGGGGTGAATCAGTATTTACTGCATATTCAAACTTATTACTTTTTCATTCCTTTAAAACCCATACGCTACTTTGCTGAAGCCAACTAGCGTATACACGCGGATATCCTTCATAAAACTCGCGTATACACAGAGATCTAATTATGCCATTAGTTATTCACTTATATCATTCCATCATTCATTCATTAGATGTTCTATAAACAGTAAACATGTGCAGTAAGAACAGAATAAACCATCACACATAAGCATCACACATGAACACTAGGATTTTAGGTGGAAACCCAAGTCGGGAGAAAACCACCGCTGCAGTTGCTCAGCCTTCAATATTTTATTATAGAGAAAACATCTTACAACATATATGCTGGCGCAGACTTGACCAGCACGCAGGCACCCACCTGCGCTCGTTTACCAGCCTCTCCTGGAAGGGAGCTCCAACCCCCTGACTCGTTTACCAGCCTCTCCTGGAAGGGAGCTACGACCCCCTGATCTCGTTTACCAGCCTCTCCTGGAAGGGAGCTACAACCCCCTGATTGAAGGCTACAACCCTCAGCACCTCTATGGACCACGTTTCATCAATTTTCACACTGGATCCAAAGCTTCCTTTAGGACACCACTTGCAGACCACGTTTCATATTTTCAGACTGGACCCACTCCATACATTTAAGCTCAATCATACATCAAACTGAAACTTATCAATTCAGACAACCCAGAACTGTAGTAGAATACATCATTCATAGATAGCAGTAACACAGCAGAACAGATCAGACATTTCATACCCCTTGCTTCAGCAAACCCTAGTTTGCATACGCGCTTTCCTTTCACTGATACCGCGTATATACGCGCTTCCAATCACATCAACCCGCGTATACTTCTGTACAAATTACAGAGCTGATTTCACTGCACATACGCACTTTCTCTTCAGCAAAGCCGCGTATATACGCGCTTCTTCTGCGGCGAACTAGTGTATGGTTCTTGAGACATTTAGGTCATTGCAATTCTTCAGAACAGATACATTACTCAGATTTTACCCTTTACTTCAGACAGATGTTCGCCTCTTCTCAGATCTAATCATCCCCTAAACAGATCTAGAAAATACAAGTACATTTCAGATCTAGATACCCTTCTTCATCATTGGTGCATCATGCAATCAGATCTATCATTCAACTATAACCCTTTCCATTCAGATATACTTCAGAGAGAAGTATTCATTCAAGCTCAGACATCTTGCACCCACACTTATGATTTGCACAATGAATTTCTTCTCTTTATATAGGTTTACCCTTTTTCAATACCATGAGCCAAAACCACATTACATCCGATGGTATTCCTGGACGGGGTCATTTAGATGAATCATTACCCAATACAATGGGTCAATACCATGGTGGTTACCCCTAGTTTTGCACTTTTTGAGCACTTTTGCCCATACGCGACTTGGCACGTACTTAACCGCGTGCATACGCGACTTATCCTAGACAAATCCGCGTATTCCTTGAAACATACTCTTTTCATCATGGATCTAGCACATATTGAATTCCTTTCTTCATTACCTTCTGTACTCTCTGTAGATACATCAGATTTACATCTTTAAACATGTTCATCAAGACATATTCTATCAAGCACAACTCCATCAGGTGGGTTGCCATTCAAGGACAACACTCTATCAAGTGGGTACTCAGCATCATATTGTCAACAAACATCATATCACATCAGATTTACATCATTTACCAAGTTCATCAAGTCAAGAATAACTTCATCAGGTGGATTTCCATCAAGGACAACACAAGTCAACAATATCATGTCTTCATCTTCATTCAGTGGGTTGCCATCAAGGACAACACTCTGCATCATATTGCCAACAATCTCCCCCTTTGGACTTGATGGCAACCATGATGGCGTTTGGTTACCACAACAGATAGGTACATTAAGAATACAATGACACCATGTCACTCTCCCCATTTTTGACACCATTCTTTCTCTTCATTCAAACACCATGTCACTCTCCCCCTTTGAAATCAAGGGCAAAGGGCGGATCAAAAACCAACATACTCTCCCCCTTTTCTCCTCATGTGGAAGAAGCGTTCTGCAGATCTGATATATACTGAAGTGACCAAGCTCCCCCTGAGTTCATGCTAAATCTTCAAACATATTTTTCAATGAAGTACATGACTCTATGAACTTCCTATCACCAAAGACTCATACTTACATCAAATATACAACCAAGTGGATTTACATATGAGACTCAAGTACCCAACCAAGTGGGTTTACAGAATTTGACTCAGCTACCCAACCAAGTGGGTTTACAAAATTTGACAAGTCCTTACATGACTGAATATTACAATTTTACATCATGGGTCTCAACAAGACCTTTTCATCAAATTACACATATGACCATTTATGACCAACACCAGAAAGTCCTCAAGAAAGAGATCATTTTTCAGAATCAACATAATGCCAACAATGCATTATACTCAGCAAGGCCAATGCTCCCCCTGAAACTGTGCACCCAAGCATCCTTTCCATATGACCAAGGCTCCCCCTTAGTTTATGCCGCCTGAACACCTTCAACAGCAAGTCACCGACTACAATCTCTGCATGATCTGTCCTTATCTAATCATTAGCAGTCAGACTGATGCTCCCCCTGAACCTCTGTTCTTGATCTTCAGTTGTCATCCCAATTCTCTTATCATTAATGCATACGCGACTGTGTCTGCTGGAACTGGCGTGTATACACGACTTTTGTTCATATAACCCGCGTATGGAAAGTGAAGCATAGAAAATTTTACATTTCTTCAACTCCCCCTGAACTTATACCTCCTATACTAGTCTTCTTCATATCAGATGATTTTTCAGGCAGAAACATAACCAGAAAAGCCAAACAGTATTGCAGAATGCTGACACCAACCAAAAATAGTCAGCAACTATCCATACGCGACTTTATGTTCATATACTCGCGTATATACGCGACTATACATCAGGAAAACCGCGTATCCTATTTAATCTTCTGAATTTATGCAGATTTGTTCTTTTGACTAGCAGAGAACACTCCCAGCTTCTGTCTTAGATACTCGAACGCTTCCCTGGGCAGAGGTTTGGTAAAGATATCAGCAACTTGTTCTTTGGAGGGAACATACTCCAACTTCACCTTTTTCTCAAGCACTTGTTCACGTAGGAAGTGATACTTGATGAGAATGTGCTTGGTCTTCGAATGCATAACAGGATTCTTTGAGATACTGATGGCACTTGTATTATCACACATAATGGAGATAGGAGAAGCACATTTGATTTGAAAATCTTGTAAGGTTTGCATCATCCAAAGGAGTTGAGTGCAACAAGATGCGGCAGCCACATATTCTGCTTCTGCTGTAGATAAGGCAATATAATTTTGCTTCTTGCTGAACCAAGATACTAACCGGGGTCCCATATAGAATGCACCACCACTAGTGCTTTTCCGATCATCAACACTTCCAGCCCAATCGGCATCAGTGTAAGCATGAAGAGTAAGATCATCATTCTTTGGATACCATAGACCAAGGTCTTGAGTTCCTTGAAGATATTTGAAAATTCTTTTAACAGCCTGAAGGTGAGACTCTTTTGGATTAGCTTGGAATTGTCCAACAATCCCAACTGCATGCATAATGTTTGGTCTAGTCCCAGTGAGATAAAGTAGAATTCATATCATTGATCTGTATTCTGGTTGATTCACCGTGGGAGAATCATCATGAGAACTGAGATTGCATCCGGTTATCATTGGTGTACTTACAGGTTTGCATTCTTCCATGCCATACTTCTTCAGAATTTGCTTAAGATATTTTTCTTGTGAAAGGAATATACCATCTGCAGTTTGATGCACTTGCAAGCCAAGAAAGAATGTTATTTCCCCAAGTAAGGACATTTCAAATTCTTGCTGCATGACAGAAGCAAATTTTTGACTCATAGATTCTTCGTTACTCCCAAAAATGATATCATCAACATATACAACCACAATCAATATTTTATCATTTTCAACTTTTGTGTATAAGTTGCTATCAACAGACCCCTTTGAAAAACCTTGTTGATGAAGATATTTGTCAAGACGATAATACCATGCCCTTGGAGCTTGTTTGAGACCATATAGAACCTTTTTAAGTCTACAAACAAGATTTTCATCATTTCCCAAAATGAATCCTTCCGGTTGTTCTATATATACTTCTTCTTCTAGATCACCATTAAGAAAAGCAGATTTAACATCCATTTGATAAATTTTGATTTGTTGATAACTTGAAAAAGCAAGAAACATTCTTATGGCTTCAAGTCTAGCTACAGGAGCAAAAGTTTCTTCAAAGTCTATACCTTCTTGTTGAGTATACCCTTTGCAAACGAATCTAGCTTTGTTTCTTACAACATCCCCATTCTCATTCAACTTGTTCTTGAAAATCCATTTAGTTCCAATGACATTTTTATCATGTGGTCTTGGTACCAATTCCCAAGTGTCATTTTTTTCAATTTGATCAAGCTCTTCATTCATGGCTTGCTTCCAACATTCATCTTTGCTAGCTTGATTGACATTGTGTGGTTCAATTGTGGATAGAAGTTCCAGATGACTAGAAGATCCTACAAGAGTTCTCCTTGTTCGTACACCTGATTCCTTGTCTCCCAAAATTTGAGATTCAGGATGATTATTTTGAACATATCTGGATGGAGCTTTTTCAGATAGATCATCTTCAGGTTCTTCATTGGATCCACTGTCTATATCATTTCTATTTGATGTAGAAGGAAATAAGTCACCATCATCTTCTTTTGTTGTTTGTTTTTCTTCTTTAGGAGCTGCAGGAGACTCATCAATAACAACATCAATACATTCAACAATCTTTCGAAGCCTTTTATTGTAGCATTTGTATGCTTTGCTTGAAGATGAGTAACCAAGAAATATCCCTTCATCTGATCTAGGTTCAAACTTGCCAAGCTTTTCATCATTATTTTTGATAAAGCATTTACTTCCAAAAACTCTAAAATGCTTCACAAAGGGAGAATTACCATACCAGAGTTCATATGGAGTTTTTTCACTATTTACCGGAACATGAGCCTTGTTGAGAATGTTAGCTGCTGTATGTGCTGCTTCACTCGAGAACATGTCAGGAGTTCCAGAATCATCAAGCATAGCTCTAGTCATTTGTTGAATTGTTCTATTCATTCTTTCTGCTACGCCATTTTGTTGTGGAGTGCCTGCTACAGAGAACTGTCTTTTTATGCCATGTTGTTTACAAAATTCAAAGAATTAATTTGATGTATATTCCCCTCCTCGATCAGATCTAATACACTTGATTTTTAGATCTAATTCATTTTCTACCAATGCTTTGAAGCTTTGAAAATTTTCAAATGCTTCATCTTTGTGTATAATGAACCCAATCCAACACATTCTATAGTAATCATCAATAAATAAGATGTAGTATTCTTCCCCACGTGGTGACGTTTTCCTCATAGGACCACATATGTCAGTATGAATGAGTTTAAGAGGCTTACTTGATGATCCTTCTTTGGCATTAAATCGAACTCTGGTCTGCTTACCGAATTGACAAGATTTGCATATGATACTTTCTGGTAGATTAACATTGGGAAGATCACGAACAGCTTGAAGTCTGCTGGCTTTGTTGATTTGAGAGAAGCTCAGATGCCCCAGCCTTCTATGCCATAGCCAATTTTCTGAAGACTTGCTCAAGTAACATTGATCTATGCCGTTCAGTATATACAGGTTGCTTGGATTTCTTTTCCCTTTTATAATAATTTTACCTGTATCAAGATCACGAACCACACATTCTTTTGAACTAAAGACAACTTCAGTTCCTTGATCACACATTTGACTTACACTCAACAGATTATGCCTTAATCCATCCACATACATGACATCATTAGCCTTCACCTTTTATTTTAGAAACACGGACCCTTTTCCTTTAATTACAGCAGGAGAATCATTTCCAAATGTTACTTTCTTTTCCTTTTCTAGAGCATTATATGTAAGGAGTTTGCTTTTGTCACCTGTCATGTGTCTTGAGCACCCACTATCAATGTACCATTTATTTTCTTCACCTTCTGCGAATAACGCTATCCCACAATTTTCTACCGGCGGTTCTTTCTTTTTCCACACTTTAGAGCTTGAGGGAACATGTTCTTTTGGCTGGATCTTGCTCCTGCATTCAGATTCTTCATGACCAAAGTTATTGCAATAAGTACATTCAACTTCGTTTTGAAGAGGAGAAAAGTTGTTATAGGTGTTCTTATTTGGTTCAATATTCATCTTTTTCTTTCTTGCTTCTCTTGTCATGATGGTTTTATATGCAACACATTGAAAAACTTTATGACCAAAATTGTGACATGAGAAACATTGTCCATTGAAGTAGAAATTTCTGCGATCATGAAATCTTCTATTTGAATTTACCTGTTGGTTGTAGCTTCTTTGAAAGATCTCCCTGTTAGTGTTCCTTGAATTGATATGATCATGCTTTACCTGTAAAGATCCTTTGTTCCCTTGCTGAGTGGCTGAATGTAGTGAACCAGCTGTGGCTGCTTTCAGATAATTTGGTGCTGAAGTCTGGGAAGATTCCCCAGTATATCCAAGACATGTTTTTGTGAGAGGAGACCATTGTATCTTGATAATCTCATCTAAGGTTTCTGAACCTTTAGAAAATCTAAGATTGAGAGTTTTCACTTTCTCATTATCTTTCCTTAGACTTACTACTTCACACTCCAATTCCTCAATGCGTTTTTCCTTTGCTTCAAGCTGATTTTCAAGAGTTTCTATGATTATGTTCTTTTCTTCTAGGCTTACTTTGAGTTGATTGTTTTCTTCAAGAAAATCATTGTCCTCTAGAGCATCCACAAAAGTATCTTTTTCTTCTCTTTGTTCAAATGCCATGAGAAGTCTAAAATCTTCTTCACATTCTTCCTCACTATCAGATGACCCATCACTGTCTTCATTAGTATAATAACTTTTTCTTGTGCTAGATCGATTCTTATTCCTTCTTGCTACTTCTTTTCCTTTAGCCGAAGTTTCTTTATAAGGACACTTTGCAACATAATGACCAACTCTTCCACAATTGAAACATTTGAAAGGAAGCTTACCTTTGAACTTTCCGGTGCCTAGTTGAAGTCTTCTCACAAAATTTGCTTCTTCTTCTTCTTCAGATATATAGCTGGATTCTTTGACAACTTCCTTTTCTTTTCCTTTTGCAGACGCCTTAAAAATAGCTTCTTTGATTTGAGAAGGACCTCCTTGTCTCATTTCAAAAGCAGTCAGAATACCATGTAATTGAACAATAGTAAGAGTTTGCAGATCTTGCCTTTCTTCAATAGCCGAAACTTTAGAGTCAAATTTTGAAGTCAAGGATCTTAAGACTTTTTCCACCAGAGTAGTATCGGTTATGGTTTCACCCAAATTTCTCATCCGATTTACAATATCATCTAGACGAAGAAAGAAACTGGCAACACTTTCATCACTATGTATCTTCAAATTTTCATATTCGATTCTAAGAGTTTGGAGTTTTGCACTTTTTACCTTTGTATCTCCTTCATAGCTCAGAATGATTTTGTCCCATATTTCTTTTGCTGAATGTAGCTGCATCACTTTAGCAAATTATGATTCAGACATGCTTCCTAATAAGACATTTACTGCTTTGGCATTGATTTCATACTTCTTCCTTTTAGCTGCATCAGTAGGAATACTTGTCGGATATTGATAGCCTTCTTCCACGATTGCCCATACATCTGCACCAAGACTTTGCAGATAAGCTTTTGTTCGTACCTTCCAGAATATCAGATTGCTTCCATTGAATAGAGGTGGATTTATAGACATTACTCCTTCTTGACTTCCCATTTCGACAGATCTCCTTCAAGCGATCAAGCTTCTGCAGAAGGACCTGCTCTGATACCAATTGTTGGGAAAAATACTGAGAGGGGGGGTGAATCAGTATTTACTGCATATTCAAAACTTTTACTTTTTCTTTCTTCTAAAACCCATACGCTACTTTCCTGAAACAGACTCGCGTATATACGCGGATACCCTTTATGAAACTCGCGTATACACAGATATCTAATTATGTCATTAGTTCTTCACTTAAATCATTCCATCATTCATTCATCATATGTTTAATAAACAGTAAACATATGCAGTAAGAACAGAGTAAACCATCACACAAAGCATCACACATGAACACCAGGATTTTTAGGTGGAAACCCAAGTCGGGAGAAAACCACCGCTGCAGTTGCTCAGCCTTCAATATTTTATTATAGAGAAAACATCTTACAACATATGTGTTGGTGTAGACTCCTACCAGCACGCAGGCACCCACCTGCGCTCGTTTACCAGCCTCTCCTGGAAGGGAGCTCCAACCCCCTGACTCGTTTACCAGCCTCTCCTGGAAGGGAGCTACGACCCCCCGATCTCGTTTACCAGCCTCACCTGGAAGGGAGCTACAACCCCCTGACTGAAGGCTACAACCCTCAGCACCTCTATGGACCACGTTTCATCAATTTTCACACTGGATCCAAAGCTTCCTTTAGGACAAAGCTTCCTTTAGGACACCACTTGCAGGCCATGTTTCATCATATTTTCAGACTGGACCCACTCCATACATTTAAGCTCAATCATACATCAAACTGAAACTTATCAATTCAGACAACCCAGAAATGTAGAATACATCATTCACAGATAGCAGTAACACAGCAGAACAGATCAGACATTTCATACCCCTTGCTTCAGCAAACCCTAGTTTGCATACGCGCTTTCCTTTCACTGATACCGCATATATACGCGCTTCCAATCACATCAACCCGCGTATACTTCTGCACAAATTACAGAGTTGATTTCACTACGCATACGCGCTTTCTATTCAACAAAGCCGCGTATATACGCGCTTCTTCTGCGGCGAACTAGTGTCTGGTTCTTCAGACATTTAGGTCATTGCAATTCTTCAGAATAGATACATTACTCAAATTTTACCCTTTACTTTAGACAAATGTTCGCCTCTTCTTAGATCTAATCATCCCCTAAACAGATCTAGCAAATACACGTACATTTCAGATCTAGATACCCTTCTTCATCATTGGTGCATCATGCAATCAGATCTATCATTCAACTGTAACCCTTTCCATTCAGATATACTTCAGAGAGAATTATTCATTCAAGCTCAGACATCTTGCACCCACACTCATGATTTGCACAATGAATTTCTTCTCCTTATATAGGTTTACCCTTTTTCAATACCATGAGCCAAAACCACATTACTTCCGATGGTATTCCTGGACGGGGTCATTTAGACTAATCATTACCCAATACAATGGGTCAATACCATGGTGGTTACCCCTGGTTTTGCACTTTATGAGCGCTTTTGCCCATACGCGACTTGGAACGTTCTTTCCTGCGTGCATACGCGATTTCTCCTAGACAAATCTGTGTATTCCTTGAAACATACTCTTTTCATCATGGATCTAGCACATATTGAATTCCTTTCTTCATTACCTTCTGTACTCTCTGTATATACATCAGATTTACATCTTTAAACAGGTTCATCAAGACATATTCTATCAAGCACAACTTCATCAGGTGGGTTGCCATTCAAGGACAACACTCTATCAAGTGGGTACTCAGCATCATATTGTCAACAAACATCATATCACATCAGATTTACATCATTTACCAAGTTCATCAAGTCAAGAATAACTTCATCAGGTGGATTGCCATCAAGGAGAACACAAGTCAACAATCTCATGTCTTCATTCCTATTCAGACAACACTCGCATCATATTGCCAACCGTATGCATCGCCGCGGATAGCCGTCAAAATATCTAGGAAAAGTTATCCATAATCA